>JAZKJV010004850.1:0-462710 GCA_037367405.1 Ottelia alismoides
TATTATACAATAGGGGTCAAAAACCTAACTTTTGCATCTTAACATCAAAATTGAACGAAACCACCTTCACTAAATAGCTTATTAAAATTCATATATAATTAAAAGTAATTTTAATATATTATGAACATTTATTGAGAAGATATGAATTTGGGAAGTTTAGGTTTTGGCTTTTTATTCTGAGCATCAAAAGTACACTGTGCGTTATTTTTGTATGATATCAAATTTGTAATTTTATTATATTTTTATTTATAAAAATTACATATGATTTTTTTTAATTTTTTGTGTAAATAATAAATAATAAAATAGGTCTAAAAAATGCCATATAATGAATAAAAGAATGGGATTTTTGGCCCTTATGTCCCTTGTTTTATTCCTTGTCGAACCAGTCATCAAGGTGCTTAGGTATCAGGGTTTAGGGTCATAGAATACATTTCCCATTTTGTTATTTTTATTTTTTTATTTATTCTATAATTTTGGCAGTAAAAAACTATATTTTATATACACTAAATCGAACAAATAGTGAATGTTAATTAGTTCAAAATAATCCTATTTACATGCATTTTGCTAAGGTTTTTAAGGTCAAAATGATAAAATAAATGTAATGAAATGAGATTTGTCAACTAGGCTACTTTTCTCATCATATACCTATTTTGTCAGGATCCAACAGGTGGTGGTGTTGTTGTTACATTAGGGAGCGGCCTTGGGATTTGACTTGGCCTTGTGGTTGTTGCACTATTCAGAGTATGTGCTTACTATTAGAGTTATCCAGTTTGTACTTTTAGATTACTTTGTATAGTTTCCATATGTCTATAACTTTTATTTATGTTAATGAATATTTTGAGGACTCTGTTTATATTTGCTTACTGTATAGATTGTTGGGAACCTTGAATCTAAATATTGTTGGCATTCATTTTTATTTAGCTTCTTTTTTTGTTTTACATTTCAAATCTTAATCAAAATGTAATATGGGGCTATTACTGAGTATCAGGATCCTAGTGAAAGGGGGACTTGACACTATTGATTTCGTTCCCTTCATAAAAATGTAGATCCCGTCAAGATGAACACCTTTCATGAAGTAAATTTTTTATTTAAACTCCATTTGCTATTTTGTTTTGAATTTTATTTTTTTTTATTTTTCAAGGAGTAACACGTAGTAGCTCAGGGATCTGTCACATTCCACTCCTTCCTCTCCCAACCGCCTTCTAGGTGGAACATTGGATCAACTTTAATCCAACAACTTAGATGTCATTCTCACCTCTTATAACCATTGTATCTCTTTAGATTCAATGATACAAATTTGCGCCCCTCCTTGCCACTGATGAATCTCATATATGTCATCATTATTTTTATTATTTATCCCTCTATCTTAGACTAATTAAATAACTTTACCATTAATCAACTTGCTTTAGCTTTCAATTCCTTACAAATATTTAAGACTAATTAGTGTACATAAATAACTTGTTCAAATATTGTATGTTTGTGTTTAAGAGTCACTATATTTTATTAATTTCTTATTAATGATAATCCCCTTAAAAATAGTTTAATATTGTATATAATATAATGTACATTATTCATTATATAAAAATACCGAAAATAAGTAAAATTAGTATTGTTATTTCATTAAAAATACTTATAAAAATATTAAGTATGCACATATGATGTATTTCAATTTTGAGCTTTCAATGTCAGTTGTAGATCTGGAAAATATACATAACTTTCATGCGGAATACATTTTATTTTGACTCCATTTACTATTTTATTTTGATTTTACAATATTTTATTTATTTCTTGATTTTCTAATTGGGATGCATAGTCCAATCCTAGGCATCCATGTATCAGCTTCTTAATAAGCCACGCTCTTTTTACGAGTTATTATATCTATACGGATCTAGTTCAATCAAATTTGTCCTCATCTACATCTTGATCTTTTGATCAAGCGGCTCATATCAACCTCTACGAGCCCTCTTCTCCACCATCTAGTGTTGTCTCTGGTTGTCGTCCACATCTGGTGGTTGTCCTCCCAAAAGATGTGTCAATTTGCTGATGTTCTTCAACCAATTCTCATAGTTACTCCACATGCCATCAAGCCACAATCCTAGCTGCATCTTGTTCCTTGTTCATCCCTCATCCCCTCCCCCCCCCTACCCCCCATGGTTTCCATCTCTAACCTCTACCTCACATGATGTAACTAGAGGTGGTTGAAACCACCCGTGTGCAACTGCCATGGCCTGAACAAAACCTTGCCCTCCACCTTATTCCATTTTTATCTACTCTTTGCAAGAGAAGCTTCCAAGCAACCTCACCCTCTTTTGTGCCATAAAAAGAGAGATTAGGTGGTGTGAATATCATTGTTCAGCCCTAGAGCTCCGATCCCAAACAGGTGTTTCGCTATTCAATCTCTTTTTCTTCCTCCTAGGTATACCCTAATCCTCTACTTTATTGTTCTTTCATGATTTCTTAATTTTTATCATGAAATCACCCATCTCATTCCACTCATCATATCGCCTCCCTTCACCATACCTCAATTATCCTTATGCAGGCACTCTGAAAGCATCATCCCCATCCCCATAATCTCTCCCTCATCAATCCAACTCATCTCCTTGCCCAGGAGATGAGCCCAATTTAGGGTTCTGATATTCTCATGCATTTAGACCCTCCATTTCACTCAGAACACCAATTTTAATTCAATTATAGGCATCTAACCCATGCAGGACTCGATATGCTTCAATGATTGGGATTTTTAAGCATCTCTGATCATCTCCTTTATATTTGACGATTGTTTATTGAGGAGAACTTCCTGGTTGTGATGCTTTCTCCTTATACCCCTGTCATCTTTACCAAGCTTTATAAACGTTCCTCGAACTTCATATTGCTATGAGTCAAAGAGGATCCAGACATCTTTTGCTGGAGATCTGCCAAAGTCGACCACTTCATAGAGGAGATGCTTCATCAGTGAAGTACAAGAACCATCTAATTGCCTGGATTGGACGGACTAAAATTAAGATCGAATCACAACACCATACCTACGTGCTTGGGTGGATCCAAGATAAGTCCGAAGCACTAGGAAATGACATATTACTCAATCCTCACATGCCCCCATCCTTGATCCTAGAGCTACATGCGTGTGGCATGTGTTTTTTTCGAGAAATTGCAGTCATAACCTATTGGCCATTAGTTATCACAAAGATACGCCTGTATGAGGTGATTTTGCAGATAAGGCTTGCCAGCTTATTTTAGTTGCATTGCGATTCATTCTGGACAATTTTGTGATGTATTTTATGTTTTATAATTACTTTTTTACACTTGTGTCTCTATATGATTATCTTAATATGTTGTATATCTTAATTCCAAATTTGATGTGTTTAGTTTTGTTTAAAACTTGAGTTCATGATATTTGATGTGATTTGTTTAATTCTTTAAATTTATTTTTATACGGTGCATGAAAAAACAAAGAAAGATAGGAGTATTTATGATATAGTTTAAATGCTTCTTCTGCACATTAATGTGATGTAATGACATTCATTGTCCCTGATTTATTCAATAAACATATATATTTAATAGGTTATTCATTAGATACTTTCTATCATCATTGAATTGTTTTAACTGCAAATGTTCATTGAGTAATTGAGTTACTTTACAATCTTGGCATCATTCCATGTAGTTAACCTTGAAGCATGTTTTTCTCACATTGGCGTTAATTAAATCAATGATTATGATGCATATTGATTTCGTGATTAAGGAGCATATTCAATGTTAAGCGAATTGTGTTCCATTGTTAATTATATTATTTTGTATTTTTGTAGCATCCTTTATTAACTTGCATATAAAAACCGTAAAAGAATCATGCAATCACTATATTTGTAATCATTGACCTAAATGTCACTTTAAAAAACATAATCAACTAATATATTATGTCCTTGAGTTCGATCATGTACTCATCCTTGATAAATTAAGTCTTGATCTCATCACTAATATTTGTTCATCGAGGTTATATTGACTTGATAAAAGGGTGTATTACAATGAATACATATTAGATCAGTCGGTTAGTGAATCATCAGTCACATGTCTATGTCATGATCATCCTATCTCTAATCAATGGATTTAGTAAGACATATTATTTCATATCTAGATCCAACGATCAAATCAACCCATTCTTCATTGATTCCATTCAACGAGTCGATCATCGTAATTTCATCACATCAAACTAGTCTAAACCCTAACAACTCTACATGACCACCGCAAACCCTAGCCTCCAATACACAACGCCCATTGGCATTCCCCAATTTGAATCCATAGCCATCTGAAAGCGAGAGCATCCACCAGCCTCAGAGGCCCTTCAGCGACATCATGAAGAATCTTATTGGACATGGAGATGTCCTTCATCGCCATTCAAGGTGAGATCTAGGGAAACTCTTATAGAGCTCCATCGATCTTTTGTAAAAATTTAGAGCCTACCTCCATCACAGCTCTTTGAGGCCAAGATGGAGTAGAGCCTCCAGCTGCTCCAGCTCATGCGAGAACCTACCAAGTAACCTCCTTCTTCCTTTTCTGCTTTTCTTATACTTTTCAGTCCACTTCTCACCCTAGTTCTTTTCTCCTCTTTTTCTTCTTCCTTCCTCCCCTCTATATTCCATTTATTCCCTAAATATACAGCACCACATTTTAAATCTCTTCACCTTCTATTCTATACTCTTGTAGTCTTCCATCGATATATCTTTGCCATCCCTAGCCACAATTAGAGCACCGCCCATTGATCCAAACTACACCGTACTGTGTAGGCCAAGTTTTAGGGATTAAGGCATTTCACCATTGTAGATGTCTGTCCATAATTAGAACCCATATCAGATCTCCTTCTAGCAACACCTTTATTATACTTCATCATAGGAAGCCTCTGGCTAAAGGTATCAATGATATCCAGGTGTTGTCGGATCACCCCATCATCTTCATTCAGACGTTGATCGAGCCACACCTAACACCATCCTATCAACTATCCAACGCAAGTCATTGATTATGGGATTTTAATATTTTTCCATCTATGTTTGATTAATTCATATTAAATCATCACTTTCTATTTCCAAAAAAATCACATTGTCTGTAATTTATTGTGCTCTTTCGTGAATCTAACAGTCATTATATTTATATGCTTAATTTTATCTAGATAAATTGTTGATGATTAGATTAATTAATTTTTGATTGGTTCCTCAATTAGTGTTTTTATGAAATTAAAAACCCATTTGAATCTAAACTTAATTATCTATTTAAGAAAAGTTTTTCCCTTGAGAAATATTAAAGTTTGTTAATCATTGCAAGAGAAGGAAGTTCATGGGAGAACATTCTTATAGGTACAAATTTACCCTTCTCTTGTTGTCAGATCCGCATGATTTTCGTACCATGGATCGGGAACGCCATGTACTACATGTGGATATCGTTGGATTTTAATTTTAACGAGTTTTGCAATTAAACCCATGATTTATTGCCTAACATCTTTTATATTTCTCATTGACCTGCATGGGTATGTGGATGATAAAAATATATCGATGATGTAGATATAATTAAATTCTGAATACAAAAGGGACATGGAGGTATAATTAGATTTGCAATTGAAACGTTTTTGCAGGAAGCCACTGGAGTTATTTTTAGGCATGTCGTAGGTATGATCAATCATGCAAAATGTTTTTACTGATCACTTTGGTCAAAAATGATCGATCATGGTTCCCTTAATGATCAATCATTTTGTCCCATGATAATTAATCATGGTTCCCATGTAGAAAGATCACTTTGGTTGATAATTTGTTTTATACACTTCTTATTTTAACATCAATTACTATTTTATACTTATTATTCTTTCATTTTTGTACATCTTGAATTCCTATTAGTCCACGTCTGCACGTTGACTTCAGTCAATGGCTCCTTCTAGCCGGGTCAAATTTGCACGTCTCCTCAAAGCTTTTTCTCCCACTTTCAGTACCCAACCCCAATGTATGTTTGCCTCGATTCCACTGCCCGACTGCGCTCCTAGGAACCGTGATCCCCGTGGATCCCTAGGAGCAACCATATCTGCCTAGGGTTTTGCTCCACTCGTTGATTCTTCTAGACCTTCAAGCATACTATTTAAACACTAATCTGCCTCTTGCATACCCCTGCTCGTCTTTCGTGCCACCAATCCATCCTAGCTACCTTCAGTGGAGTGACAACCATCTGGGGAGTAGCTTAGGACCCTTCAGAGCTTCCTAGAGGCTTGTAGCTCGCACTGGAGCTCCGTCACGTAAGTATCTCCTGCCAGCCACTGTGGGATTGAGGTTATAAACCTCACCGTTCACTTTGCCCAGAGATTTTGATTTCATCGGAGCCCTCAGGTATCATCCTTATCGTTTGCATTTTACTTTTCACTTTGATTCCATTTAGCATCGCCACCTCCCATTCCTCTGCTCCGACCACCAGTTCTAGAGCCCCACTTCTGGATCCACCCGCACCGATCGAGAAGCCGACTCATCGCCACCCTTTTTACGCATCCTAGCCATCTTGAATATCGTTCATTAGAATGAGATCAAGTAGAGACCTCTTTCCCCCACCTTCGTTGAAGGTCGAACCCCATTCACTATTGCTTCTCCTAGTTTTATCTTGTAAAAACCTAATCGAAGCCATGCCCCCGAGTCGTTCTCTCCCTTGTAGGTGCAAGTTTGCACTAGGAGGCTCATTTGACACCCCAACTGCTTTGGCGGAGAATCTCCAAGAGGAGCAATGCCACGACACCAATCTGAGTGATCTCCCTTCCATCGGAGTAGCCTAGTTGATGGAGAGTGCTTCCACGACAGTGTTGGACTTCTACTCATCGGAGTAGTGGATCCTTATCTACGCTCTGGTGAAGTTTACCAACCCCGAGTTCATGCAGGCCCCTTTCCGTCGTTCGATTGTGGACAACTTTCCATATCTAATCAGGGTTGTGTGCCCACATATTCATCCTAATGGCATGATCAGATCCTGAGATTTCATCTTACACACATGTCCCTGACAAGATCAGAGTTGTCAGATACTTTTCAGAGCAATATCACAGCCATCCACCCAAGCCTCCTTGTGTGCGCACCACGTGTCTACTGGGGTATATTCCACTTTTACCATGTAGCTTTATTTATTTCGCTTTAGTCTAGTAAATAAAATGTGTATTAAAGAAAGATGCATGTTAGATCCTCTCCTTTTTATATTTACATTTTAGTCCTTTTGAGTTTGTGCCATGTATATCCCCACATGCTGCTAGTTTATTTGCACTTTCTCTCCAGAACTTTTATGTTGTTATCGAATGAATTAAATGTTTGGAGATTTGCGTTTTAAAACCATGCAAGTCAGAATCACGCGTAGTGCTCGGTTGGCTTGAAAAATTGCATCATTAGCCCTTGAGCTTCCATATTGTGTTATGCTTTTGTCCTAAAATTGAAAATAATTAAGTTTGGGTTCATGAAACTGTATTTAACTTCTTGTCTTGTATTGGTTTAAATAAATATTAAATTATCTTTAAAAATTACCTAAAAATTACAGTTAGCTCCTACTAGTGTGTAGTAATTGAGGTACATTTTGTGAGTTGATTTACTTGCATTTTATATAATTAAAAAATAAAAAAAACCCTTAAAAGTATCATGTTTGAGTCATAAAAATTATAAAAATTTGAAAAAGTCTCGAAATTTTCCCTAAAAATTCTCGTAGTTGTATTTTGTTATATTTTATTTCAAGTATTAATTTTATTTGGAAGAACTTTATAAAATCCCTAAAAAATATAAAACACCAAAAATCTTATAAAAATTGAATAAAATCAAAAAAATCTATAAATTGTGTTTCTAATTTCTGTTTGTAGCTCTTTACTTTATTTTATATAAAAAATACTCCTGGACTTTTGGGTACTTTTAATAATTTTAATTTCAAAATTATTCCTGGCTATGCACTTTGCATTTTGAGCGCTATTTAATTTCTAAAATTCATAAAAAAATTAAAAAATCCACCAAAATTACAAAAAACATTTTAAAACCTATAAAATCCAAAATATTGTTCTGTAATTTTCTGAGTATTTTTGACTTATTTGAAAATTTTAAAAAAGATTTATGTGTGTATTGAGCTTGCTTGCATTTTTCAAAAATTAAAACCTTGAAAAATAAAAAACCACTAAAAAAATGTTTTTTCTTGGAAATTTAGCTACTTAATTTTTATATCGTGCTACTTGTGTTCGACCCTAGAAGTTATACTAGGTAAATAAAAATAGCAAGTTCATTTACATCTAGTTGATTTATCTTTGAGTTGTTATTTTTCTCATTGACCAAGATGAGTCATTTTGGTTACAACGACCTTTGATTATTTTCATACTTAACCCAAGTCGTTAGGTCGATCATTAGAATGTCGTCGTTGTCAGGGAGCATGGCTTAGTAGTCAGATTTCGACTTTTGAGTATTTTTGTATCTAGTTATAATAACTGTAATATTACATTATTGTGTTTCACTTTTATATGAGGAACCACCCGAGGATGACCCGGTTCGCTTTTGGAGGAGCCCGCATCTGAGGAGGAGTAGAGAAGACATTTATAGTAGATAGATTATTTTATTCAATTTTACAAAACATTGTTGTAATAATTGTAGACTCTGGACACTTGGACTCTCTTGGTTGTTTCGGGGTCTGTTTTCGCCGAGTGCCAGTACACTCGACGGACCTCAACACGGTTTTCCCAGGTTTTTCTCCTTTCATTTCTATTTGATTCCTGAGGATTCGACCCTTAGACTTAGGAATTCTACTTAATTGAGCTCATAAATAGCGAGGGCCAAACACCTTAAGTGCTTATTCATTACTATAGAACGTAATTGGACTTGGCTAAAATAAACCGTAATTAGATACAAGACCATGCGTCGTGAGGAGCCGCATACAGTGCTAGCAGGACACATTGTTCTAGGCACCAAGTGGCTCCCAAGACTGGACTCAGGTCTTTTATCTGATTAATTGACTACCATTCTTCACATAATAGAAGTTGCTCATCTACGGATGATTTCCTCATGCATCATATAGGTAGTTTAATTTCTGTCTTTATTTTATGTGAGGATCACCCTGCATTTAGAGTGTTGTGGCAAGGTACACATTTCTGTTTTTGCATGCATCATTGTGTTTGATCATGCATTAGCATTTCTGACTTCCTCCCCTAGTTTTATTGGACTAAAAATAACCAAGGAAATTAGAACATTCATTAGACATTGAATTATTTCAGAAAAATACATAAAAAGTGACAACCAATAAACTTTGGAACTGTTAGTCCAAACTTAAGCTAAAACATACCTCACTTAAAAATCTCTATTTTGGGAAGAGTCACCCCCTAATTTTATGATTTATCTGTAGTGAGAGAGCGACCGAACACTAGGATAGAGCCACGCCTAGACTCTCTTCAGACTACTGGTTCTTATAATTATTCATCGGGTAGCCGGTAATCGGTCTTGGACTTCCTTAGCAGATTGGTTAGATCGAGTAGTCGGTAAACGGTCCCAATCCCATACTGGCTAGAAAAAAACTAGTTGTAAGGATCTGAGACAGTCTCCTGGAAGCATTGGTCTCCTAACAGCTCGTTTAATCGCTTTGATAGATTGAATTATCACCCAAATAACATTTTACAAGCTTAACGAGCGAACTTTCACGGTCATCAGCTTGCATTGCGTAGGTGAATTAGGGGTTTCATTTCTGATTTTAATCGTAACCTAGACCAATTCTTCATAAATCCCCATATCACAGTGATGGGAAGGAGGTTCCTTAGGCTTCCTCTCATAGCACCTCTTACTAGACCTCCTCCCTGTTCACCTAGGGAGGCTCTAGAGTGCTCAAACCTACTCTATGAACCAGAATTCACCTCTACCTTGTTCCCCGTCGATCACCCTTCTTCCATACATGAGGTACCAAAGTAGAGGCCAGCGCAGATATTCATTCAATTGATACCACCTGAGATGGGGTCTTTTTCCTTTGTAAATATTGGAGATATGTCCAGTAACGAGGGGCACACTGATGAGCAACTACAAGGCTCAACGTTCGTATTAGATGAGGCTCATCAAAAACACATTGCTTTTTCCTTGTATACCATATAGCATCAGATTATGGACCAGGGAGCTTTCATGGCGGAGGTGAGGGGAGAGCTCACATAGATGAGAGCCAGGCAAGAACAGCTACAGAGATCAGCAACCAGTGGAGAGATTCCCAAAGCTGAGGGAGGAGACGGATGCTAGGATGAGCTGCAGGAGCCAGTGAGACCAGCACAAACGATGAGGTAGTTGTACAACCTTGGTGCAAACCTCACCCACAGATAGATCTAGCTGCCAGAGATTCTGGGCAACTTCGAGCTTCAGCCTCAGACCATTCAGTTATTGCCCAAGTTCCATGGGCTAGCCATCGAGGATCCCCATCTCCATCTGTAGGAGTTTGAGATGATATGATGCACTGTTCACGATAGATTTATGGACAAGGACACGATCAATTTGATTGCCTTCTCGTTCTCCTTAGTTGACCAAGCAACCTATTGGTTGAAGCACTTGGGGAAGGTAGTCACCACTTCGGAGCATATCCGGACCGAGTACATGAACAATTACTATCCACATGACCGGACCAATGCAGCACTAGCCATAATCAACAACTTCATAATGATCCAAAACGAACAATTCCATGAAACCTGGGATAAATTTAGAGAGCTTATCGATAGGTGTCCCCACCACAAAATCAGCAAGCCCAAGCTTGTACAGTGCTTTTATTAGATGAAACCTGAGTTGCAGAGGCTAGTGAACACCTTGTGCAGAGGTTCCTATTTCGCCAAGGATGAAGACCTCTTTTGTTCCATCTATGAGAAGATGGTAGAAAATTACACTTGATGTCCCAGACTCATGTCTACACTCAGGGGAAACCTCTCCCGCAGGCTGTTTCATAACAGATGATTGTACACGTCAATGCTGGTCTCTCTACTTCTTCGTTAGCAGCATCACTTGTCAAGTCTTCAGCTGTCGACGTGGGCATTATTGGCTAAAATTTGGACCGAATCGAGATTATAAAGAAGTAGCATCACCAAGGCATGGACAAGCTCAATAATCTTTATGAGCATGCCTAGACCTTGAGTGACCAAAAGACCTAGATCATGTGTCTACAAAATACAAAGATGGCTTCTCATCCCCGTCTCAGGTCACGGGCCGATCCAGGGAGCAGCTCCACCTAACCATCTACCTCATACTAGCAGGTTAACCATAACCAGGTAGAGCCTATCCAGATGCTCCAGCACTACCAGCAAGCACCACCATCTCCAGACACACCGGAGGCACCTCTTCCCAGTAGCAGCCTTCATCTCGGGAATGGTACAAAAGCTAGGCTCAACAGCACCAGCATTCTCACCAATACCAGCAGCAGGGTGATCGTCCCCACTATCAGGGAAAGAAGTGGAGGCATCCTCAGCAGCCTCAACAGTACTCCCAATCTCCTCTTCACTACTACTAGCAACAACAAACTAAACCTCATTTCCAGCAAGGCAACCCGTCCGGAGTTCAGGCACCAGTCTATGAGAACACCACCCTTGATGACTTCGCCCACTTGCTCTCTAATCAATAGGCATCCTAACGATGGGAAATGAACGAGTTCCGACAGGAAATGAGGGATATAATAAAGGGAAAGGCTACCATACCATCTTAGATTGAGCCCAACTCGAACAATCTGAATAGAAAATCTGAGAGGGTATAGTTTCATAGGCCACCACTCCTAGTTATATTTTGGATGATTCTTCTTCTATATTTGATGTTGATTTTGTGACTTAGGAGTGGTAGGAAGCAAGTGGACGGTGAATCGTCTGAGCGATATCCCGATGCAGATTACATGCACCAGACGAGGATGGAAGTGGTGTTGTTGCTGCTTATTAGGATGATGATAACGGTGGTGCTGACATCACCGAGGATGTTGATCCAACCTATGGTACTGAAATCCGTAGTTCCAGTTGCAGATGGTGGTGCTGGAGCCACCAAGATTCTAGATGCTAGGCCAGAGTACGATGCTGATACCGCGAGTTCAGATGTTGTGGGTGGCACTGAAGCCACCAAATTACCTTCTGTTGTGTTGCCTTGTTTTATACCGGAGGACAATTATAGAATATCACAAAAATGTAAAAAACAACAAAAAATAAAAAATATGAATAAAGCAAGCTTTTTGTATCTCTTGTGAGTCCATCTTTGTTTCCCGATGATCTTTGCATGGATTCTAGTTTATTTCATGCACAGGAACCTACTCTTGACCCTCATCTCTTTGGAGAGGGTAACTCCATCCCCTTCCCCCGAGCACTCTGCTTAGGAAAGGGGACAAAAATATAGAATTCAAAAAAGAGACACCAGTTAGAGTTCAACGAGCAGGTGATAGGAAGATTCCAGATACAGCTGACTCTACTGGAGGCACTAGAGCACATTTCTCTATTCCATAAGAATTTGAGAGAGAAGACCATCGTTCGTAAGAAGAAGGGGAACAATAACGCAGAGATCCATGTGCTTACTCGTGCCAACTTCTTTGCTATTCATAATCGGTTACCAGTGGTTAGATCATATCCTATTAGGTAGTAGTTCTTCGATTAACCTTCTTCGGCTTCCGCACTCGATCGATTCGTGTGTCCCTCTTACACAGGTCATGGCAGTCCTTCAGTTTGCGGATAGATCTACTAAGAGGATGAAGGGTTTACACAAGGATGTTGTCATCATAATTCCAGGGCACGAAATTCCCCACGGACTTTATTGTACTGGACATGGAGATCCATGAATCTGTGATCGATATCCCCATCATCTTAGGACGACGTTTTCCTTCTTTGTTAGATCCAAGGTAGTGTCTGATCATGATAGCGGGAATGTATATTTTTACATCGAGGGCAAGAGTGTAAAAATAGAGATGATCGAGGAGACCAAAGCAAGAGATTCAGCTTGCTCGGAGCAAACTTCCCAAACTCAGAGAAAATCACAGATGCAGAGCTAGACGTCCACCAGGAGTGTGACTTTGTGATTACATATGATGAAGCAGTTTGAGCAGATCCTGCAACACGATCTCTCGTCACCACTTCAGACACTAGAGATCTACATCTGATAGCTGATGAGAGTTCGAAGAGCACAATCATGGCACATGACACTTTAGAGGCCGATGATCATGGTCAGGATAGCAAGGTAGATTTTGTTTCGTGCGATATAGATTCAAGACCCTCAGACACAAACACTGAGTTTAATTGGAAGGATTTCGATGATTATTACAGTGTCTTGTGCCTACAGAGCCCACAGCTAGGACGGAGAGTGAGCCAGGTCAATTAATAGATATACCAGTAGGGCCATCTTCATCATAATTTACCACTACAGCGAGAGTTCTCACATACAGATCTGGCAGCCTTCACACAGGCATTTCAGAGGACAGATTTACCTGTTTTCACTTATCCAAAATTGAATACCTTGCCAGAAAGCATGAAATAAAGATTCCTTGCAGGTGACCATATATGTTCGTAGTCATTATCTCAGAAGATTTTACTAAAGACCAAGAAGATTGTTTGATAGAGGTTCTAGAAAGAAACCACGAGGCAATTGGATGGAGTGTAGATGATCTCCACAAGGTAAGTCTGGCCCTATGCTCCCATCACATCTATATTGAAGAGTACGTCAAGCCATTGTGTGAGTTCCAATGATGGCTGAATCCAAACTTCGATATGTGGTCATGAAGGAAATATCGAATTGGTGGAGCGTAGATTTTTATCTACCCCATCTCCGACTCTAAGTTGGTTAGTCCATTACATGTGGTACCCAAGAAGATGGGTATCACCACAATTTTGAGGGAGTCTGGAGAGGAGATATCTACCCGAGTATCCACTTCTTGGAGGGTTTGTATAGACTACAGATGATCGAATCAGATCACCAAGAAGGATCATTTCCCGTTGCCATTTATTGATCAGATTAAAGAGAGGCTAGTTGGGAAGAGTCACAACTGCTTTCTTGATGGGTACTCAGGATACAATCAGGTGTCCATAAAACATGAAGCCCAAGAGAAAATGCCATTCACCTACCCGTTTAGGACATATCCTTTTAGACGGATGCCCTTTGGTTTATGTAATGCCCTGGCTACATTCCAAAGGTGCATGCTTTCCATCTTCTTGTACATGGTAGGTGACTGTTTAGAGGTCTTCATGGATGACTTTTTGGTCTATGGCGATGGGTTTGATACTTGTCTTGATTTCCTAAACCGTATACTTCAGTGTTGCATTGAGGTTAAACTTCTTTTATAATGGGAAAAGAGTCATTTCATGATGACTCACGGGACGGTACTTGTCCATATCATCTCCAAATAGGACATGGAGATTGATCCGATCAAGGTTGATATCAACAAGAAACTCAATCCACCGTCCAATTTATGATAGTTGCGGTCTTTTCTAGGGCGTCGGTTTCTACCGATGGTTCATACAGTACTTTAATCGTATTGCCTAACTACTCATTAATTTGCTGATGAAAGACACTGAGTTCTTTATAGAGTGTATTACGTCAATTGAAACTCCCAAGGGATTAGTTGTTCAGGCCCATGTCCTCCAATCACTCGATTGGTCTCTCCTATTCAAGATCATGACAGATGCTTCTGATTTTGCCATAGGGGTTGTTCTAGGATAGAGGGATGAATTTCAAAGGGATGAATTTCAATTTGCCATTCACTATGCTAGTCGAACTTCGGATGCCGCTCAACTGAATTATACTGTGACTAAGAAGGAGATGCTAGCCGTAATCTTTTCTTTAGATAAGTTTAGATCTTACATTCTTGGATCTAGAGTGACCATATATACAGATCACACCACCATCTCATACCTCATGGCTAAGAAGGATGCCAAATCATATTGACCAGATGGATCCTTCTACTCTAGGAATTTGATATAGGTATTAAGGATAAAACTGGAGTCAAGAATGTGGTTGCAGATCACCTTTCCCGATGAGAGCATCTTGAGAATTCTGATCAGATCACACCTATTACAGACACATTTCCGGATGGGACAATTCCTTCTATCACCTCACTTCCATGGTACGCTGACATTGTGAAATATGTTGTTGCCAAGAAAAGTTCCACAAGGTTGGCCCAGGCTATGACTTGAGACCTTCCTTGCGAAGGCCAAGTCGTACCATTAAGAGGATCCCATCCTTTATCACGAAGGGTGGGATAGTATCTGTCGTCGGTGTATTCCTCAGGAGGAGCACCATAGCATCCTCACTTACTACCACAAGATAGAGGTAGGAGGACATCACTCTAGGAGACGAACAACACAGAAAGTTCTCCAATCCGGCTTTTAGTGGCCTACCCTCTTCAAGGATTCAGATGAATTCTTAAGGAGGTGTACTGACTATCATAGGATGGGCACTTGTGGACAGCATGATGTGATGCTCATGCAACCCATTCACTTTTATGAGGTTTTTAATGCATGGGGCATAGATTTCATGGGTCCATTTCTTAAGAGCCAGGGATTGGAGTACATTCTACTTGTTTCGATTATGTTAGTCGTTGGGTCGAGGCCATCCTGGCCTGAACCCCAGATGCTAAGACCGTATGCAAATTCTTGAGGAAAAATATAATTTCATGGTTCAGGGTACCTAGAGTCTTGATTTCATACCAGGGGACTCACTTTATCAATGACAAGGTAAGGACCCATGCTAACGAGTTCAACATTGAACATCGTGTTGCTACTCCGTATCACCCTCAGACCAATGGTCTTACTGAAGTGTCGAATAGGGAGATCAAGACTATATTGTAGAAGGTTGTCTGTCCAGACCGCAAGGATTGGTCACAGCTTTTTGACTCGGTCTTGTGGGCAAATAGGACTTCCTTTAAAACATCTTTGGGCACATCTCCCTTTCGACTCGTTTATGGAAAGCCATGTGACTTACCTATGGAAATGAAGCATAAGTCACTTTGGGAAGTTATAGAGCTATTATTGGATCCCAAGAGTGTAGGAGATCAAAGAAAAGCAGAATTGGCAGCCCTGGAGGAGTTGAGAGATATAGCCATCTTGCGTATCCTACATTATAAGGATAGAGTGAAGATATGGCACGACTCTCATATCAGCCATAAATAGTTTGAGCTAAGTCAAAGAGTATGGCTATTTGATGCAAGGTAGAGATCATTTTCAGGGGAAATACAGTGCAAATGGAAGGGACCATACATGGTCAGAAAGGTGCAAGACGACGGAAGCATTGATATATCTGAGTTGTTATCTGATTCCACCTTTCGAGTTAACAGTAAGCGCCTGAATCCATATCTTAATCATGGTCTGTTGATGATTGACATTATCCCTATTCATTTGTATGAGATGTGGTCTTTGACTCACATCGTTTACATCTCATACCTGATTATCACTTCTTCTTCAAATTTGTATAGATCCAGATTGTTCACATCACACATTCCTTTTGTCTGATACCCCATCCTTATTTTATGATTATGCTATACTTAGGGGATACTTTGTCCTAAGTAAAGGGGAGTATCAGACTTGTGATTATTCATTTGATTCTATTTACCTCTGTTTTGCTGCATATACTTAGGAATATTTCACCCTAAGTATAGGGGAGGTAATACATGTACATCATATTCCTCGATTTTTCCCTTGTGTACAATATTATATACTTAGGTTCACTTGATCCTAAGTATAGGGGGATCACCTAATTCTATTCATTACAATCTTTCATTTGTCATTGCAGTATAGCATTCTTTTCACTTGCCCATACTCAGCGCGCCTTATGTCTTCTTTCATCGCTCTTTGATCACTCCGAAGACATCGTTCGAGCTAAGTATAGGGGGTATCGTATATTATATATATACACTTTGGCCATAACTCGTACTTTGTGTGCTTTGTATATATTAATAAAATGACTGAAAACAAAAAAATTGGCCAAAAAGCAAAAAAAATAAAAATTTTCTTTTACATAAATGTTTTTAAACTCTTTTGTAAAAGTTTGTGTAAGAATTATTTGTAAAAATCTTTGTAAAATTATTTTTGTACAAATGATTTGTAAAATATTTATAAAAATTATGTTGATTGTAAATTTTTTATGGATATTTTTGTATTAAAATTATGTATATAGTATAATTTTTTTGAAAAAGTGTTTGAAAATAAAAGTTTGCAATTTTTTAATTGTAAATGTTTGTAAAAATATTTTGCGGAACTTTTTCCTTCTTTCTTGCATTCAAATATTCCATAAAAAATGGATGTTTTGGAAAGTTTTCACAAAAAAAGTTTTTGTATACTTTATTGTATATTCTTCTAAATCATAGTTGACATTTAAACTAGTCTGGAATTAAATTGACAAATTGAGATTAGTTAAGACTTAATCCACTTAACTTCAGAGGAACCTTATAGGATTTGAGATTAAGAATTTTTAAGTCCAAGGTGACTTAATTCTTTGAGTCCACTAGGCTATGTTCACATGTCATCTTGATGAATCAAAGTAGAACTCTTAACAACGCACGCATGACTCTCAGAGACAATGGCTTGAGTTGGACATGAAGGGATACGAGGAATCCTCAAGTGCAACATGGAAGCATGTCGATCGCATCTCATGCGATCGGGGTGTCTAGTTATACTAGTCACAAGATGCAGCGGAAATTAAAATTTTTTGAATCAAGTGATGAAACCAAATGATCACAAGAATATTTCTTGGATCGTTTCACCAAACCACAAAGCATTAGAAATACCTCTTGAAGTGTGGTTGCCATCACGAGATCACTAAAGCAAGAGATCCTCCAGACTCAAGTCCGATCCACGAAGATGGTATTTGCGGGCGCGATGATGAGAAGCCGTTTCTACCGCAATCCTCGATGAAGATCCATGCCTTGAATCTCCTGATTTCATCCAACGAGAGATCCACGAACAATCGAAGCGACAACACAACGCGTGGAGACGATTGCTAGTTCTCTCAAAACACAAGGTGGAAATCCACCTTAGAGAGAGAGAGTGGGAGGACAAGAATGAGAGAGAGAGAGAGAGAAGAGTAGGCATGTACAACTCTTAATATTGTGTCACTAGAAAGGCTAGGGTTGCCCTCTATTTATATTAGTTTGGTAGTACATGGATCACAATCCATGGCATATACTAAAATCAATGGTTAGATTGATATGTATATTAAATAAATGGCCATGATCATCGTTGTTTAAAAAACAATGACATATTAATTTATTTTAAATTAAATATATGTTGCATTATCATCAACGTAATTTAATTCAATAAATAAATCAATGAACACAAGATAATAGGATAATAATAAAAAGATTATAATTCACCAAAAAATGGGGTGTCACCCATGACCAAGTCATAGGTGATGCCACCGCATTTTGGTGGTGTATTATCCACTTTTTTATTTCATCTAATTATCTCTTAATCATTTGCAACATTATCCACTAAATTAATTCAAATTAATTAGTGTATATTTATTGCAAAAATATCCACAAAATTAATTCCCAGTTAATTATTTATTATTTCAATCATGCCATTGAAAATATTTGAATCACATTCACAGCCCAAACTAAATTGTAAATTGCATTTCCAATTAATTGCTTATTGTGAATCCAATTCACATTAACAATTAACAAATGCTATTTACAAAGGTGCTCTCTCTCTCTAATATATTATAAATCACATTTATAGTATATATACGGATATCATGGATAGCACTATCCACAATATGTAATCCTTTATAATCAAATCCCATTTAATTATCTTGGATAATCATCCTCAGAATATGAATCCCATTCATATTATTGTTGATAATTAAATCTCATTTAATTTTCATCATCTTGTTGTTTGGATACATAATTCATAAAATGAATTATTCTTGAACCCCTTCAAGAACAATGTGCTTTCCCCGCAGATACTTGGAGATATGGACATGGTGATTGTATTGTTCCACGTATAGTGACTTGGATGTTGAGATCTCATCTCAAATCCAGATCTTATGTCTCACAGATTCTTAATTAAATCAAAACCACAAATCTAGTCTTCTCATTGAATCTGAATCTCATTCAGACCAATGTCCAGTATTTGGACCAAGATCAGATTGCTTCTCTACTGAGAGGAGTCACTAAAATCCAGACATGTTTCATCATTACCTCGAAATGGAAGCGTCATGGTTATACATTCGTTTATGATCACATTACCCTCAGGTATTCCCTATACCTATACATCATGCATACTTGAAGACCTATGATCAACATGAAGATCAAGATCAATTTTACAATGTCTTCTTCAGGTTTTAATAACTAAGTTTCTCAATCTTGGCCATTGGGAATCGGTATTGATCATATGCTTTCCCAAAGCGTATATCATACCTTCAAATTGATGTCATGCTTCCAAAGCATGACGACCATGCATGGAATTTGATCGGTCCCTATACCTCACGAGTGAGCTCATGTCTTCTGGTTCATAAGTGAACATGTATGATCCCTTTGAGAGATCGTATTACTCATATTCCCTTACATGTACACCAGCGCGCCGGTGTATAGATCTTGGTTAGGTCATCAACCTATTAGTCCGCCAAATGTACACACTCAGACATATAGTAACACATCTGTCTATGGTCAGAGGATGCGTGCCTATGCTGTGATAGCATTCAACATAGGACTTAGGTTATCTCGATCTCGTTCAGTCAACCCATTGACCTAAATAATCTGACACCTCCGAATCACTATTCCTATGCAGAGGACCTGCATAAAGAGGTCAGTCAGATATCATCCTATGTGAGAAAGGATTGACATCTCCTACTCAAGCTGGAGATCATCTCTTAATGATCATTTGAAGGTGCTTGACGAGTCCTCTATCTAACTCTTTAGATATTCATCCAAACACCAGCCTCTATGATTCATTTAATGAATCAATAGCTATATCATCATCAAGATGGCCATGGTACATAACCCTAATTGTACAGAGGGACCTTATAGTGCATTCATTCATTTAATTTCAGAAAGGGAGTGAAAGATTAATAACTTTTATTGATAAACATATATATTATAATGACATTTATTGTAAGAATGGTTCGCTCGGGGCTCACATGTCCAACAATCTCCCACTAGCCCTCAGAACCATTCAGGCACAATCCGTAAACCCATACTCATTACATGCTGGTCGAAAACCTTTTGTGTTAGAGGTTTGGTAAAAGGATCAGCAACGTTGTCGGCATAGGCCACCTTGGTGATGATGATATCTCCCGAATGATGTGGTATTTCCTTTCCACGTGCTTGCTCTTTTGATGCCATCTGGGTTCCTTTGCCTGGGCAATGGCTCTCATGTTATCGCAGAGTAATGGGATGGGAGTATCAGAGGAAACTACGCAAGCTCTAAGATGAACTTGCGCAACCATGATAAATCCCCATTCATCACTCCTTATTCCTTTATCTTAGCTAAAAATCTTTGCAAAACACCATGTAATTATTTGTAAATATAATAACTTGTCATATTGCATGCTTCATGTAAATAGCCATAATTAGCATATTTTCGTGCAAAAATAAAAGAATAAAGAAATAAAGAAAAAGAGGGAATATTTAGAATAAATATTGAGTGACCCAAACCCAAGGGAGGGCCAATCATTGGCCTCACCGTAAAATAAAACAAGTAGAGAGAGATGGGGCCATTCATTATCTTACATATATTCCCCCTTTATATGTATAATTTATTTTTTATGTATATATTTATAAAAATAAAAATAAAAAGGAGAAAAATAAAAATAAAACAAAAATAAATTATCTCTCTCACTCTTGTATATACGGTGTATATATGTACATATACCTATTTATTCTCCCCTTGTAAATACATAATAAAAATTAAATAAAATTTATGTTATATATTAAATGTAATGTTGTAATAAATAAAATATAAAATGGGGATAATTTTACAAAAATAAACTAATAAAAATAAAAATAAAAAATACCTAGGTATTTATACCTATATATAATAATACATCATGTATAAACATTAATTTATTTTTCAAAATAAATAAAAATTACTAAAATTTTTTTGAAAAATAATAAACAATTTTCATGTTGAAAATATTTTGAAATAAAATCATTTACTATATTATCTTTAATTTACAAATAAATAATAAATGATGAATTCTCATTGGTCCACGGGGAATGTTGACCCCAGGTCAACTCTCCTCCGCGGACCTCTTCTTCGCGGATCCTGTTCGTTTGCCTGACTTCTCTGAATTTTCTTGATTTGGCCCAACCTCCATTTGGCCAAACCCCGAGATCCGATTGCAGAGGGCACATCCGTGATCCTCGCCCGATCTTCTTCTTAGGGGTCCGAGCTTCGATTTCCACGCCTGAGTCCCATCTTCTCTGACCCCTACCACTATATAGTCTGAGCACCCGCCGCCTTCCTTCGCACCTTTGTCCCCTTGTCTTCAACCCAGTGGCCTCCACCTTTCTCCTCGAGTGGCAGTGAGCGTTGGACCGTGTTGCAGCAAGTGTTTGGAGGCGAAGCCTTAGGTCCGGCGACCATCATCGTCGAGCTCCACCATCAGCGTATCCCGAGCCTCAGGAGGCTTCGCTCCATCGAGGCGAAGAACGTAGGAGATTCCGCACCTCCCCCACAAATGCTTCCGACCACTAGGTAATCCCTTTAGCCCGTAGCGTAGCTTTAATTCTGATTCTTAGGTTTTGCGTCGTCGGCCTTCGCCAGCCGATTCCCGATCATCCACTGATCCGTTTGACCGTCTGACCACACCCACACCTTCACGAGTCCTCTCCGCTTGTTCTTCGACCCTCCGATCACCTTGGTTCACCCCGGAACTAGGATCTAGGCACCCCACCGCCACCGCTCACCGGACGACCAGCAACGCCCCATCTGGTCACCCCCTTCGCCCGCTAATGGGTCGAGGCAGTTTGCCCTCGACCCCTCTTCCTTCCTGTGCAGGTACCAAGGCGTAAGACCCTCATCTGGAGCCTTGACTATTCAGGAACAACTGCTCCAGTTCGTCCCCGTTGTCGGAGCTTCTCCGTCGTTCCCGGCTCCATCAGAGCAGTCCACCATCTACGGAGTACCTCCGGCTTCCATTACCCTATCTCAGCAGCACCTAAGGACCTCCTAATCACGCGTATTGACCCCGCGAACCTCGTCGGGGAGCTGTTCTTCCATGAACCTCCAGCACCGTTCGATTGACCCCCTCGCTCCAAATTAGATCTCATCCAGTCGCTCGCGTGAGGCTTTTGACCGTCATATCCGTCTGAGGATCAGATCCGAGCCGCAGATCAATGAAGAGGCGTCCGTGAATCTCAGCCGTCCGATTATAGATGGAGCGCCTTCCATCCGTCGGATCTTAATAAAGGGTAAATATCCTTTAGATCCCTCTTCCTTTAGCATTTATAGTTTAGTCCTACATATATTTTTCGTAATTGTTTTAAATTTTTAATAATTGTACTCTGGACCCTTATAAATTTAGTATTTGCATTTTATCCCCCCCCCCCCCGTTGTGGTGCACGTGCTTCGACACATGAGTTTTTGGACTTTTTGCATGTAATGGCACGGGTTTTATGAATGATCTGAATTGAAAGTTACGTTTTGATATTTGCATTTATGCCTTTGTGCATGGTTGTTTGTAACATGTGCCGAATTTAATGCAAATTTTACACTGAGCCCTCTATAGTTTTTGCACGTGTTCCAATTAGGCCCCTGAATCTTGTTTTTCTTACATTTAGGTCCATGTGTGTTGTGGCTTGTTTATTGGTTGAATAAATCATCAAATCAACTCCAAAATTTGTGAGATTTGGACACATGGCTCCTGCCGTTGTGTAAAAAATTCACTAATTTTGTGAAACATTTTTTAGTTGTCTTTCTATTTTTTAAAATTCAAAAACATCTATTTCTGATGCTGTTTGAATTGGAAAATCAACTAAAAATATTAAAACTCCTCCAAAAATTATAAAAACCACTATGTACTGTTTATTTTAGTGTTTACTTGCTGCAGTCCAATTTTTGTTGCATTTGGATTTATAAAACAACTAAAAATCACAAAACCCTAAAATTTTATAAAAATCAGTAAAAATTCTTAAAATTTCAAAAAATTGCAATTTCTTCTCCTGTAGCTTAGTTTTTATTTGTAATTGGAAATAAATTGTCTCCAGATTTTTAGAGATTTTTAAATAACATTTCAAATTTGGCTGTACATTGAGTTCAGTTTTCTTCCTTATTTCATTTTTATAAAATTAATAAAAAATATAAAAATCTGAGAAAATTACCAAAATCACTTAAAAATTTGTAAAACCCAAAAACATTTTTTTACATTTTTTGAGTTGGTTTGTGTGTTTAAAAAATTAGTTGATTTTGCTCTTTTTTGCCATTTTTTTGATTTTCTTCATAATTAAAAATACAAAAGAATTTAAAAATACACAAAATCCACCAAAAATATGTTATTCTTTTATTTGTTTTTTAGACTACTTCGTAGGCTCTTTTGAGCCAATCCATGCTCCTTGTGTTCGACCCTGGTCGCTATACCTGGTTAAGTAAATAGCGAGACCGCTTATTTCGCTTTTGACTGATTACTTTATTTTGTTGGTCTGATTTTCTTGATTGACCTATCTACGAGATTCGGGTCATAACGACCCTTGTTTTTACTTTTACTCGGATTTTGTGTGACTTTTCGATGATCAGAATGTCACCGTTGTCGGGGAGCATGGCTTAGTAGTTGCTTTTATTTTTGTGATTTTCTTTTTCGCGTATTTTGTCCATAAGTGTATATATATTTTCTTCTGAATTTATTTGCATATTGTTCTAATAATTATGTCTGATACGCATCCATCTTTATTTCTTACAAGGGCTTGAGGACCGCGGTGACTTTCTTCGGATGCCAACGCAACCGCGGGAATCGGAGGCGGCTCTTTTCTTCATAGAGCCGAAGGAGAGCGCAAGGAGCCGAGCAGAAGAGCGGGAGCCGCATAAATAACCGTAGAATAGCCGTAGGATAGCCGTAGTATAGTTTAGTTTACTTTTCAGCTGAACTATTATTGTAATAATACAAGGACTTGGACTCAGTGACTTTGGTGATATCGGGGTTTGTTTCGCCGAGCACCGGTGTGCTCGGGGGACCTCAATGTGTTTTCGTCGGTTTTTGTTTTCTCGCATTTTTCATAACTGCCTATCTGATTTACGTGGTTTTGGTCTTTGCTTATGATTTTATCATGATTGTGATGTAATTGATTAGGACCCAATCCATAATTATCTGACTGCTCCTATTATATTGTAATTGGACCTAATTAATTAATTCACAAGAAAAGCCGAATTACTTAAACTCTAGTCCACATGCCTTGAGGAGTCACATACAGCGCATGCAGGATCCGTTGTGGCGGATACTGAGTGGCTCCCAAGATAGGACTTCTGACTTAGGTTTGAGTACCCAGCTATTATTCTTTACATATAGAATTTCTTTGTCTAAGGTCGGTTTCTCGTGCATCATATAGGTAGTTTATTTATGTCTTTACATTTATGGAAAGATCACTTTGCATGTAGACTTTTGTAGTCAGGTACGCATCTCTTACTCTGCATGCATCATTGATTTCGTCGCGCATCGGCTTTTTCATCTTCTCCCCCCTATTTTCGGACTTAAATAATCAGGAGAACTGAAAAATTCATTAGGCGTTGTTTGCTTGAAAAAAAAATCTAAAAAAGAAAAAGTATAAAATTGGGACTGCTAAACACACCTGACCCTAAAAGACACCTCACTTAAAAATTTGTCTTGGGTAGAGCAACCCCCTCCTTGTTTGGTTTGGATGAGCAAGGGAGCGACCCGTACACTAGGCTAGAGTCGTATCCGATCTCTTATCAGACTACCAACCTTTTATACAGGACAGTCTGTTGGGAGTATTGGATTCCCATCAGCTCGCGTAACCTCTCTGATAGACTGAATTTATCACCTAAATAAAATTGACATGATAATTAACTGAACCTTTACGGTCTTCAGCTTTGAGTTGCGTAGGTGAACCGGGGGTTTGTTTGCTCATCTTGTGTGTTTCCATATCTCATCCGCCTGACTTTCCAGATCAAGATGATGGGCAGGAGGTCTCTTAGGCAGCCCTTGGCTGCACTACTTTTTAGCACTCTAGCCCATTCATCTAGGTTGGTTTGCGAGAGCCAAGACCAGCTCTCTGAGCCCGAGTTCGATTCCTCTCTATTCCCTCTTGACTGCCCTTCTTCCACTTATGAGATACCAGTGCAAGTGCCAGATCAGAGACAGCAGACAGATGATTTAACAACACCTGAGTTTTGGTCTTTTACCTTTGTAGAGACCATGGCCAACAATGAGGAGCGCACCGAGGGTCAGAGACCAGAGATGACGACTTACGTGTTGGGCTAGGGTGCGATCAAAAACACCCTGTTAGCTTCCCTTGAGATGATGAAGCGCCAGAAACGGGATCAGGGAGCTTTCACGATGGAGATGAGGAGAGAGATGGAGAGGTTGAGGACAGCGCGAGATCAACAGAGAGCCGTAGGAGCGGGAGACCCAGATCAGCCTGAGGAGCCAGTCCAGCCAACGCCAGCCAGACCGATGCGGGAGTTGCATAACCTCGGATCGATGCTTACACACCAGTGGATCGTTCTTCCAACGATCTCGGGGGATTTTAAGTTCCCCC
The DNA here is from genome assembly GCA_037367405.1 of Ottelia alismoides. Taxonomy (NCBI): domain Eukaryota; kingdom Viridiplantae; phylum Streptophyta; class Magnoliopsida; order Alismatales; family Hydrocharitaceae; genus Ottelia; species Ottelia alismoides. Next base: position 25,633 of record JAZKJV010004850.1, read on the forward strand.
CACGGATACTTCAGCTTCTTCCCCGCTTCCACGGGCTCATGACTGAGGAGCCCCATCTTGATCTCCAGGAGTTTGAGATGATTTGCATCACCGTCCATGATCGGCCGGTGGATGAGGATACCATTCAGATGATTGTTTTCCCTTTCTCCCTTATTGACCGTGCAGCCAACTGGCTGAAGCATTTGGGGAGATTTGTGACTACTTGGGAGCAGCTCTGCACCGACTACTTAAACAGGTACTATCCACTCGGGCGGACCAATGCAGCGAAGGCCCTAATCAACAATTTCTCCATGCTCCCCAACGAGAAGTTCCACGTGGCATGGGAGAGGTTCAGAGAGCTTACCGACAGATGCCCACACCATGATATCTCAAAGCCGAACCTAGTTCAGAGCTTCTTTTGCAAACCTACACCAGAGCTGCAGGGCCTGGTGAATGCTTCTTGTGGCGGTTCCTACTTCTCCAAGGATGGGGATCATGTCTGGGCCATCTACGAGGAGATGGCCGAGAACTATAAAGTGATGTCCCAGACCTGACTCTACACTCAGAGATGCCCCCAGCCACAGGCCCTGTAGTTTCAGAGGATAGCAAAGGTCGACATCGGTCCTTCCACTTCGTCAGTGGCAGCCGTACAGGTAGAGTCTACAGCCGTCGACATGGGAATTATCAGCGAGAAGTTGGACCAGATCGAGTTGATTGAGAAGAAGCAGTGTCAGGACATGACTCAGATCGATAAGATGGCACAGACGCTGTTTGACCTGAAGACCCAGATCATGTTTCTCCGGGAGGCACAGATGGCTTCTCAGCCCCATCTCAGGTCACGGGCAGACATCAGCAGTAGCAGTTCGGCCCAGCCCTCCATCTCGTACCGACAGGTCCACCACGTTCAGGGGGAGCCCTACCAGCTCCAGCCGCAACCTCAGGACAACCAGATGGTGGTGTATCAGCCGGACCAGCCCCAGGCAGTACCCCCACCCACCTACGAGCAGGAGCTGTTGATGGATGTCAACGGGATTTGTTATGACCGACCCCAACCCGATATCTGACGAGACAATCCCGGATTTCGTTGGTCGGCCTGCGGCACCAGCTCCCAGCAGCAGCCTCCAGTTCTGGGTGACCAGTACGACCAGTAACGAGAGACTCACCAGCAGCCCCAGCCCCCAGCACAGCAACAACAACCATCCCACCACCAACAGTATGGTCCTCGTCCCTATCAGCAGGGACAACCTTGGAGGCGAGAGCAGCCTCAGCAACAGTATCATCAGCAGTACCCCTCTCACCCTCACCAGCAGCAGCAACCTCACTACCAACGAGGCTACCCGTCAGGTTCTCATGGGCCGACCTATGAGAACCCCATACTTGATGACTTATCCCACCTCATGTCCGAGCAGCAGACCACATTTTGACGGGAGATGGATGAGTTTCATCAGGAAATGAGGGAGATAGTCAGAAGGAAGGCCGCCATTCCGGCCCAGATTGAGCCGAACCCAAACAGCCTGAAGAGGAAGTCTGAGCAGGTAGAGTTAACTGAGATTACCACTCCTAGTGCTTCACTTGGTGATATGTCTGCATACAAGTTTGAGGCTGATTTTGTTACACTTAGGAGTGGTAGGATGCTAGCAGGCGGCACCTTGTCTAAGCGACGATCCCATGCCACTACTGGATAGCTAGGCGAGGAGGAGAGCGGTGTTGATGCCGCATAGAAGTATGATGATGTTGGTGGTACTGATGCCACCAAGGATGTTGATCCAACCGACGGTATTAAGGCCATCGCTTCACCAGTTGGAGGAGGTGGCACTGACGCCACCATACTGGTTGCTGAGCCCGAGTGCGGTACTGATTCCACTTTTCCATATGTCAAGGGTGGTACTGAGGCAACCATTTTTAGTTCTGCTAGTCCTTTTGTTTTTCCTTTAGTACATGTATCTCAGGACATTTTTGCAAATAAAGGAAAGGGTTTATTATTTTCATATCCACCTATGTTGATTGATGATGTATGTGTGGATTCTGTTGTTCATGATCATTCCAGACCCTCTCCTAGTCCTTCATCTTAGAAGAACCATGGAGTCCCCTTTCTCCGAGCACTCCACTTGGCAAAGGGGCAGAAAAAAAGAAAATCCTAAAAAGAACCACCAGATAGAGTTCATCCAGCAGATGACGGATAGATTTCAGATACAGATGACTCTACAAGAGGCCTTGGAGCACATACCTCTCTTCTAGAGATCCCTCAGAGATAGGACCATAGTTAGGAGGAAGAGGCGGAACCACCAGTCAGGGATGCATGTGCTTACTCGTGCCACATGTTTTGCGATTCAGAACCGTCTACCAACGAAGAGGCCAGATGCAGGTGCCCCGTATGTCAGATGCCACATTCATGAGCAGAGGTTCGACTGCACTCTATTAGACAACGGTTCTTTGATCAACGTACTTACGACAGCCCTTCTCGACCTCTTCGAGTTGGTCCCTCTCCGATAGAGCTTCAATTTGCTGATCGATCTGTCAAGAGTCCAAAGGGGTTGCTGAAGGACGTTGTCGTCATGATTCAAGGCCTGAAATTCCGCATGGACTTTGTTATGTTGGACATGGAGATCCTTGAATCCGTGATTGATACCCCCATCATTTTATGACGCCCATTCTTGGCCACAACCAAGGTAGTATCTGACCATGATAGCGGGAAAGTGTACTTTCGCGTCGAGGGCGAGAGAATACAAATAGAGACGATCAAGGAGACTAGAGACAGAGATTCATCTTGCTCAGAGCTGACTTCCGATACAGGGCAGATGACAGAGGCAGGGCGAGACATCCACCAGGACTACGATTTTGTAATCACATATGATGAGGCAGTTTGGGCAGACCTAGTAGCATAGGCCATCCTCTCACCTTCAGAGTTTGTTGATGCACAAATGATAGCAGAGGAGAGCTTGGAGAGCGCATTCCTGGTCCAGGATACATCTCAGGCAGCAGAGCCGGTCCCCGATCGTGAGGCATATTTTGTTTGTGAATTTGATATAGATCCCTCGAAGTTTGATTTAGACTGGGAAGAGTTTGATGATTTGATACCTTGTATGGCTTCCACGGAGCCTACAACTAGGGAGGAGGCTGATCCCACACAGAACAGAGACACACCATCAGAGTAGCCTTCACCAGATTTAGATTGCGAGCGAGAGTTCTCATTCTCCCATGCAGATTTGGCCGCATTCACTCAGACTTTTCATAGGCCAGATCCACCAGCACCATGTTGTCCAGAGCTGAAGCCGCTACCATCATTGTTGAAGTATAGGTTCCTTGCAGGTGAGCATGAGATGTACCCAGTCATTATCTTCACTGATTTGACTAGAGAGCAAGAATCCTGTCTAATGGGGGTTCTTGAAAAGAATCGCAAGGCGATAGGATGGAGTGTAGCCGATCTCCAGGGGATAAGTCTAGCCCTGTGCTCCCCCCATATCTATCTCGAGGAGGACGCGAAGCCGTCACGTGAGTTCCAGCAGCGGCTGAACCCGAATCTTTGAGAGGTTGTCATGAAGGAGATCTCGAAATGGTGGAGCGCTGATTTTATCTACCCCATCTCCGACTCCAAATAGGTCAGTCTGTTGCATGTGGTGCCCAAGAAGACGGGCATCACCACAGTTGTTAGTGAGTCTGGAGAGGAGATCGCTACCCAGGTACCCTCTTCTTGGCGGGTCTGAGTGGACTACAGATGATTGAGCCAGGCCCCCAAGACGGATTATTTCCCCCTGTCCTTTATTGATCAAATTATAGAGAGGCTGGCAGGGAAGAGTCATTAATGTTTCTTGAACGGGTACTCCAGATACATTAGGTGGCCATTGCGCCCGAGGACCAAGACATGACCATCTTCACTTGTCCCTTCGGGACATATGCTTTCAGATGCATGCCATTTGGATTATGCAACGCTCCGACGACATTCCAGAGATGTATGTTTTCCATCTTTTCTAACATGGTGGGGGAGTGCTTGGAGGTCTTCATGGATGATTTCTCGGTCTATGGCGATGGATTCGATTATTATCTTGACTGCCTAGACCGCATCCTTCAGCGATGCATAGAGGTTCACCTTGTGTTGTCTTGGGAGAAGAGTCACTTCATGGTGACTCAGGGGGCAGTGCTTGGCTATATCAGGCATGGAGGTTGATCTGGCCAAGGTGGATGTCATTAGAAAACTCAATCCACCGTCCAACTTGCGACGGTTACGGTCTTTTCTGGGGCACGTCGGTTTCTACCAGTGCTTCATTAACGATTTCAGCAGGATTTCCCTACTGTTGACTGATCTGTTGACAGAAGACACTGAGTTCCTTGTTGATGATAAGTGTCTAGTGTCATTTGAGACTCTCAAGAGTCGTGTTGTAGAGGCTCTTGTTGTCCAACCCCCTGATTGGTCTCTCCCATTTGAGATCATGACAGATGCCTCCGATTTTGTCGTAGAGTTCATGTTGTGATAGAGGAGGGATGGAGTCCCCTTTACTATTCACTACGCTAGCCATACTTTGGATGCCGCTCAGCGGAACTACGCCGTCATGAGAAGGAGATGCTAGCCGTAGTCTTCGCCCTAGATAAGTTCAAATCTTACATCATTGGATCTAGAGTGACCATCTATATTGATCATACCGCCATCAGGTATCTCATGGCAAAGAAGGATGCTAAAGCCAGATTGACCAGATGCATCCTTCTACTCCAGGAGTTTGATATAGATATTAAGAATAAGCCTAGAGTCAAGAATGTGGTGGCGGATCATCTCTCTTGATTGGAGTATCTTGAGTATTCTGAGCAGATTGAGCCTATATATGGGACCTTCCCAGATGAGGTGATCCTTGCTATCACCTCTCTCCCATGGTATGCCAATATTGTGAACTATCTTGTCGCCAAGAAAGTTCCACAAGATTGCCCCAGGAAGAAACTTGAGACTTTCCATGCGAAGGCCAAGTTTTACCATTGGGAGGATCCTGTCCTTTATCCTGAAGGAGGGGATAGCATCTGGCGTCGGTGCATTCCTCCGGAGGAGCGCCACAGCATCCTTACTTACTACCACAAGCTTGAGGCAGGAGGACATCACTCTAGGAGGAGAACGGCACAGAAAGTACTCCAATCCAGCCTGTGGTGACCAACTCTCTTTAAGGACTCTGATGAGTTCGTGAAGAGGTGTACTGACTGTCAGAGGATGGGCACTTGTGGATAGCGTGATATGATGCCGATGCAGCCCATTCACTTCTGTGAGGTTTTTGGTGCATGGGGCATCGATTTCATGGGTCCATTCCCTAAGAGTCAAGGATTTGAGTACATTCTGTTGGCCATGGATTATGTGAGTCGTTGGGTTGATACTATCCCCGCCCGAACCACACATGCTAGGATTGTTTGCCGATTTTTGAGGAAGAATATCATTTCATGGTTCGGGGTACCTCGAGTGGTGATTTCTGACGGGGGGTCTCATTTCGTCAACGACAAGGTAAAGGCCCCTGCTAGCAAGTTCAGCATAGACCATCGAGTAGCCACTACATACCACCCTCAAACGAATGGTCTTGCTGAAGTGTCGAACAGGGAGATCAAGACTATATTGCAGAAGGTCGGCCGCCTTGACCGAAAGGATTGGTCATAGCTTTTGGACTCGGTCTTGTGGGCATATAGGAAGTCCTTCAAGACTCCTTTCAGTACATCTCCCTTTCGCCTCGTTTATGGAAAGCCCTGCCATTTACCTGATGAGCTGAGACATAGGTTACTTTGGGTTGTTACTGATATACTTTTTGATCCAGTGAGTGTAGGAGATCAGAGGAGGGTAGAGTTAGCAGCCCATGAGGAGCTTCGTGATACAGCCTTTTCGAGCAGCCTACAGTATAAGGAGAGAGTGAAGGAGTGGCATGATTCTCATATCAGCCACAAGCAGTTTGAGCCAGGACAGAGAGTATGGTTGTTTAATACTAGGCTTCATTTATTTCCAGGGAAGCTACAGAGCAAATGGAAGGGACCTTATCTGGTTCGAAAGGTACATGACAATTGGAGTATTGATATATCTGAGTTGTCTTCTGATGCTACCTTTCGTGTTAACGGTCAACGGCTCAAGCCATATATCCTATTCACTTTGCGTTAGATGTGGTCTCTTGACTCACATCTATTGCATCTCACGCCCGATTATCATTGTTCTTCCGACTTCTATATATGCAGTTGTCTATATCACTCCATTCTTTAGTCCCGCACCCCTTCTCCATCTTATAATTTTGTTATACTTAGGGTGTACTTTACCCTAAGTATAGGGAGGTGTAGGACTCTCGGGTATTTTATTGATTCTTTCTACCTCTATTTTGTTGCCTATACTTAGGGATATTTTACCCTAAGTATAGGGGGTAGGCCCTGTACATCCTTCCACTCGGATTTCCCTTCATGTACAGCTTGCTATACTTAGGATTACTTGATCCTAAGTATAGGGGGAAACACCGAGTTCTCTTCATTCTATTCTTTGATTCGTCTTTGTATATACCATTCCTTTTCACTTCCCTATACTAAGCACGAGTTATGTCTTCTTCATCTCTCTTGATTACTCTGAGGACATCGTTCGAGCTAAGTTTAGGGGGATGTCGTATATATTTCATATATATTTTAGTCATAACTCATACTTTTTCTGAGTGTGTTAATAAATAAAATGGCTAGAAATCCATAAAATTTTAAAAATTTTCCCTTGTACATAAAATTCTTCTTGCACATACCTATGTATTTATAAATAATTATTTTTGTACAAGTGATTGTAAAAATGATTTGTGTAAATGGTTTGTAAATATTTTGATATCAAAACTATGTATATAGTACAAATATTTTGTAAAATGCTTGAAAAACAAAAGTTTGCAAAAACCTTGTGTAAATGTTTGTAAATATTTTGCAAAACCTCACATTCATGCATACATCCATGTTTTCAAACATTTTGCAAAAAAATTGCACATTTATAAAATTTTGTAAAAAATTGCATATTTATAAATATTTGTATAGTTTTTCAAAATCATGGTTGACATTTAAACTGGCCTGGAATTAAATTGGAAAATGGAGCTTGGTTAAGACCTTAATCCACCTAATTCTAACAGGAACCTTATAGGGCTTAGTATTAAGACTTTTCAGGTCCATTGGGACTTAATTCTTTGAGTCCACTAAGCTATGAGAATATGTCATCTTGATGAGTCTAAGTAGAGCACTTAACAACGCATACATGACTCTCAAAGACAATGGCTTTACTTGGACCAGCACTTTACACATAGCTCTCCACGGATGAGGTGGTCAGGAGGAAGTTTCCTTTGGCTTGGGGTAGCATATGAGGGTAGTACTTCTAGGCGGAACCTCTCTTCTTATTATAGTGTAGGAAGTGTGTCTCAACTTGGTCTGGTGGTGATGAAGTCTAAACACAAGAGTTGTGGGTTGCAATAAAGCTTCAATACAGGGATAGTCTACTGGCTCAAGAGGAAAAACGCCTTACGTATATATGTTGCACACAGTAGATATGTTGTACATATGCACATCAAAAAAATGTGCAAAGAAATAAAAACTCTAAAAAAAGTGGTGTGTCTGATTCAAATAAAATACGTACCGGAGTGTATATAGACAAATAAAGTAAAGCTTATGTTACACATGACCATCTCATGAAGCTTGCAGCGGGAGACTCAGCTACACTGGTTAGAGCTCCCAAGGATACATGACTACACTGGTCATGGTTCATTCTCTTCTTCCCCCTCTTCTTGAGCCGGTTGTACTTGCACTTAGAAGGGAATACCTTGCTCCTCGAGGAAAGAGTTGCTAGACCGAGGCATTAGAGTTACCGGGTTGAGGGAGGTTGTTTTTTGTCATTTCTGAGGTGGGGAGCTACATTTCACTTACACAGTACAAGGAAAGATTCATGGTCATTAGAGTTTGTGTATGTAGATTTGTTCTAATCTGGTTTATTGTGGAATCTTGATAATAGATTGGTGGAACTTAGAGGCTGTTAAGTTTTAAGCTTAAGTCCAAATAAGGTTCCGACAAATTAATAATCCAAACGTCTGACTGAGCTCCATATTTCAATTTAATGAAGGAAAGTTTATTAATCAACCTCCATTTCCCATCTTTCTCTTTTTCTTTCTTTCTTTTGAACTTCTTTTTCAAATAAGTGTTTGCTAAGGGACTAGCAAAAGTAAAGTATAGGGGGGTGATGAATCCCCATTCATCACACTTTATTCCTTTATCTTAGCTAAAAATCTTTGCAAAACACCATGTAATTATTTGTAAATACAATAACTTGTCAAATTGCATGCTTCATGTAAATAGCCATAATTGGAATGTTTTTGTGTAAAATAAAAGAATAAAGAAATAAAGAAAAAGAGGGAAATATTTAGAATAAATATTGAGTGACCCAAACCTATGGGAGAGTCAATCATTGGCCTGACCGCAAAATAAAACAAGTAGAGAGAGATAGGGCCATCAATCATCTTACATATTCCCCTTTATATGTCTAATTTATTTTTCATAAAATAAATGTGTTCCTCATAAGGTGTATATATTTATAAAAAAAACATAAAAAGGAGAAAAATAAAAATATAACAAAATAAATTATCTCTCTCACTCTTGTATATATGTTGTATATATGTACATATACCTATTTATTCTCTCCTTGTAAATACATAATAAAAATTAAATAAAAAATATTTTATATCCCAAATTTTATGTTGTAAATAAATAAAATATAAAATGGGGATAATTGTACAAAAATAAACTAATACAAATAAAAATAAAAAATACCTACGTATTTATACCTATATATAATAATAAGTCATGTATATACATTAATTTATTTTTCAAAAAAAATAAATAAAAATCACTAAAACATAATTTGAAAAATAAAAAATGTAGAAAATATTTTGAAATAAAATCATTTACTTTTTTTTATTTAATTTACAAATAATTAATAAATGTTGAATTCTCATTGGTCCACGGGAAATGTTGACCCACGGTCAACTCTCCACCGCAGACCTCTTCTTTGCGGATCCTGTTCATTTGCCCGACTTCTCCAAATTTTCCCGATTTGGCCCAACCTCCATTTGGCCAAACACCGAGCTTTGATTGCAGAGGGCACATCCACGATCCTCACTCGATCTTCTTCTTAGAGGTCTGAGCCTCGATTTGCACGCCCGACTCCCATCTTCTCGGACCCCTACCACTATATATCCTGAGCACCCGCCGCCTTCCTCCGCACCTTTGGCCCCTTGTCTTTGACCCAGTGATCTCCACCTTTCTCCTCGAGTGACAGCGAGCGTTGGACCTTGTTGCAACGAGTGTTTGGAGGCGAAGCCTTAGGTCCGGCGACCATCATCGCCTAGCTCCTCCATCAGCGTAGCCCGAGCCTCTAGAGGCGTCGCTCCATCGAGGTGAAGATCCTAGGAGATTCAACACCTCCCCCACAGACGCTTCCGACCACCATGTAATCCCTTTAGCCCGTAGCGTAGCATTAATTCCGATTCTTAGGTTTTGCGCCGCTGGCCTTCGCCGGCTGATTCTGATCATCCACTCATCCGTTTGACCATCCGACCACACCCACACCTTCACGAGTCCTCTCCGCACGTTCTTCGCCCCTCCAATCATCTTGGTTTGCCCTGAAATTAGGAATTAGGTCCTCCTCCGCTCTTGCTCGTCGGAGGATCACGCAGCGCCCCATCTGGTCAGCCCCTTCACCTGCTAACGGGTCGAGGTAGTTTTCCTTCGTCCCCTCTTGCTTCCTGTGCAGGTACCAAGGCGTAAGAGCCTCATCTGGAGGCTTTACTATTCAGGAACAACTGATCTAGTTCTTCCCCGTCGTCGGAGCTCTTCCGACGTTCCCGGCTCCATCCGAGTAGTCCACCAGCTGTGGAATACCTCCAGCTTCCATTCCCCTATCTCAGCAGCACTTGAGGACCTCCTGATCGTGCGTATTGACCGGGTGAACCTCGTCGGGGAGCTGTTCTTCTAGGAACCTCCAGCATTGTTCGATTGAGCCCCTCGCTCCAGATTAGATCTCATCCATTCGTTCGTGTGAGGCTTTTGACCGTCAGATCCATCTGAGGATCAGATCCATGATGCAGATCAACGAAGAGGCATCCGTGAATCTCAATCATCCGATTATAAATGGAGCGCCTTCCAGCCGTTGGATCTTAATAAAGAGGTAAATATCCCTTAGGCCCCTCTTCCTTTGGCATTTATGGTTTATTCCTGTAAATATTTTTAGTAGTTGTTTTAAATTTAGAATAATTGCACTCTGGACCTTTATGTTTTTAGTATTTGTATTTTAGTCCCCCCGTTGTGGTGTACGTGCTTCGACACGTGAGTTTTTGGACTTTTTGCATGTAATGGCATGGGTTTTATGAATGTTCTGAAATGAATGTTAAGTTTTGATATTTGCAATTATGCCCCTGTATGTGGTTGTTTAGAACATGTGCTGAATTAATGCAAATTTTACACTGAGCCCTCTACAGTTTTCGCACGTGTTCCGATTAGGCCCCTGAAACTTGTTTTTCTTACATTTAGGTCCCTTTGTGTTGTGGCTTGTTTATTGGTTGAATAAAATATCAAATCAACTCCCAAAATTGTGAAATTTGGACACGTGGCTCCTGCCAATGTGTAAAAATTTCACTAATTTTTTGGAACAATTTTTAGTCGTTTTTCTATTTTTGAAAATTCAAAAAATCTATTTTTGCTACTGTTTGAATTAGAAAATCAACTAAAAAATCCTAGAAATCCTCCAAAAATTCTAAAAAATTAGGTACTGTTTGTTTTAGTGTTTACTTACTGCAGTCCAATGTTTCTTGCATTTGGATTTATAAAACACCTAAAAATCACAAAACCCTAAAAATCTTATAAAAATCAGTAAAAATTATAAAAAAATAAAAAAATCAATTTTTTCTCTTGTAGCTTAGTTTTTATTTGTAATTTGATATAGAATTATCTCTAGATTTATAGAAGTTATTTATCTATTTTTAAATAACCTTTCAAATCTGGCTGCACATTGAGTTCAATTTTCTTCCTTATTTTATTTTTATAAAATTAACAAAAAATATAAAAAACTTAGAAAATTACCAAAAACACTTAAAAATTTTAAAACCCAAAAACATTTTTTTACATTTTTCTGAGTTGGTTTGTGTGGTTAAATAATTAGTTGATTGTGCTCTTTTTGTCATTTTTCTTATTTTTCTTCATAATTAAAAATACAAAAAATTTTAAAAATACATAAAATTCCACAAAAAATATTTTATTCTTTTATTTGATTTTTAGACTACTTCGTAGGCTCTTTTGAGCCAATCTGTGTCCCTTGTATTTGACCCTGGTCGCTATACCAGGTTAAATAAATAGCGAGACCGCTTATTCGGCTTATGACTAGTTACTTTATTTTGGTGGTCTTATTTTCTTCATTGACCGATCTACGAGACTCGGGTCGCAAGGACCCTTGTTTTTACCTTTACCCATATTTTGTGTGATTTTTTGGTCATCAAACCACACCGCCTCCTTTGTAGCATCCGATGCGGCAATGTATTTGGCTTCTGTTGTTGAATCTGTCGTAGTGTTTTGCTTCTTGCTTCTCCAGCTCACAGCACCACCGTTCAACAAGAATACAAACCCTAATGTCGACTTTCGATCATCAATATCCGACTGGAAGTCTGAATTTGTATATCCCAAGACTTGGAGATCACCATCTCCATAGACCAAGATGTAATCTTGCGTCCGTCTTAGATATTTGAATATGTTCATTCTTGCATTCCAGTGTTTCTCTTCATAGAAGGATTGGTAACGACTTACCACTCCCACTGCATGGAAGATGCTTGGCCTAGTACACATCATGGCATACATTAAGCTTCCTACAGCTGATGCGTAAGGGCATCCAGCCATGGCCTTCTTTTCCTCAACACTTTGAGGAGCCATCCCTTTAGACAGATGGATACCTTGTCTTAAGGGGATGTATCCTTTCTTAGAACTATCCATACGGAATCGTTCCAAAATCTTCTTAATCTATTCATGTTGTGATAATCCCAATATCCTCTTTTCTCGATTTCTGAACAACTTCAGGCCTAAGATGTAAGAGGCTTCTCCAAGATCATTCATCTTGAAGGTATGAGATAGCCAAATTTTCACACAGGTCATCATTCTTGTATCATTCCCAATTATAATGATATCATCTACGTAAAGCACGACGAACACAATGGCGCTCCCACTAAGCTTCTTGTACACACAAGGTTCATCAGGATTTTGCACAAAACTCTTTATGGTTTCGTCAAATCTGATGTTCCAGCTACGAGAAGCTTGTTTGAGCCCATAGATGGATTTCTTTAGCTTGCATACTTTTCCATCCTCAACTATGAAGCCCTGGGGCTGCTCCATATAGATATCCTCCTTGAGATATCCATTGAGGAAAGCTGTCTTGACGTCCATCTGCCATATGTCGTAGTCAAGAGATGCAGTTATAGCTAGCAGTATCCTGATGGACTTAAGCATAGCCACAAGAGAGAACGTCTCATCGTAGTCGATGCCTTCTCTCTGTGTGTAGCCCTTTGCTACGAGCCCTGCTTTGAAAGTCTCTACTTTCCCATCAGGTCCCCTTTTTCTCTTGAAGATCCATTTACACCCAATGGGTTTTACCCCTTTAGGTGGATCCTCTAGGGTCCATACACCATTCTTATGCATGGAGTTAATTTCTGACTTCATTGCTAGCATCCATATATCCATGTCATGATCCACGAGCGCTTCATCAAATGAAGTAGGAGCATTGTCAGTTTCACTTGACACATGGAATCCATACCTTTCAGGTGGTGCAACCACCCTCGAACTCCTTCGAAGAGGTATTGGTGTTTCATCTTTATTTATCTCGTCAGTTTTTGGTTCAGGAATCTAAGAATCCTCAGGGGATTCAATGAGTTCTTCTACATCATTTTTGTCTTGACCTTTAAGGAAATCATCTTCCAGAAATTTCACATCCCTAGAGACAAAAACCTTTTGGGTCTCAAGGTCATAAAGTTGGTATCCAATACCATCTTTAACATACCTAATGAAGTAGCACTCCCAAGTGCGAGATTCTAGCTTACTTGCGTCCACGTTCTTTGCATGGACCAAGCATCCCCAAACCCTCAAGTGATTAACACTAGGTTTAATTCCATACCACAGCTCGTGAGGAGTCTTGGGTACAGATTTGCTAGGAATCTTGTTCAGGATATATATTGCAGTCTCTACTGCATATTCCCAAAAACTAAGAGGTAAACGTGCTTTGCTCATCATTGAACGGACCATGTCCATGATGGTTCCGTTGCGTCTTTCAGCAACACAATTAAGTTGGGGAGTTTCAGGGGGAGTGAGATTGGAGACAATTCCATTCTCTTTAAGATATTCCTTGAATTCATCTGATAGCTACTCACCACCTCGGTCTGATCGAAACTTTTTAATCTTCCTATCGGTTGGTTCTCAACCAAAGCCTTAAACTATTTGAACTTTTCAAAGGTTTCAGATTTATGATGTAGTAGGAAGATAAACCCATATCGCGGATGGTCATCCATAAACGTCAAATAATATCGATATCCATTTCTAGTCGCGGTACTGAAGGGACCACATACATCAGTATGTATTAGGTCAGGAATACCTTCGCATCTCGTAACCTTGTTACGGAAAGGCATCCTGGTCATTTTACCTCAAATGTAATGTTCACAGGTAGGTAAAGATTGAACATGTAGATAATCCAAAGGTCCATCTTTTATCAATCTATTGATCCTATCAACAGATAAATGACCAAGCCTTTGATTCCAAATCATATTCGAATGATTTCTATTCTCTCTGGATCTTTTACGGTTTTTATTATCAGTGGTACTGACATTTATGACACATTCATCAATGCACAATTCATAAAGTCCACCAAAAGTCAGAACACCATCCGCAATAAATTTATCATATTAATTAATGACTAACTTATTACAGAATAGGAAGGAATATCCATGTCTAACAAGCTTAGATACAGATATCAAATTCCTCCTGACTTCAGGTACATAAAGACACTCTTTAAGTACTAAGACTCTACAACTAGATAACGATAGTTGGCAGGTCCTGATGGCGACTGCTGCAACACTTGCATCAGATCCCATCTGGATGACTATCTCCCCTTTCTCCAGATTCCTAGTTTCGTGAAACAAATGCAACGAATTGCATACATGAACAGAAGCAACAGAATCTACAACCTAACTTCCTTCTCGTCCAACGAGAAAGCTAAATTCAATGATGAAAGTATATTTCATACATGGTGGGGCTTTACCTTTGTCACCATACTTCAGGTATTCTGGGCAGTTACGTCACTAGTGCTCCGGCTTCTTGCAGTGGTGACAGACATCGGTCTTCTTCGATGTCATCAGCGTGGAAGCACTAGAAAATGAACCAACTCCTTGATTCTTTTTCTTTCTCTTTTGGGTCGGGCCCTTCCGAGAACCTTACTTCAGACCGCGCTTTCCTATTACTTGTGCAACCATTGCACTAGCAGAGAAGTCGTCCTTCCCCATTACGTCTTCTGTAGACTTTAATGCAGCTAACAACCCAGCGTTAGTGAAATCGCCTTTGTTCATGTGATAAGACACGACAAAGTTGTTGAAAGACTTAGGGAGCGACAGAAGAATGAAATAAGCTTGCATATCAGAATCCATGTAGGCTCACAGGGTTTCTAATTCAGAAAGGTACCCAAAACTTTGAGTACGTGTTCTCTGACAGAGGTCCCTTCTTGCATCTTGCAGCGAATAATCTTTTTCATCACATTGTCGTGCTGTGTGTGGTTTATGTCACCGAACATTTCCTTCAAATTCATCATAATCTCTTGGCAATGGTTCATTTCCACATGTTGCTTCTGAAGTACATTCGATAATGAGCCAACGATATAACACCTTGCCAGATTATGGTCTTCATCATATTTCTCATTATATGATTTATCTTCCGGAGTCTTAGGGTTTGCTATCTTGTCCTTGGATAACACATAGGAGACGCGCTCCGCAGATAGGAAAAGATCCAAATTTCGGATCCAATCCGAATAATTTGGTCCGGTCAACTGATGGACCTCCAAGAGCCTGCTTAGTGGGTTCATGGACATCATTTTTTGAAATTAAGAATGCATTAAATTAGAATATATAAATAATTATATATTCATTTTAGAATATTCGATTAAGGCGTTTTAAATCAAATTTATCTTGCTATGTCAACTTTGATAGATTATTCCCTTATTGTCTTTCAAAGTGAGAGATACACTTACAACTATATATCAAGCAAGATCTGGGATCTCATCTCTATCCTTATCACATCCCAATAATATGAGAACCTGTGACTCGAATAAAGAGAAGCGGGAACACATTCCGTCTTGCAAGTCCAACTTGCATTTCCCAATTCGGTCTTTAACACCTGGGCCCATCACCCCTAAGATGATGTTGACCCATTGTTAATTGAACCAACTATCAACAGGCTTAATACTCGCTTTACGCAATCCAATATCGACCCAATAATATGAGGACTCGATGTTGGGGTCACTACGTATACGGCCTTACTCTTTCAAGAAGCAAAGAACCCGATCCAAATAAATCATATATAGGACTTGTCACATCGGACAGGCATCTCTAATATACAATATCTGGCGACGGAATCCTTTGCCTTGATGGGAGACCATGGATGTCACTTATGTGATCCTCCACCTCATATTCAAATTGTAATAATTAATTATCGTGAATCATATTCACATAATTAATACTTCCAAGGGAAATACACATCTATTTATAATAGAGTGTTTATTGGATATAATTAATTTAATCACATTAAATTAATCATTAATCCAATCATCAATCAACAAACTTGATTATTACTTGAATAGTAGGCATAATCTCAATGTACGTATTATTCGAATTTTAATAATTAGAAAAAAAACACTTTGACTTCTCCGGCATTATCGAGTCCCTACATGCTATCATGGTCAATACTAACGAGCGTGGGACGGACCACATACGTTGCAACCCGCTACCCCAATGCTCTCCGACTAGTCACCATATCCGCCTCAGAAAAAGATAATGCCAGACAGATCATTATGTACATTAAGATGCTCATCGGTTTTTCAACCGAAATTATACCATATAATATTCATCAAAACCATTTTGATAATATTATAAGGAGATTTGCTAAAAAAATCTCCATTCCTATTCAAGCAAGAGGGTTTTGCATGTAAAAGTTGTCCTACAACTATTGTAGGACAATTTTTGGTTTTTCATGAAAACAGTGTTTGTTGATGATTTCATGTCAACCAATTAATGATCAAGATCAACTATCTTATCATCTTAGCTAGTGAAATGTCATTCAAAGAAATAATTATATCTTTAAATATTTCACAAATATTTATCACATATTATTACAGAAAATTAACAATTAATTTTCATCAACTTATTTGAATGACTATCACATAGTTCATGATCAAATTCGTCAATTTTCAGCAGTGACCCCTACTCACTAAAATCAACATATCTTGATCAATTTAAATCCAAATTACGCAAAATCAGTTTTTTAAGATTGCTAATTTGACCTATGATAGAACCCAAGTGATATTGCACGTATTTCGAGGTGCATAGAAACAGTAATTAACTCATTAATCATGGTTAGATTCGCATTTTCTGCAACAGTGAATACATGTTTATTCAAAGGGCCATATCATGAGCAAATGAAATTTAAATTAAATAAACGCAGATCCTATGATTTCCTTATTTAATGGGGAACAAAATACAATTGAAAATTTCGTGTTTAAATAATTTAAACAGTGCCGAAAAATTCAATTAAACAGAGGTGCGAAAATTGGAATGCAACAAAAATTTCGCAACCCTTTCAAACCCATGTCGTCTTAGGTTTATGGATCATATACAAAACCTTTTACTACCTAAGGCTCTGATACCACTTGAAGGATACAAGGAATCCTCAAGCGCATCACAGAAGTGTGTTGATCGCATCTCATGCGATCCGGGCGACTAGTTGTACTAGTCGCAAGATGCATCGGAAATTAAAATTTTTTTATCAAGTGATGAAACCACATGATCACAAGAACATTTCTTGGATCATTTCATCAAATCACAAAGTATTAGAAATACCTCTTGAAGCGTGGTTGCGATCACGAGATCTCTAAAGCAAGAGATCCTCCTGACTCAAGTCCGATCCACGAAGATGGCACTTGCGGGCGCGATGATGAGATATGTTTCTCCCGCAATCCTCGATGAAGATCCAAGCCTTGAATCTCCTGATTTTGTCAACAAAATCCGTCGATGGAGATCCACGAGCAATCAAAGCAACATCACAACGACGTGGAGACGATTGCTAGTTCTCTCAAAACACAAGGTGGACGGCCACCTTAGAGAGAGAGAGAGGGAGGACGAGAATGATAGAGAGAGAGAAGAGTATGCGTGTACGACTCTTGATATTGTGTCACTAGAGAGGCTAGAGTTGCCCTCTATTTATATTAGTTTGGAAGTCCATGAATCACAATCCATGGCATATACTAAATCAATGGTTAGATTGATATGTATATTAAATCAATGGCCATGATCATTGTAGTTTTAAAAAAACAACAACATATTAATTTATTTTAAATTAATCATATGTTGCATTATCATCAATATAATTTAATTCAATAAATAAATCATTGAATATAAGATAATAGGATGATAATAATAAAAAGATGATCATTCACCCAAAAAATGGGGCGTCACCCATGACCAAGTCATGGGTGACGCTACCTCATTTTGGTGGTGTATTTTCCACTTTTTTATTTCATCTAATTATCTCTTAATCATTTGCAACATTATCCACTAAATTAATTCCAAATTAATTAGTGAATATTTCAATCATGCCATTGAAAATATGTGAATCACATTCACAACCCAAACTAAATTGTATATTGCATTTCCAATTAATTGCTTAATGTGAATCCAATTCACGTTAACAATTAACAAATGCTATTTACAAAGGTGCTCTCTCCCTAATATATTATAAATCACATTTATAATATGTATATATATATATACAAATATCATGGATAGCACTATCCATAATCTATAATCCTTGATAATCAAATCCCATTTAATTATCTTGGATAATCATTCTCATAATCTGAATCCCATTCATATTATTCTTGATAATTAAATCTCATTTAATTATCATCATCTTGTTGCTTGGATACATAATTCATCAAATGAATTATTCTTGAACGTCTTCAAGAACAATGTGCTTTCTCCGTAGATATTTGGAGATAAGGACATGGCGATTGTATTGTTCCACGTATAGTGACTTGGATGTTGAGATCTCATCTCAAATCCAGATCTTACGTACCTCTCACAGATGCTTGATTAAATCAAGTCTGCAAATCTAATCTTCTCATTGAATCTGAATCTCATTTAGACCAATGTCCAACACTTGGACCAAGATCAGATTGCTTCTCTATTGAGGGGAGTCACTAAAATCCAGACCTGTTTCATCACTCCCACGGAATGGAAGCGTCATGGTTATACAATCGTTTATGATCACATCACCCTCAGGTATTCCCAATACCTGTATATTCGGCATACTGGAAGACCTATGATCAACCTGAATATCATGATCAATTTTACACTGTCTTCTTCAGGGTTTAATCACTAAGTTTCTCAATCTTGGTCTTTGAGAATTGGTATCGATCATATGCTTTCCCAAAGCATATATCATACCATCAAATTGATATCATGCTTCCAAAGCATGACGACCATGCATGGAATTTGATCGGTCCCAATACCTCATGAGGGAGCTCATGTCTTCAGGATCATAAGTGAACATGTATGACCCCTTTGAGAGATCGTATTACTCATATGCCATTACATGCACACCAGCGCGCTAGTGTATAGACCTTGGTTAGGTCATCAACCTATTTGTCTGCCAAATGTACACACTCAGACATATAGTAACACATCTGTCTCCGGTCAGAGAAGGCGTGCCTATGTTGTGACAGCATTCAATATAGGACTTAGGTTATCTCGATCTCGTTTAGTCAACCCATTGACCAAACTAATCTAACACCTCCGAATCATTATTCCTATGTAGAGAACCTGCATCAAGAGGTCAGTCAGATATAAGCCTATGTGAGAAAGGATTGCCATCTCCTACTCAGGCTGAAGATCATCTCTTAATGATCATTTGACGGTGCTTGATGAGTCCTATATCTAACTCTTTAGATATTCATCCAAACACCAGCCTCTATGATTCATTTAATGAATCAACAGCTATATGATCATGAAGATGGCCACGGTACATAATCCTAATTGTATAGAGAGACCTTATAGTGCATTCATCCATTTAAATTCAGAAAGGGATTGAAACATTAATAACTTTATTGAAAAACATATATATTACAATAACACTTATTGTAAGAATGGTTCATCCGAGGCTCACATGTCCAACAGGACATGCACCTTATGCGTAACTCAATACGAATGAGGTAGTGCAGAGGCGGAATCCTTTGTCTTGGGGTAGCATACAACGGTAGTATTGCCAGCCAGAATCCTATAAGGAGGGATGTGCACCTCAACCTGGTCTAGTGGAATTGAGGTATAAGGACAGGAGTCTGTGGGTTGCAATAGTGCTTCAAAAGAGGGATAGTCTACAGGCTCAAGAATAAAAACTCCTTATGTATATGTTTGCACCGTGTAGATATTTTTTACATATGCACATCAAAAAAATGTGCAAAATCAAGAAAAACTCCAAAAAAAGGGGGACAATCCTGATTAAAAATAAAATGCATGTCGGAGTGTATATAGTGCATAAAGCAAAGCTTATGTATTCCACTGTCTCATCTCATGGAAGCTTGCAGCAGGAGACTTAGCTCCACTGGTCATGGTTGATTCTCTTCTTTCTTCCTCTTCTTGAGCTGGTTGTACTTGAACATAGAAGGGAATACCTCGCTCCTTGAGGAAAGAACTGCTAGACTGGGGGATTAGAGTTACCTTGTTGAGGGAGGTTGTTTCTTTACCATTTCTGGGGTGGGGAGCAACATATAACTTACACAGTACAAGTAAAGATTCATAGTCATTGGAGTTTTTGTATGTAGACTTGTTCTTATATGGTTATTAAGGAGTCTTGACCATAGTATTCTGGAACTTAAAGGCTTTTGTGTCTTAAATCTATTTCCCAATAAGGTTCTGCCAAACTAATAATACAAAGGTCTGACTGAGATCCATACTCCAATTTAATGAAGATAAGTTTAATAATTAACTTTGGTTCTTTTTCTTTTCTTCTCTTCTTTTTCACTTCTTTTTCAAATAAGCATTTGCTAAGGAACTAGCAAAGGTAATGTATAGGAGGGTGATGAATATACGATTCTCATTCTTTATTATTTTATTTTAGCTCTTTCTTGTACCAAAACCATCTATAATACATACAAATATAATAAATTAATTGTGTGCATGCCTTTGTTAATATTTCAAAATTAACACATATTTTTCCAAAATAATAGAATAAAGAGTACAGAAAAAGAAAAATGTATTTAGATAAATATAGAGTGACCCAAACCTCAAGAGAAGGTTAAACTTTGATCTGGTCGCAAAGAAAATAAGTAGAGGGTAATAAGGGAGCACTATGTTTTGTACATACGACCTATACTTATACGAAATATTTATTTATTTATTTATTTATTACAAAATATAAATATAGTATTATTTTTTACACACTTGTATATAACTTTAAAAATAACATAAAAAATAAAAATCAGATAAATAAAATAAAAATAAAATCAACTATTCCTTGTACAAAAGACACATGTTTAAAATAAAATTCCTATTAACTTTACAACCCTAATTAATTTATAAAAATAAAAAATTCACCTCATGTTCCTTAAATTATGTTGTAAATAAATAAAATATAAAATAAAAAAGTTATTTGTAAAAATAATAAAATAAAAAACTGTGTACATAATACATAAGTATAATACATCTATGTGTAACACCTAATAATGTATATACCTTATTTTATTTTTCATAAAAATAAATAAAAATCACAAAAAAGTAGATTATAAAATTAAAAACATTTTTTTATTTTATACACTTTCTATTTTAAAATCATTTCTGTTTTATATTTAATATTCTTTCAGTTTTGTACATCCTGAATTCCTATTGGTCCACGTCTGTAGGTTGACTTCAGTCAACGTCTCCTTCTAGCCTGGTCGGGTTCGCATGTGTCTCATCGTATCTTTTTCTCCCACTTTTAGCACCCAACTTCGATTTCTGTTAGCCTCGATTCCACCACCTGACTGCGATCCTAGGATCTATGATCCTCACGAATCCCTAGGTGCAGCCGGATCTGCCTAAGGTTTCGCTCCACTAGTCGATTCTTCTAGACCCTCAAGCATCCTATTTAAACACTCATCTACCTTTTTTGCACCCCAGTTCGTCCCTCGCGCCACCATTCCCTCCTATCTACCTTTAGTGGAGGGACAACCATCTAGAGAGCAACTTAGGACCCATCAGAGACGCTTGGAGGCTTGTAGGTCACAATGCAGCCAGAGATCTGCCGCATAAAGCCTCTCTTACCAGTCACCATACGATTGAGGTTATAACCATCACCATTGACCTCGTTTGGAACTTATGAGTTCATCCGAGTCCTCAGATAGCATCCTTATCGTCCTCATTTTACTTTTCACTACGATTCCATTTAGCATCACAGTCGCCCATTCCTCTACTCCGACCACTAGGTCTAGATCCCCGCT
Source organism: Ottelia alismoides (assembly GCA_037367405.1). Taxonomy (NCBI): domain Eukaryota; kingdom Viridiplantae; phylum Streptophyta; class Magnoliopsida; order Alismatales; family Hydrocharitaceae; genus Ottelia; species Ottelia alismoides. Next base: position 47,375 of record JAZKJV010004850.1, read on the forward strand.
TCTACATCCACTCACACTGATCGAGACACCGACTCATCTCCACCCTTCTTACGCACCCTTGCCATCTTGAATCTCGCTTATCATAATGAGATCAAGTAGAGACCTCTTTCCCCCACCTTCGTTGGAGGTCGTCCGCCATCTCTTCTCCTTGTTTCATCATATAATAACCTGATCAGAGACACTCCCCCAAGTCGTTCTTTCCCTTCTAGGGTGCTACTTCGTACCAGGAGGCTCATTTGACATATCCAGCTGCTATGATAGAGTATCTCCAGGAGGAGCAACGTCGCGACACCGACCTGAGTGATCTCCCATCCATCGGAGCAACATAGTCGACGTGGAGTACTTCCACGACGGTGTTGGATTTCTCAGCTAACTCATCGGAGTAGTGGATACCTATCCACGCTCCGACGAAGTTTACCCAACCCAAGCTCATGCAGGCCTCCTTTTCGTCATTCGATTATGGATAGCTTTCTATATCAGATTAGGTCTGTATGCCCATGCCTTCATCCTAATGACCTGATCACATCTTAGGAGTTCATCTTACATGCACGTCCCCGATAAGATCAGAGTTGTCAGATACTTTTCAGAGGAATATCAGAGTCATCCACCTCCGCATCCTCGTACGTGTTCCATGTATCCGCTTAGGTATATTTCCCTTTTACCTCATTGCTTTCTTTATTTCGCTTTAGTCTAGTAAATAAAATATGTAGTTGAAGACATTTGCAAATTATACCCTCTCCTTTTTAGTCCTTCCAAGTCTGCATCACGTCTGTCCTCACGTGATTGCTGGTTTATTTGCACTTTCTCTCCTAAACTTTTATGCTATTATGGAATGAATGAAATGTTTTGAGATTTGTATTTAAACCCCTGACATTATGGATCACATGGAGCACATGTTTTGGCTGGAAAAATTGCATTATTGGAACTTGAGCTTCCATATTAGGTTATGCTTTGGTCTTAAAACCTCAAAATAATTATGTTTGGGCCCCTATAAACTATGTTTAACTCCTTGTCTTGTATTAGTTGAAATAATATGCAGTTAATTTTAAAAATTACCTAAAAAATACACTTAGCTCCTACTAGTGTATAATATTATGGTAATTTTTGTGAGATAATTTACTAGCATTTTATATTATTAAAAATTCAAAAACCACTAAAAAGTGTCATGTTTGAGTCATAAAAATTATAAAAATTTTGAAAATGCCCTGAAAAATTCCCTAAAAATTTATGTTGTTGTATTTTATTATGTTTTAATCAAATATTAATTCTAGTTTGAAAAGTCTTTATCAAAACCCTAAAATTTACAAAAAAACAAAAAACAATATAAAAATAGTATAAAATCAAAAAAATGAAAATCTAGTTTTCAGTTTTTGTTTGTAGCTTTTTACTCTTATTTTATCATAAAAATACCATCCAGGATTTTTGGGCTCTTTAAGTATTTTTAATTTACAAATTATTCTGGTTTGTGCACTGTTTTGCATTTTGAGCACTGATTGATTTTTAAAATTTCACAAAAACATTTTAAAATTTCATAAAAATTCTCAAAAATATTTCAAAACCTATAAAAACCAAAAATATTTTCTATGTAATTTTCTGAATAATTTTTACTATTTTGAGAAATTTAAAAATAGCGTTATGTGTTATATGTGTGTATTGTGCTTGCTTTCCTTTTATTCAGCAATTAAAATTCGAGAAATTTGAACCTCTAAAAATTTTTATCTTAGAAATTTGACTACTTAGTTTTTAAATCATGCTCTTTGTGTTCGACCTTGATAGCTATATCAGATAAATAAAAATAGCAGGCCGCTTACATGTTTTATTTATCTTTGAGTGGTTTATTTTTCTCGTCGACCTAGCCAAGTGATTTGGGTCACAACGAGCTTTGATTATTTTCATACTTAACCCGAGTCTTTAGGTCTTTCATCAATTCACAATGCTTGAGTACGGTAAAAAATGAAAAGATTAGAGTTATTCTTTTTGTAAGGATGAGTTTACCTAATTAGTTCTCTTTTGCACACTTTGTTAGTACCTTGTCTTATTTTTTTTAGTGTTGTGCTGAGCTTTTGCTCATAATGTACCTTTTGAAATGGATCCACAGGGGCAACGAAATAGTCATAGCAGTGAGCAACTTTTTCTTGGACCTTTGTCTTGTGTAGCTACAAGTTTTTGTTGTGCAGTATTGTAGTCACTTTCATTGCTTTTGCTTTTCCTCGTATCTTTTTAAAGGGAGATGTTTATTTATGTGTATGAACAAGTTTTTATGCATACATGTAATATTTTGTGGACACGAGATAACTATGAATGGATACAATGTGAATAAATGAGTGCAATGGATGAAATGAATTAGAAAATTTTCAGATTCAGTCTTTTTCTTTATGTCATTTTCTCTCGCTTGCTTGTTGGTGTATTTCGAATGTAGAGCTCATGTTTCATGGAAACTTGTTTGTTGTGTATCTCACTCCTTGGGTTGTCACATCTTATTTACTTTGCTTTTATTAATAATAAATATGAAAATGAGAACCATGTAAACAAATACTCCATTGAGTAAATAGATGTAATTTATATAAAAATACCGAAGGAAGTTGGGACCATATATTCTAAACATGATCCATTACCGTATATATTGTGCATATATGACGGGACTATGAAACCCTCGGATTTGAGTACCCGAATACAACACATTCATGGTATTACATTTCCAAAATATCGTACAAGTTATATAAAAATATGGGAAAATTTTTCGTGTCTCTGGCATGACATTCACAATTAAAGTAACAACCACAGAACCTACAATAGAATGTGTCATCAAATTTCCTTTCATTAATTTTCATATATATAAACAACATGTACAAAAAAGGCTGACAGTTCATACATGTATTTTCAAAAATATACATGAGAAAAAAAACGTTTTACGTCATAAATTAAACAAAAACTGTGACAAAAGTAACTGTATCGTCTGTAATAGCAGTGGATGTCTGCAATCATCAACCACTACTGCAGTGGAAGAATTCGTTGTATTCCATCAACGATTGGAAATTTTACAGTATGCAATGCATATTCCGTAGAAACATGTTGTGTTTGAATTAGCATAATGTAACCAGATTCCATGGAAACACATATAGTTTAATTGTAATGCAAATTTTGGATAATGTAATACACTAATTGGTGATGGTGGTAATGCCTGCAATGATATGCTAGTTCCTACGGAAAGAACAAGGAGTTTTTGAGGTCCTAAAACTCGCTCCAGGACCCCGCATTCCGACCTAGATTATTTTCGAGCTAAATTATTTCTTGCCTTGCTTACTTTTTTGAACTTATATCAAATCACATTCTCAACACCACCATCTGACAATATATCAAGATCTACTTCATCATATTTGAAATTGAATCTATATCATGATCTACTTAATCATATTTCAAACAGAAACACTATATTACATTTATTTCAGGATAAAATGTTCTTACCATTTGGATAAGTAATCTCAAAATAAGTAGTTGAAACATAGTTACATTATCTATTGTTTCTCTAAGGAGTCGCCATCAATGAGCTCTGATGAAAGGAACTCAAGCACCCGCCCACGCTTGATGCTCTGCTCTCCATTTGCTCGTCAAGGATATCTTATCTTGGACAACGCCCTCTTTATTGTTTATGCTTTTATATTTTGAAGAGCATTATCATGCTTGTTTTCCTCTTGAATGTAATTCTCAGATGTATTGAATATTGACCTTTCTATGCCCCTTTTTCGTATAAAAATGGAACCGTGGTACTGGAAGAGGTTACTCTGCTCTATTTTATGGAATGGAATCGATCTTTTTCTTTTAAAAAAACTCTATCTCTGGGGCTTGCTCGTTTGAGTCTGATTTCTTATCCCTTTTGGTCCTATAGTCAAATGAGGGACAAGGTTTCTTTTATTATCCCTCCATCATCAGCGTTTCCTGCCAAAAGAAATACTAATAACTAGCCCTTATCTTACTTTCTTATCTAGCATAATCCTATTATCCCTCTTCATCTTCTCCCATTTATTTGTTCCTTCATCGAACGACCCCATAATGTGTACGTATTTCTTATCTCAAAAAATCAAGAGAAGAGGAATATGAGATGAACATCGTGTAACCCGACCCTAATCTCAAATCATTTGTAATCCCTCATACGAAGGGGCATGTTTCTTAGGTGCAGAGAGCAGGAGATCTGGAGCAACTCATGGGAGGGCACCGTAGCTGTAATAAAATGAGAAACAGCGGAGGGTGAGCTTGAGTTACGTACAATCCATGAACTTAAAAATTAGACGGATGCAGAGCTACAGCATGTAGTCTTTGCAGACGGATAAGCGATCGAACAGTACGCAGAGTGAAAGAGATTGAACAGTAGTAAGCAAACTGTTTGCGGTCCAACCCTAGCAAGTAGCATGCAGAGGAAAGAAGAGAACAAATCTCTTGCTCCTAAGCCCCACCCGCATAATCCCGACAACGAATGCGGCCCCACGCGCTCTTAGCGTCAACCGCGCTGTAACTATGAAATTTGGACACCCGAATTTTTCTGATATGGAGGTATCATACGACAGAGAAAAGGAGAGGAGAAACAGAAGGGGGAGCTATCAAGGGAAAGGACCACGCGACCCTCTATGTTTACGCGCACCGCTGTGCTGTCCCTGTTCCCCTTTTGGTCGACTCGTCATCGTCGTCGTCCTCCACCTCCATTATGGACGTCCAGACAATCGGGTCCTCATCTGGACATTCAAAATGGGATGTAGACCTGTTGCATGTTATCATTGGACCATTTCGGGATCCCTGATTCCTTAGATCTGCTTATGTAGGAGAGATTAACTCGGGTTGCTTGCAATTTGAATGACAAGATCATTTTTTACTCACTGCAGGGGAACTGAATCCTATTTAGAGCCCTGGCTAAAAAATAAGGTAGAATATTCAGTTATTGGGGGCTGCTACATCGCCACGTGCCTAGAGAGTAGATTTGGATCTCAAATCTCGATAATTTCGTTATGGTTTACTTCCAAAGGTTTTAGATAAGGTAATCCATACGATTAACTCTGATAATCTCTAAATATTTTATTTTTCGATTGATGTTTCCATTGTTTTATTTATCATTTCTTGGGAATTCAACAGACATTCGTTTGATTCGATGGTTGTTTATCTTCTTTTATGTGACATGTACCTTTTATATACATTTTCTCTGTCACAGTCCTTGACATTTAGAGGGTCCTAGGAAATAGGAAAAATGAACTCTTATAAAAATTTCGATGAACAACATATCCTTATATAATTTTAATTAAATTTTGAACTTTAACATTGAGTTGTTTAATGAAAATTCGATCCTATAAGGACTCATTTTTTGATGAGTTGTTTCATCAAATATCGATTCCATAAAGGATTACTTTTCAACGAATTGTTTCATTTGAAGAATTCGATTCCATAAGGGCTCATTTTTGGTGAATTGTTTTACTAAAAAAATGATTCTAGAAGACCTCAATATGACATATACTATTTTTTTAAAACTAAAGGTTGAATACTTGTAAAAATGGGTCCCTAAAGTTTATGGGTCATGGGCAATTGCATTCGGAAACTACCCTCAGGGACAACCATTCTCTAACATAGATAAAAGCAATAGGAATTAAGACAAACTATAAACCATTATTTTGTAAATTTCCAGATTTTTTTCTTCTGATTTGTGGAAACTTCATCTTTTTTTGTTCAACCTATATTGTGTACAACATAATATTTGTTGGAGGCATGCACTATGAACGATCATCTAGGGAAACACTTCAACGAATACATAAATTTTAGTTATTTTTAAACCAACAAACTTTTTAATTATTTGTACCATAAATCAAATATCAGTTTTATAAAAATACATTCCAAAAATGTGTGAATTACTTAGAAATTGTAAAATCAATGTTTAATACTTAAATTATTTTTAATCCATACAAAGAGTATACATAAATTCATTCTATAATGTAAACCAATAAATATTAAACATTATCAAATCAATGATTGGATGAGCATCGTACCATCATTAGAAGGGTTGGGCTTTTGTGGAGAGAGATGGTGAATTAGCGCATGTCCACACCTACATAGAGATGAAATATTTAACTACAAAAGTTGAAAGTATAGTCTCTTAGGAACCTGTGTATATCCATAGGGAAGAAATCTTACAATACTAAAATCATTTTTTTAAAAAAATTATGTGGATTGCATTTCTCTCGTTAACTTTAATGACCAAACTGTTAACTTTAATGACCAAACTGTTGCGAATCGTAGAAGCGGAACACACACAAATTGTAAACCCAGCATGCATGAAACACAAATATTTACAAGATTCACTTGTAATTGGACTATTGTACATGGCTATATCCTTGGCAGCAAAAGTGAATCTCTTCAATATGGTGGAAGAGCTAGAGTACAAAGAAATGAGTAAAAACTAGGGATCTATATATTACCTCATACAGACAAATCTTTATAAGTTGACAAATTCTCCAACTCTCTAAACAAGAAACTTTCTTATTTCATAAAACAATAATATCTCGAAATATCCCCTAATGGGAAGAACACACGTGTTATGAAATAATGAAAATTGAATGGATCCTCCAATCAATTATGATCAAAATGGATCCCAAAATTAGAACTCAAACCATATGAGTTAGTAAGGATGAGAGACAAGATTGAGTTTTTACGGTAGACAAAGTTTTAGTAAAGAGAAGATTATGATAGTGATCTCTATAAATGAAAAATGGAATCTACATCAAATTGGATCACACTCAAGAAGAAAAATATTCTGCCTTAATTTATTCACATTCTCGTATAAAATAGATCATGTGAACAATTCTACAATATGTTTCATTTATCTAAATCTTATTTTTTTGTAAATAAAAAAGATTCCACTATAACATCATCCTTCACATCAACATAATCATATTTATCGGGGAAACATCAAATGAGATAGAGAATTCTTGCGGCACTGTAAATACCTCGATCTCATCCCTTTATTTTTAATCATGTGGCCGAGATTAAAAGCATGTTATCATTATTATTCTATTAATTAAAAATTCATTATGGTAGTTTGAACATATTCTAGATTTAAAATATAATAAATCATTTTTATCTTATTATTCTCTCTCTTCTCCTCTTAATTTCAATTTTTGAATCTTGTGGAAGAGGATGGTAGGTATCACATGAAATAGAGGGAGACCTCATCATTGATGTGTGAAGGTGAAGGGTTGTCCATGGAGAGAGGCAATGGGCCTTAGCGATATATGGATGTGGAGATGGAGGTGAATGACACTATACAATGGTGGAGGTGAAGAGAGGCAACAACATAAAAATGCTGAGGTGGAGGAAGGGGGCGTCGCATAGAGGCGGAAGTAGAGAATGGCAATGATGGCATATAGATATGGATGTTAAGATGGAGGGCAATGCGTGAAGGTAGAGGTGGTGGTGTTGTGCAAGGGCGAAGGGTGTCAATGACATATATACGTCGAGGTGGAGGAGAAGGGCGATGCAAAGAGGTGAAGGCATAAAGGCCAAGATGAAGAGTGGCTTTTAGAGATTGAGGATGGATGGAGATGCATGGAGGCCGATGGCATAGAAGAGACATGGGAGCGATAGAAATGAAAGTCACTACTGACTACCAATGTTGCAATACAAAGTTTACTATTTTTTCATAATTGACTAGTATTTTATAGTTGATTAGTATGTTACATTGTTAGTTAATTATTTTATAAATTTATAGTCTAATTTTTACGTCACATTCATGGAAACAACTGATAGATTAATAGTCAACTTTTCATCCCCATAAAATCTACAAAAACTCATATTACTTAAATGTTATTGTTGAGAATGGAAAAATAAAAAAATATTATTAATTGTTTCCATTTTAGAAAGCACCAAACGAGTTTGAAGGGGATTAAAAACTTTACAAAGAGGCCTTTCTTGTGCAGAGCATGGAACTACTCCAATTCAAATCAATATTTGTTGAAAGAGTCACAAATATCGACAAAAAGATACCAAGCAGGAAAGCTAAAAATAGAATGTTAAGATACTAAATGAAACTAGAATGTAAATTAGAATGAGGACAACTGAAATACCCTTTCAGATAAGGAAAGTAAATAAAGCCATTGCGATCTAACGACCCCTATGATGGGTTTTTCCTCCACCATGAAAAGATCCCATCACATACACACACATACACCCCCATGTATACACACACATACACACCCATGTATACACACACATAAACATATATACTTACACACATATGTATATATGTATATGTGTATACACACACATAAACACTTATGTATATATGTCTATGTGTATACACACACATACAAACAAAAATACATACATACATACATACATGTGTACATACATACATACATGTGTACATACATACATATATACAAATAGACACATATGCATATGTATATATGTGTGTATCTATTGATGAATATGTTATTTATCACTCTAAAAGTTGAAAATAGATCCTTATTCCTGAGTAGTCGGAGATATATTTCCACTTGTATTACATAGTTAACATTCATGCATGCGTTGATAACACTACATTTTAGCATCCACATCCGCAGTAAATAAGATGCCAAAGTCACTTGTAAAAATCACTCATTTGTACATATTTTATACTAACTCCAAAACCCATACTTTGAACTCTATAGTGTATATATTACAAAAACTAATAAATAAAAAATATCAAAAAAATACTAACTTTGTAAAATTGACCAATAAAACCCAATCCAAGTTTGAGATCGTGGATCTTAAATTACACATATCTCTCTCATACAGCCTCTGATTCAGGTCTACTCACTTTTAACATAATATACATTCAGAGACCTTCAAAATGAGATCAATGTCATTTAAATCGTACCTCGTATGCAAAACTTGGGTTTTGGGCCCCCCATTGTATATTATATGTACTTGTATTTGTACACTTGTATTTTATCACTTCATTTGACCTCGTTTCTATTTTTGGTTAACATGAAACTTGTAGATCTCATCAAGATCTACAACTTTCATCTTGAGTTTTTCCAAACTAGCCATTTTCACCTTCTTATTTCACCTTCTTTCCTCGACCAATCTGATTGGGACACGTGGCACTCTCTGGTTGTGCCACGTGGCCCCCTCCATTGCGCGTCACGCGCCTCTTTTTCCGCCACTGTCTGATAGCATCCTCTCCCTCCAGATCTCAACCATCCATGCTGTCATCTATTTCAGTCGTTTGATCTTCCTCCTAATCTCATCTAGACCACCCACTTAAGCCTTCACCATATCGCAACACGTAGCACACTCCAACACCGCCTGATCTTCTCCATCAACGTCGTTCATTCCCGTTCCATCCATCACCCTCCGATCAAACATCAGATGTGATCTCCACCATTCGCTATTGTCGTGCCTACATCTCGCCACGTGGCGCTCTCCATCGCCATTCGATCGCATTGCCTTGATCTGATCCTTCCTCGCCCACGTCGTCACCCACCTCGCCAACTCGCTGGCCCCTTCCTATTTTCTCCGTCGTCTCCGCCACTTTCCCCACTTGCCAACTACCCCACGATGGAGACCTTACTCCCCTCATCCTCATGGATACTCAGTCACCCCACGATAGCCTCTCCTTCGCTCCACAGACCCCACGCAAACCACTCCCTCCATCGCATGGACCTCTACCTTCTTCCTATAAATACTCCACCTCCGGTAAGCTTCAACCCCATATGCCCTTGCACGAGAACACCCATAGCTCCCCTCCACTGATCTGTGACAGGGATTAGGTGTGAAAGTAAGCGAAGACAGAGGTCCTTCTACGGTGAGATCCACGGCGTAGCCTCACTATGCAACAGCTTCTTCGACGATCTACTATAGCTCGGGCTCCTACCGACCCTCGAGTGACGACCAGAAGCTTCTTCTAGAGCCTCCGTTCCCAGGTAGATCCCTCCATCCTCTTCTTCGATATCAATCTTGTTCCCCTTAGATTTTCTCGCATTTTTTCCACCTTCCTCGCTAGACATCACTTCCCCGCTGACCATCATCTGAGATTCGCCTTGGAGCTTCCATCTTCGCGCATCCCTTCATTCACCTTTACGATCCATCGAGCCACCTCTGACCATGGCGCCACCGATCATGGTGGAAGAACGACACATCCCTCTCACCCACTTCGCCCATAGGACTCTAGTCACTCCTTGCATTCCACGTGAGCACCTGCACGCCTCAGCTACATTCCCTAACTTCGGAGGTGTTGTTCTCTCACACCATAGTTGCTTCGAGATTCATCGATTCCAGCCTACTGATCACATCAGCGGCTTCCAAAACCTCTTGCAGCTCCGCCACGCTTCCACGGTGGTGTCTAGCCACTCAAGAGCTCCTAGCGATCTTCATTGAGCAAGAACCAAGGCGGCGGAGCCAGGAGGGCTTTCCTGGAGCCCAACCATGTCTGTCACAGGAGGCGGCAACCTGGAGGAGCACGACGCACAACTACTACCCGATCGTCATGATCGGACGGTCTTCATCTATCCACATTAATATCTCCAACAACTTCAAATACCGTTAGATCAACTCAATGTAACGGTCCGCCTTACGCCACGTCTCCAGCTTGGGTAGCAGTTGGCTCCATTTAGATCTAACGACCCATATTTCACCACGTTGCCCGCTCTGAGCCACTCCCCTGCCCCTTAGGCTCGAAGCCCCCAAGCCAACTCCGAAGCACGTCCGAGGCTGCAGCTTACTCGAACCATAGTCTGAGCCTCCAAAGCTTCCCGAGCCTAGCATCTCACGTGTTCCTCACGTGCGGTCTGAGCAATTTGCAACGAGGCCCCTACATGTTCCTAGAATTATATTTCAGTCCCTGCTAGTTACATCATGTGAGGTGCACTTGTTCCCGTGGACAAATTGCATACATACCCCCAACATTCTATGTAATTGCATTTTAGTCCATGTATGCAAGTTTGGATTTAATTAATTTTAATTCATGTTTGCATTTTAGTCCCTGTGTTTGTACGCTTATTTCACTATTCATTTAGCATTAATTTTAGATTCCAAAAATTGCATGTTGTAAAGAAACGTGTGCTTTATCAAAGTGTACACTTGTAATATTTTTGTGAGTTTCAAGAATTTAATATAATTATTCTTTTGGAAATTTACATAGTTTTGCTACCGCATGCTTTTAATTCCATATTAAATTATTTGTTGCTCAAAAAATCACCAAAAAATAATAATAAGTTGTTCTACTTCATACCCAAAAATCACACCATTAGCACGCATAACGAGGCCTGGATAAATTAGTTAGTCTTTTCCTAAATTGATTTTTAATAGGTCCAATATACATTTTTTTTAGTTCCATCAATTTTCCTAGATCCCTCTAAGATAGAATATCAAAGAAAAATTTTGTGTCTGAAAATGAAATACTTTGGTATTTATTAAATTCAATTTTGAAAAAACTACCTTACACTCATATTTAATTCTTATTTAATTTATTTAGAGTCAAAAAATTCCAAAAAAATATAGTAGATTAATTACATTGCATTCCATATTCTAGCCAAGTTTCATCAATTTTGGATTTAATTTGACCATATTTCAAATTTAACCTTAAAATTTGGCTTGAATTGCATCGCATTTTCTTTAAATTGCATAAAAAATACCAAAAATATTCCTCAGAAAATCTGACATCGAAATTGACTCCAAATCAACCTAATGAAAAAGATGCCTCCCTGAGTTCGACCTTAGGCTTGCCCAAGTAAAAAACTCTGCCGCTTGAGTTTAATTCGACATTAATCTATGTGGTTTTCGATAAGTATTAGTGTATCCAACTAAAAAGAACGAAACATTAAATTTGATTGATATTTCAGTTGAATTAAGTAGTGTAGACCTCGGGCCCGTCATCTATACATAGGCATATATAAATAGATGTATACATACAAAAGGAAATTTGTGATGAACTCATGGCCAATTAGGATGTAATATGCACCCTCAGAATTACAAAATATTTTCAAAGATTTTGAGCAAAGTATTCAGTGTTTTACAAATGTTATATCATGTTCTTACTATAAATTACCAATTTTGCAAAATGAAAATCCGAAATTAATATGAAGTGATTATTTGTAAAAGTAGAAAGACATGTGTAATACAAATAAATATACGATCCCTATGTACTAATTCAATATTTTCTTGTTGTGAAAGTGATTATTTTTTCAGAATATAAATAATATTTGTAAAATAGAAAAAAATCAATTAAAATAATATTAAATACATACAAAATAGAGATTCTCGATTTTAATCCTAATAAACCTTATGCTCATTGAAAATCCCAGATAATTGAATGTGTATCAAATTTATTCAACTACTTGCTTTTTTATTAATTTACTATTTTAATACTTAATTTAAAGATAGAAGCGTGAAGTAGGATTACTTTGATTTGACCGATGGTGGAGGTTTACGTAAAAAACATTTTATGTGATTGGAAGTAAACCACTATGGTTGAGTGGTTGACTGAGATAATGGAGCTTGAGAAAAGGAAAACACGATAAAAATAATGAAAATCAACAAAGAAGATACAATCTTTAAAATTATGGTTTATATGATCCATGAGATGATGTAACGAGAAATAGAAAAGAAAGAGAGAGGAAGAGAGGGAGGGACATATGGAGAGAGAGAGGATCTATTTTGTGTTGGGATGGGGAAGCTTCGACACCCATTCCTCTCTCCTCCCACATCACAAAACTTGTTTTCCTCTTTATATTATCTAATAAATTAATAAAAAAACATAAAAATATTAAAATATTGAAAATATATTATTGGAATATTTAAAGCATATTTCAAATAAATTTCTATTAAATGGGAAATACTTATTGTGCTTTGACCTTCAAATTTCTCTAATCTTTATATTGTTTATCTTCTTATCTCATATTTTTCCTTATTTAGATGTCATCTTATGTCTTCATTCAAATATTTGAATTATCGAATTTTTGGTTTTAACCTATCTAGCTTCGTAAATTAAATAATAGGTGCATTATGCTTATTAAGGACTTCCACATTGTAACATAAAGGTGAGAAATGATACTTACATGTTTCAATACAAATACATAATTAATATGGTAAACATCATATTTATAAATATTAGAGTCAATTTATTAGTAGAATGTGCAAACAATTTTCTTTATCTCATCTTCAACTCAATAAACACTTGTATCTAACATTCAAAATGACTGAAAAGATATAATAATTTTTATATTATTTTATTTTAAATATGTAAACCCAATAAATAGTCTTTTTTAAGAGAAATAATCATACATATATTCACTCAAGTAATACGTTAAATGTCTCGAAATGGCATCGTTCATGTAACATGTACAATGACTAATTTAGACACTACATGAAAAAAATATAATCTATGACCATAAGAATGTGACTACTAATGGTGGCATTGAAGCCGTATAGATAAATGTGATTACAATGTCCTCATTAGTAGTCACAATAGTGTGAATAACTAAAATGTAACCACATGCAATCATATATTCAGATGTTAGTAATTGCTATCAAAATGAGACCACATGTGATCACAATATGTTCTATCGTTCTCTGATTAATTTTTCCAAAACTCATTGTGCTTCCCTCATTTCAGCATCGATCACCCAAAAATCGTCCTAACATTGTTCTTCTTACTGCTTCATTCTCTTAGTGCTTCTCTTCCACCATCGACCCACTTGCTCCCCAAACTAACTCTTTCACACATCTCCTTCTCATGCTATTCCTAATTCACTCATCTTCCTCTTCCCTACTGCTCCTCCTCTACATACTCTTCTCCTCCTACATCCTTCTCATCAACCATGTATTGTCTCTCATCGTAAACTCCATTTTTTTATTGGATATTATTGGTCCAAACGACCATAGGATTGGGCCCCACCAGAGCCCTTGACCACAACCAAAAATTCCTAAGCCCAAGTTAACTTGTAGTAGCCCGTACTACTTATAAGTTAGTACTACGAATTGTGATTACTAGCGGTGGTAATAAGTATGCGTGGTATATTTACCCCCATTTATGTACACAACGTCCTTGTTGCGCAATGTTCGATGACCTAATCCTAGTAATAGTGGTAGCTTCACCTCTTGGGTAGCACTTTCCTCCTATACCTATGGCAGGGGTTGCTCCACCTCTCAGGTAGCCCTTTTCAATATTAAAGGGGATCTGCTATGATACTATATCAAATGTTTTGGGCCCTAAACTCTATCTGTTATCGTGGATAACTAGCCCAGACAACTTGTTGGGGTTGGTGCTCAATTGGAGCCCTTAACTACATGCTTAAGCTCAAGTTTACTTGTAGTAGACTCTTGATGAATCCCCATTCATAACTCATTATTCTTTTATTTTAGCTAAATATCTTGGCAAAACATCATGTATATAGTTGTAAATACAATAAGTTATCAATAAGCATGCATTTGTTAACAATCAATAATTAGCATGTATTAGTGCAAAAATAAAAGAATAAAGAATAAAAGAAAAAGAAGGAAATATTTAGAATAAATATTGAGTGACCTGAACCCAAGAGAAGGTTCAAACTGGACCTAATCGCCAAATAAAATAAGTAGAGAAGATAGGGCCGGTCTACCCTGTACATATTCCTTTCTTTATGTATATATATTTTTATTTTTATAAAAATAAAAATAAAAATGTGTTTTTACTCCCTTGTATATATTTCTAAAAATAAAACAAGAATTAGAAAAATAAAATAAAAATAAAAATGAAAATAAATTCTCTCTCACCTTGTATATAATACATGTATATATGTATCATAGCCCTATTGATTTTACACTTGTAAATAACCAATAAAAATAAAACAAAAATTATTTTATACTCCAAATAATATGTTGTAAATAAATAACATATAAAATTTGGGACATTTATATAAAAATAAGAAAATAAAATAAATGTCCAAAATACATAGGTATATTATACCTATATAGAATATAATATACTATATATATCATAATTTATTTTTTTTAAATAAAAAATAAAAATAATAGAAAAATCCCTTGAAAAATAAGGAACATTTTTTATTTTATTTTTTTAATTTAAAAACATTTATTATTTTTTATCTATTTATTTTCGCATTTTCTACTATTTTGTCATCTAGTCTATCTGGTCTTATTCCCCACCACACCTGATTGGGCCACGCCGGGGTCGTTGACCTCGGTCAACTATCCCCTTGGACCTCATTTCTACGCGGACTCGATTCACCCCGATTTCGCCTAATTTTTCTGGCTCGATCCGTCCACCGTTCCTCTCGATTAGATGCTCCAATTACCGAGGAACGATCAGTGATACATGCTCGATGATATCTTTAGGGATCCGTTCCTTGGATTGCACACTCAACCTCCTCACCTCTCGGACCCTATTGAAAATAAAATCTCCTGGAGCCACAATCTCCTCTTCATCTTTGGCCATTTCCCTCGTCTCTAGTGAACTTCGTCTTCTTCCTTGAGTGACAACAGGTGACTGAGCATGTTGTATTGAGGTCTCGAGGTGTATAGCCCTAGGTCCGACGAAATTCTCGTCGTGCTTCGTCACGAGGTGAGTCCTAGCCTCTGGACACATCAATCCATTGAGGCGACGACCCCCGAGGTCCCCGACCTTCAGCTTAGACTACTCCATTCACAAGGTAGCTTAGATAACTTCTTGTCTGCTTTGGATTCAAGCTTTCCAATTTTTGGTCGACTTGCTTTCCCTGGATTATTCATCATGGTCGAACATCCCATTTGCCACCCCGACAATCATATCATCTTCGTTAGACTTCTCCACACATGTTGTGCCCCTTCGTTCATCTCGTTCGCCTCGGAACGAGTCCCCAGGCCTTCACCCGCCGTCACCCCGCCGGAGGGCCACGCCTCGCCCCATTGATCACCCATTTTGCATTCTGACAGGTCGAGGCACTTTGCCCTCGACCCAGGAGTTCTTCTGTGCAGGTTTTGACGTCAAGGAACCTCATCTGGAGGTTTGAATACCCGAGCACAGCCGCTTCAGGTACCCCAGCATCACTGGGCTGTTTCCGACAGTCTCGACCTCATCGGAGCATTGCCACAGCTGTGAAACGTCGCCAACAAACTTTTCCCCATCAGAGAAGCTCGTGAGGATGCCCCTGTTGTGCGTATCTATCGATTGAAATTCACCAGAGGTGAGTTCTTCGGTGTTCTTACAGGAGCTATCCCAACCCTTAGATCATGCTCATCCCTAGTTCTAATCGTTGTTGTCCATTCACCTGGAAGACTTGATTATAGGATCCATCTAAGGATCTTTCTAAAGCCGTCCATCGCCGAACCGGTATCACCCATTCACAATTGTTCAATCAGAAGTGGATACGTTCAACCGTTGGATCACCAATAAAGAGAGGTATTTGCACTTAGACCCCTCTACCTGTTTACATTTCTGCATTAGTCCTATAAAGATTTTTAGCCATTGTGTTTATTTTGGATATTTTGTACTGAGGACCCTATGCTTTTTATATTTGCATTTTAACCCTTCCGTGTGTATAGCACGTGGTTTCACCACATGACTATGGGATATTTGCATATTCCTACCTGGACTTTATTGTTGTTATCGAATGAATCCTTATAAATAGAAATTACATTTATACCCCTGAGTGCCTGGTTCACATGTTGCCCACGCGCGGATCTGGTTGTTTTGCAGATTAAGCCCTACACTATTTCCACGTGTTATTGTTTGGCTGGATACTTTTTAATAATTTCATATTGGTCCCGGTGTATTGTGCCTTTTATTGTTGTTTTAATAAATAGCAAATTTGGTCCAAATATCATGAGATTTCGATACGTGGATCCTGCCCTGATGTAGGAGTTTCTGTGAATTTTTGGGTTCTTTTTATTTCCATTTAGTATTTTTAAAAATTCAAAAACCCTAAAATCTTTACTGTCCTTTATTAAAAATCCACTAGAAATATGAAAAAAAAATTGAAAATTCTAAAAAAATTAGTGATTGCTTGCTTTTAATTGTCTTTGCTTCTATCCCATTTTTATTGTATTTGCATTTATAAAAACCAAAAATCTGAGAAACACTAAAATCTTAGAAAAGTCATTAAAACTTCATAAAAAATAAAAAAATGTGTTTTCTTCTTCTGTAGGTAGCTCTTAGTTCATCATTTAATTTATCGTAAAATTGCTTCTCGAATTTTATCGGCATTTTAAGTATTTTTAACTTGCCTTTAGGTTCAGTTTGTACACTATTTAACATTTTTAGCCTTATTCCATTTTTTAAAAAATAACTAAAAATCCGAAAAATTCAAGAAAATTAACAAAAATATTTGAATATTTTAAAACCTCAAAAATATTTTTTTTTGAATTTTCTGGGTATTTTGGAGGCTTTAAATAATATTTTAATTGTGACTTTTTGACCCCTTTTACATGTTTTAACTTAAATATTAAAAATTCCAAAAAAAATTAAAATATATAAAATCCACCAAATTGATCTATCTCCTTCGATTCCCGACTACTTCATATCTCACGCATTCCGTGCTCCTTGTGTTCGACCCTGGTAGCTATACCAGGTTAAAATAAATAGAGAGACCGCTACATTTGCTTGATTGTTTGATTTTGTTTACTTTGGTGGTCTTCTTTCTTCTTGTTGAGTCCGACCCGGGTGGTTGAGGTCGCAACGACCTTTGATACCATTCTTGCCTTAGTCCTCAGTGATTCCTCCTCATCAGAATGGCGCCATTGTCGGGGAGCACGACTTAGTAGGCACTTTCCTTTTCTGTGTGATTTCTTGCTTATTATTTCTTAGATATTTTTATAATAACTGTGGACTGACATAATTTTGTTCTGACTTTCTTGCGAGGGCCCGACGAGCGAGGGCAACTATCTTCTGAGAGCAGAAGCACCCGCGTGACTTCGATGCAGCTTGTTTCTGCATCGAGCCACATGAGAGCATGAGAGAGCTGGAGCAGGAGTGTGGGGAGCTGTAGTGTAGTTAGCATAGTTTAGACCTTTTTTCTGCATTATTATTATAATAATACATGACAGACACTCTCAGACTTGGTGATTGCTTGGGGGTCTGTTTCGCTGAGCATCGGTATTTTCGGGGGACCTCACCGCGGATTTCTCACTAGTTTTGATTTTCTACCGCTTTTACTGCTTATCTGGTTCTCGAAGGTTTTGGCCCTTAGATTTAGGAATTTCTGTGACTGTGACGTAATTAATTAAGGCCCATCCCTAATTATCTGCTTGTTCCTATACATCAATAATTAGACTTATTTAGTTAACTCATAAAGAAAAAGTTAGTTTAGTTAGGCTCGAGTCTACGTGCCGTGAGGAACCACATACATCGCGTGCTGGATCCGTTGTGGCGGACACTGAGTGGTTCCAATGATCGAACTCCAGACTTAGTCTGATTGGCTAGCTACTGTGCTTATCGTGTAGAAATAGCTTCGCCTAAGGCCGACTTATTCTTGCATCATATAGGTAGTTTAATTTCAATCTTTATTTTATGCGTGGATCACCCTGCATGTAGAGAGCTGGAGTCAGGTACGCATTTCTTACTCTACATGCAACATCGTATTTGATCGCGCATCGACCTTTTCGCTTTCTCCCCCTATTTTTTTAGACTTAAAATAACCATGAGAATTAAAAAATTCATTAGGCGTTATTTGCTTAAAAAATACCTAAAAAGAAAAAATATAAAATTGGGACTGCTAAACTCACTTGATCCTAAAAGACACCTCACTTAAAAATTTGTCGTGGGAGAGTAATACCCTCATTGTATGGTTTGGATGAGTGAGAGAGTGACCCGTATACTATGATAGAGCCATACCCGATCTCTTGGCAGACTACCAACCTTTCATATGGGACAGTCTGTTAGGAGCATTGGGTTCCTACCAGCTCGCTTAATTGCTCTGAAAGACTGTTTTATTACCTAATAAAATTGACAAGATAATAGACCCGACCATTACGGTCATCAGCTCCACGTTAAGTAGGTGAATTGGGGGTTTGCTTTCTGATCTTGTGTGTTTCCATATCTCATCCGCCTTACTCGCCACATCAAGATGATGGGCAGGAGATCGCATAGGTAGCCTTTGGCTGCACCGCTTTCGAGTACTCCAGTCCGTTCATCTAGGTTGGTTCGTGAGAGCCGAGACCTGCTCTCTGAACCTGAGTTTGATTCCGCCCTATTCCCCCTAGACCATCCTTCTACCAGTCCTCTGGTGCCCGAGCAGAGACTGCAACAGACAGTTGATGATTTATCGGCACATGAGTTTGGGTCTTTTTCCTTTGCAGAGACCATGGCCAGAAACGAGGAGTGCACCAATGGACCTAGTGGGACTCAGACGTACGTAATTGATCAGGGTGCCATCAACTCCACCCATAGCCTCTCTGGAGACCATGCAGCGTCAGATCAGAGACCAGGGAGCTTTCATGATGGACATGCGTCGAGAGATGGAGCAGATGAGAGAAGATGGAGAGAAGCGCAGAGCCAGTGGAGGCAGAGGACCAGAAATTCCTGAGGGTTGAGACCCTGAGGAGACAGCACAGCCAGCGGCACCTGCACGACCCGGTGCAACTCTAACCCACAAATGGATAGTGTTTCCAGCCATTGCGGGGGACTTCAAGTTCCTTCCTCAAACAATTCATCTTCTTCCCCGCTTCCACGGACTCCCACAAAGGAGCCTCATCTCCATCTCAAAGAGTTTGAGATGATCTGCAGTACTGTCCACAATTGCCTCATGGACGAGGATACCATTCGGTTGATGGCCTTCCGTTTCTACCTCGTAGACAGAGCAACCATCTGACCGAAGCACCTAGGGAGATTTGTCACTACATGGGAACAACTCCGGAACGAGTACTTGAACAAGTACTATCCACTCAGCCAGACCAATGCAGCCAGGGCCCTGATCAACAATTTCTCCATGCTCCCCAATGAGCGGTTTCACGAGGCATGGGACAGATTCAAGGAGCTCACAGACCGGTGTCCCCACCATGATATATCCAATCCCAATCCCGTTTGAAGTTTCTATTGCAGGTTTACATCGGAGCTGCAGAGTCTAGTCAATGCATCCTGTGGGGGTTCCTACTTTGCCAAGGATGAGGATCTAGTCTGGGACATCTATAAGGGGATGGCAGAGAACTACACGGTGATGTCTCAAACCCGATTCTACAATCAAGGGAAACCCCAGCCACAATCTACGTCCTATTAGAGGATAGCACGGGTTGATGCCGTCCATCTACATCATCAGCAGCCGCAACACAGACAGAGTCGACAACCGCTTATATGGGGATTATTAGCGAGAAGTTGGATCGGATTGAGTTGATAGAGAAGAAGCAGTGCGAGGGCATGTCTCAAATAGATCATATGGCACAAACACTGAGTGACCCGAAGACCCAGATCATGTGTCTCCAGGAGGCACAAACGGCTTCTCAGCCCGTCTCAGGTCACAGGAAGATCCCAGCAACAACGGCAGCTCATCCCAACACTCCAGCCAGCCAAGATAGATTCACCATGTTCAGGCGGAGTCATACTAGCAGTTGCAACAGTACTACAAGCTACCACCATCTCAGGACACTTAGATGGTGGTCTACCAGCTGGATTAGCCTCTGGTAGTCCTTCCCCTACCCACATACGAGCCTGAGCCGTTGATGGATGTCAACGAGCTCTGGTATGACCGACCTCAGCCTGGGATCCGACGAGACCATCTCGAATTCCGTTGGTCGACCGGAGGTACCAGTTCCCAGCAACAACCTCTAATTCAGTGGGGCCAGTATGGCCAGTAGTTACATCAGCAGGCCCAGTTCCTACAGCAGCAGCCACAGCCACATCCGCAGCCACATTTCCAGTAGTCAGGTCCTCGTCCCAATCAACAGGGACAATCGTGGAGGCAGAAACATCATCCTTAGCAGTATCATCCCTAGTACCTCTCTCACTCTCAACAGCAACAACCTCAGTTTTAGAGAGGCCACCCGTTAGGTTCTCATGGGCCCGCCTATGAGAACCTAGCCTTAGATGATCTAGACCGCCTCATGTCAGAGCATCAACCACCTTTAGATAGGAGATGGATGAGTTCAGACATGAGATGAGAGATATAGTTAGAGGGAAGGCCGCCATACCTTCACAGATTGAGACAAATGCAAACAACCTGAAGAGGAAGTCTGAGCAGGTAGAGTTTACATAAATTACCACTCTAGTGATTAACTTGGTGATATTCTGCATATCATTTTGATGTTGACTTTGTTACACTTAGGAGAGGTAGGACGCCAGCCGGCGACGCCTCATATGAGCGATGACCACTTGCATATTCAGGAGCGCAAGATGAGGAGGAGAGCGGTGTTGATGCCGCTCGTGATGATGATTATGACGGTGTTGCTGATACCACCAGATTCAATGCTGAGCCAGAGTGTTGTACTGATGCCACAAGTCTAGATGCCGAGGGTGGTGCTGAGGCCACCATTTCTATTCCTGTTACATTTCCTACTGTTGATGTATATCAGGACTATTTTGGAAATAAAGGAAAGTGTTCTTCATTTGTGAGTCCATTTGTGTTGCTTGGAGGAGTTAGATATTGATTAGGCAGAGTTCGATGATATGATTCCATGTCTGATTTCCACAGAGCCAGCAGCGAGGGTGAAGATTGATCCCATTCAGAGTACAGACACACAAGCAGAGCGGTCTTCACCAGATTTTCTGGTTCAGCGAGAGTTCTCTCATGCAGACTTGGTTGCGTTCACTCATACCTTTCAAAGACCATATTCGCCAGCTCCCAGTTGTCCAGAGCGGAATCCCTTGCCACAGTCGCAGAAGTATAGGTTCCTTGGGGGCGAGAATGAGTTGCACCCATTCATTATCTCAACGGATTTGACTGGAGAGCAAAAATCTCATTTGATGGATGTTCTTAAAAAGAACCACAAGGCAATAGCATGGAGTGTAATAGATCTCCAGGGGATAAGTTTGTCCCTGTGCTCCCACCATATCTATCTCGAAGAGGACACTAAGCTGTCGCGTGAGTTCCAGCGACGACTGAACCCGAACTTTCGAGAGGTTGTCATGAAGGAGATCTCGAAATGGTGGAGCGTCAATTTTATCTACCCCATCTCCGACTCCAAGTGGGTCAGTCCGGTTACCCACTTCTTGGAGGGTCTGTGAGGACTACAGATCTTTAAACCAGGCCACCAAGAAGGATCATATTCCGTTGCCTTTTATTGATCAGATTATAGAGAGTCTAGCCAGGAAGATTCATTACAGCTTTCTTGGCAGGTACTCCGCATACAATTAGGTGGCCATTGCGCTAGAAGACCAGTAAAAGACTACATTCACCTGTCCCTTTTAGACTTATGCTTTCAGACGCATGTCCTTTGCTCTATGTAACGCCCCGGTGACATTCCAAAAGTGCATGTTGTCCATCTTTTTGGATATGGTGGGTTATCGCTTAGAGGTCTTCATGGACGACGTTTCGGTCTATGGCAATGAGTTTGATGCTTGTCTTGAGTGCCTAGACCATGTTCTTCAGCGATGCATCGAGGTCCATCTTGTTTTATCTTAGGAGAAGTGTCACTTCATGGTGACTCAAGGGACGGTGCTTGGTCATATCATCTCCAACAGGGGCATGGAGGTTGATCTGACCAAGATGGATATCATTAGAAAACTCAATCCACCGTCCAATCTACGACAGTTACGATCTTTTCTCGTCAGTTTCTACCATTGATTCATTCATGATTTCAGCAGGATTGCTGGCCGTTAACTAATTTGCTAACCAAAGACACTGAGTTCATAGTAGATGATAAGTGTCTTGTGTCATTTGAGACTCTAAGGAGTCTAGTTGTTGAGGTTCCTGTCCTCCAACCACCTGAGTGGTCTCTCCCATTCAAGATCATGACAGATGCCTCCAATTTTGCTGTGGGGGCCGTGCTAGGATAGAGGAGGGATGGAGCACCATTTGCCATTCACTATGCTAGTCGTACATTGGATGCCGCCCAACGGAATTACACCGTTACTGAGAAGGAGATGCTAGACGTTGTTTTGCCCCGGATAAGTTTAGATCATATATCATTGGACCTAGAGTGACTATATTTACAGATCATACCACCTTCAGGTACCTCATGGCAAAGATGGATGCCAAAGAGAGATTGACTAGATGGATCCTTCTACTCCAGAAGTTTGATATTGAGATTAAGGATAAGCCTGAAGTTAAGAATGTGGTGACAGATCATCTCTCTTGATTAGAGCATCTTGAGGATTCTTAGAAGATTGATCCTATCACAGAGACCTTCCAAGATGAGGCGATCCATGCTATCGCCACGCTCCTGTGGTATGCCGACACTGTGAACTATCTTGTTGCCAAGAAAGTTCCACAAGGTTGGCCCAGGCAGAGACTTGAGGCCTTCCTAACGAAGGTCAAGTCTTACCATTGAGAGGATCCCATCATTTATCATGAAGGAGGGGATAGTGTCTGGAGACGGTGCATTCCTCAAGAGGAGCACCATAGCATCTTCACCTACTGCCACAAGCTGGAGGCAGGAGGACATCACTCTAGGAGGAGAAAGACACAGAAAGTGCTCCAATCCGACCTATGTATACTACTCTCATCAAGGATTCCGATGTATTCGTGAAGAGATGTACTGACTGTCAGAGGATGGGCACTTGTGGACAGTGTGACATGATGCCGATGCAGCCCATTCACTTCTGTGAGGTTTTTTATGCATGGGGCATTGATTTCATGGGTCCATTCCCTAAGAGCCAGGTATTCGGGTACATTCTGTTAGATGTTAATTATGTGAGTCATTGGGTTGAGGCTATCCCCGCTCGAACCGCAGATGCTAGGACTGCATACAAATTTTTGAGGAAGAACATCATTTCACAGTGCAGGGTGCCTAGAGTTTTGATATCTAACGGGGGGTCTCATTTCGTCAATGACAAGGTAAAGGCCCTTACTAGCGAATTCAACATTGACCATCGAGTAGCCAATCCATACTACCCTCAGACCAATGGTCTTGCTGAAGTGTCGAATAAGAAGATCAAGACTATATTGCAGAAGGTCATCTGCCCCGATCGAAAGGACTAGTCACAGCTTTTGGACTCGGTCTTATGGGCATATCAGTCGTCCTTCAAGACCCCACATCTCCCTTTCGCCTCGTTTATGGTAAGCCATGCCATTTACCTGTTGATCTTAGGCATAAGTCTCTTTGGGCTGTCACAGAGATACTTTTGGATCCAGTGAGTATGGGTGATCAGAGGAGGGCATAATTGGCAGCCCTGAAGGAGCTTAGAGATGAAGCCTGAAGTATATGGTTAGATCCTCCAGCGCATCACGGAAGCGTGAGCATCGTATCGAATACGATGAAGAATGACTAGTCGTACTAGTGGTTCTATTCAATGGAATTTAAAAAATTTTCATGCGATGAAACCACATGATCCAAGAACACTTCTCGGGTCGTTTCGTCTCAACCACAAACATGTAATAGGATTACCTCTTGAAGCATGGTTGCGATCGAGTTTCTAAACGAAGAGACCTCCTGTCTCAAGTCCGATCCGATGGAGGAGACGCTTGCGAGCGCGGGGATGAATCACATGCTTCTCGCAATCCATGTTGATGATCCTTGCGGCGGATCTCCTGATCTCGACCCACGAGATCCGATGTCTTCTTCATGAGCGAGGCGCACTGAAGGAGACGAAGATCCACGAGCAAAGAGTCGGGCAACAAAACGACGACGCTGCAGCGATGAAGAACCTCTCTAGGGCATCCATGGTGGACGACCATGAGAGGGAGAGAGAGGGTTGACGTGTAGAGATAAAGAGAGAGAGAGAGAGACTAATGTTCTCTCTTGTGTAAAGAAGAGCAAAGGGGTGCCTCTCCTTTTATAACATTTTGGGATGCATGGATCTCAATCCATGGGACAACACAAATCCAATGGCTCTTATTGATTGTGTTTCTTTCAATGGCTAGGATTTTGTTGGCAAAAAACCAACAACAATTAATTTAATAAAAATCAAATATATAATAAATATAAACTTGATTTATATCAATACTTGGATACTCATATCAACAATTAATTATTCATTTTTTCAATGCTTAGATACTCATATCAACAATGAAATTATCCATGAACTCTTTCAAGGATAATGCGCTTTCTCCACGAATACTTGGAGATAAGGACAGGACGATTGTATTGTTCTACGTATAGTGACTTGGATATTGAGATCATATCTCAAATCCAGATCGCGGGCCTCCCGTAGATGCTTGATTAAATCAAGACTGCAAATCTAATCTTCTCATTGCATCTGAATCACATTCAGATCAATGTCCAACATTTTGGACCAAGATTAGATTACTTCTCTACTGAGAGGAGTCGTTAAAATCCAGACCCTTTCATCACTACCTAGGAATGGAAGCGTCATAATTATACAATCGTTTATGATCACATCACCCTCAGGTATTCCCAATACATGTACATCCTGCATACTGGACGACTCAGAATAAACCCGAAGTATTAGATCAACTTTACATTGTCTACTTCAGGGTTCTATCAGTAAGTTTCTCATTCGATCATTGGGAGTTGGTATCGATCATATACTTTCCAAAAGCACATATCATACCTAGGTCTTGATCATATACTTTCCAAAAGTGTATATCAAACCTCCAAATTTAGTCAAGCTTCCAAAGCGAGACGACCATGTGCACGGAATTTGATTCTTCCCTATATCTCATGAGTGAGCTCATACCTTCCGGTTCAATAAATGAACCTGTATGATCCCTTTGAGAGATCGTATTACTCATATGCCCTTATATGCACACCAGCGCGCCGATGTATAGACCTTGGTTAGGTCATCAACCTATTGGTCTGCCAAATATACATACTTAGACATATAGTAACACATCTGTCTCTGGTCAGAGGATGCGTGCCTGTATCGTGACAACATACGATATAGGACCTTGGTTATCTTGATCTCGTTAAGTCAACTCTTTGAGCTAACTACTCTGACACCTCCAAATCTCTATTCCTATGCAGAGGACCCGCATCAAGAGGTTGGTCAGATATCAACCTAATTGAGAAAGGATTGGCATCTCCTACTCAGGCTGGAGATCATCTCTTAACAATAATTTGACGGTGCTTGATGAGTCCTCAATCTAACTCTTTAGATATTCATCCAAGCACCAGCTTCTATGATTCAATAGTTGAATCAACAACTGTATGATCATCAAGATGGCCATGGTACATAACCCTAATTTTACTAAGGGACCTATTATGCAAATTATTCATTCTTCATTCAGATCAGGGAATGATATTCACAATAACATTTATTGTATAATGGCTCGCCGTGGGCTTGCATGTCCAACAAAGCCTTCTCAAGCAGCCTACATTATAAGGAACGAGTAAAGGAGTGGCATGATTCTCATATCAGCCACAAAGTAGTTTGAGCCAGATCAGAGAGTATGGTTGTTTGATGCCAGGCCTAGATTATTTCCAGGGAAGTTGCAGAGCAAGTGAAAGGGACAATACCTGGTTCGAAAGGTACATGACAATGGGAGTATTGACATATCTGAGATGTCATCTGAGTCTACCTTTCGTGTTAATGGGCAGCGACTCAAACCATATCTAGATCATGAACCGATGGTCGTTGAAGTCTGCCCTATTCATTTTGCGTGATTTGTGGTCTTTGACTCACATCTAGTGCATCTCATGCCTGATTATCACTATCCTCTTCCTTGTATAGATCTAGATGTCCATATCATTCCAATCTTTCGTCCCATACCCCATCTTCATCCAATGATTCTTCTATAATTAAGGTGTACTTTACCCTATGTATAGGTGGGTGTTGGACTCTTGAGTATTCTCTTGATTCTTTTTACCTCTGTTTTGCTGCCTATACTTAGGGACATTCTACCCTAAGTATAGGGGAGGTAGACCCTGTACATTATTCTACTCGGATTTCCCTTCATGTACAACTTGCTATACTTAGGATTACTTGATCCAAAGTATAGGGGGAAACACCGAGTTCTCGTCATTCTATTCCTCGATTCGTCGTTGTATTATACCATTCCTTTTCACTTCCCTATACTAAGCACGAGTTATGTCTTCATCATTGCTCTCTATCAACTTTAAGGACATCGTTCGAGTTATGTATAGGGGGGTGTCATATATATTTCATTCGAGTTAAGGACATCGTTCGAGTGTGTTAATAAATAAAATGACTGAAATTCTTTTATCTAAAACCCATAAAAATTTAAAAATTATCCCTGTACAAAAAAACTTTATTGCACATACATAGCTATTAATCCAAATTATTTTTGTACAAATGATTATAAAAATGTTTTGTGTAAAGAGTTTGTAAATATTTGGATATCAAAATTATGTATATAGTACAAAATTTTTGTAAAATGTTTGAAAAACAAATGTTTGCAAAAACCCTTGTGTAAATGTTTGTTAATATTTTGCAAAACTGCATGCATTCAAATATTTTTCAAAAAATTTGCACATTTCCAAAAACACGCATTAAAACATTTTTGTATATATTTATACAATTTTTCTGAATCATAATTGACATTTAAACTGGCCTTAAATTAAATTGAAAATTGGAGCTTGGTTAACACCTTAATCCGTCTAATTCTAAGAGGAACCTTATAAAGCTTAGGGTTAAGACTTTTCAGGTTCATTTGGGACTTAATTCTTGGAGTCCACTAGTCTATGATCATATGTCATCTTGAGAAGCCTAAGTAGAACACTTAACAATGAATACATGACTCTCAGAGACAATGGCTTTACTTGCACTAGCACCTTAGACATAGCTCTCCACGGATGAGGTGGTGAAGAGGCAGTTTCCTTTGGCTTGGGGTAGCATATGAGCGTAGTACTTCTAGGAGGAACCTCTCTTCTTCTTTTAGTGAAGAAAGTGCATCTCAACTAGGTCTGGTGGTGTTGAGGTCTAAAGACAGGAGTTGCGCGTTGCAAAAAAGCTTCAAAAGAGGGATAGTTGCCGAGTCCGAAATCCGTTGTGTTAAAGAGATGTTTTATTTTTATGTTTGCATAAATTTATGTGATTTGTCATTTCGTTGTAGGAGACGATCGCAATCGGTCAAGAAAATAACCACACTAAATATTCATCAATTTTAAACAATGCGGTTTTATGTTTTTTTACTTAGGTAAATCCCAAGGTCGAACATAAGGAGGCAAAGGAACAACCTAGAATTATGTCTATCAATGTTTGTGCACGGTTTTCGATGCGGTCTTTTTTTGTTATTTTTTAATGCAAATGCGATTTCGGCCTATTTTAAGTACTAATATGTGAATTACAATCAAACGATGTCCGAAAAATATGAAACTTGGCCATTATACAAAATATGATGAAATGAATGCACTGTATTTTTTTTGGAATTTTTGGATGCAATGTGAATTTTTTATGAATTTTTAAGTGCAAACAAAATGAATTTCAATATTTAATTATTATAAATATTAAACCGAATTATTTTCAATGGATAAAAATTATCTAAGATCTATCACTAAGTAATGAACTCCAAAAAAATCCTAAATCTAGAAAATACTAGTTTCAATACCTATTAAAAATCAAACACTCGAATATGCAAAATGGTTTTTAAAGTGCAAACTATGCATGCAAATGTAATTCTTTTTAGGTACAATGTCAAGCACAATTAATTCTAGAATATGTGATTTTTCGGGAATTTTTAGAGCAATGGTTAATCAAATACAAATTTCAGAGCACAAACTGGGCAAAATATGCAATTTTCCACAAAATAATTAATTATTAATTAACCATCAATCGTAAAAATGTCTACTATATGTCAAAACGTAGAGAATTAAATGATAAACATCATGCTATATTTGGATAAATAAAATGATACAGAGAAGAGGTTTAAAACGGAGGGGGAATATAGGGGTATTTATGCAATAACAATAAATAAAATGATTCAAAAAATGCAGGAGGGGATCTCGATATAATTACCAATAACCATGGGGGTTCGCTTGCAAAATTGTCACCAGGTTACGTGCCAAGCACGTGACCTGGTCGGTGGGGGCTGATGCATAATATGGAGGACTCCTCAGGCGTAATCGCAATATGACTACGCGGTCACGTGCCGGGCACGTGACCCGTGGGCTGCTGAAGTTCCCCCCGGGCACACGTGCCTCGCACTTGCGCGGAAGGACTCAAGCTCCGTGCCTTGCCGGTGGTGGTAGAAGAGGGGTGGTGGAGCTTCTGGTGGTGGAAGCGGCGGCCGGTGATCGAAGGCGTTGACGTTGGCTGGCGGTCGTTGGCGCTGATGAAGTCAGAGAAGCTCGTTGGCTCGACCGGGAGCGGTGGAGATGCTCTGGGGTTGATGAGGAATGTCGGAGATGGAGGTCGAAGACCGTGGGTGGAGAAGGTAGTCGTCCGTGGTGGATGTAAACTCAATGGAGAAGGTGGCGTTGCATAGTTGTTGGATCAACGGCGTCGAAGGCGGTCAGAGAAGAGGTAGTGAGTTGTCGGAGACGCTCGTCTGCAACGAGGGGCGGTTAGCGCCATCAAACCTCGTCATGAGGGTGGCGAGGCCAGGCTGTTACCACCAGGCTCGCCTGGAGCTTAAGAACTATCGGAGGATGAAGGTCTTCGAGTGCGGTGGGGCGAGCTTTTATAGGTTGAGGAGGTGCCGGACGAAAGAGGAAAGCTATGGCGAGGGATTTGATTTGATTGGATTTGATGATGGGGTTGAATGAGAATGTTGATCGGCAGCGAGATTTGGCGAAGACGGAGAACTGGGACGATCAGGGATGGCGAAATCGCGGGGATCTTTTGCAGCGAAAATCACGTGGTGGCGGAGCGACGCGAGATTTGGGGGAGGCGGTGCTGGAGATCCCAATCGGGAAAGGTGGCTTGTGAGGACGACGACCCCTGGCTGTCCAATCGGCCGAGATCGGGCGACCAGATGGGTGCCACGTAGCAATGAAGGTGGGAAAGGGACACGTGCTCCGGAGGCACGTGCGACGCACGTACGGGCGCTTTTAATTTTTTTAATATTTTTAATAAAAATCAAAATAATAATAGAATAAAAAATGGCTAACATGTAGCGGCTCCAAGAGATGCCACATGTCAGAACCACAAAAATCAAAGACATAAATACTTTGTAAAATACAAAATAAATAGAAATGACCTCGGATCGAAAACGATTATCACGAAAATTGCTCATCTCAATGATATCTACAACTTTCATGAAGACATCCAAACCAAAATCGATCAAATGCACAAAGTGATATTTTTGGGATATCCCAAGTACATAGAATACTTTGATTTTGGGTTTTATAATTTTTATATCATTTTTAAACCAGATAAAAGTCTGGAAAAAATATGGCAAAATCAGAGATAAAAAATTACACATTAATCTAATTTTTTTTGGATTTTTATTAATTAAAGTATGTACATATAATATCGGGTCAAAAACCGCTAAAATACAAAATGTACAAAAGAGGCCCAAAATCCAATTTTTACATATGAGCTCTGAATCACTTGAACTTGGCCTTGTTTTGAAGGTAATTGAATGCATATTAGTTCAAAATTGAGTAGGATTAAAACGGATATTGGATGAGGTTTTTAGCCTGAAAATCCTTGAACTGGGGTTTATGTTTTTGGTCCACTTATTTGGGTTAGTGATTTTTTTTGTATTTTTCATTTATTCTTGTTAGTGATATGTACATAGTGAAGGTGGTTTTGTGTCATTCAGTGTTATCATGAATGAGTTAAAAATTCGGGAAGTTAGGCTATTTACAGGTCATTTTGGTTTGGATTTTTGGCTTCTTATTTTGTGCAGAAATTAATGCTAAAATGCAATTCTTTTGAAAACATGCATGAATGCTAATTATACAGAGTAGATGCAGAAATGCTGTTGATTATGAGGGATTTGAGCTTAATAAATGAGATTTAGAGTGATGAATTCTAGAGTGAAAGGAATGAGGGGTTGGGTCATAAGAGTTTTTAGACAAGAATTCCATGATGAGGTTTAAATCAAGAAACGAGAGATGATTGCACGTGATAGTTAAAAGAAATAAAATGTGCGGCTTTTGATCTTCGATATCGATTCACGCACACCAATGCAAACACAAATCAAAACCCGGGTTCACCAACTCACACAATGAAGCCGTAAGAGTTCGGCTATTATCTTTACAATTTTAAGTTGGTGATAAATCAATCTTGAAAAGAATTTAGCGAGCTGTCAGGTGCCGAAATTTTCTTAAAGACGGTCCCGAGTTCATACGACTAGTTGCATCTACTTTCATCCAGTATAGGTTAGTACACACCGTAAAATGGCTACCCGTGTTACTTAAGGATGGAGCCTTACGCGGTGTCCATTAAACCACCCAGTCTTCTAAGGATGTCCGGACCGATTACCGGCTGCCCGTATTCCTTATTGAGAAGTAGCTAATCGTTTTTAAAATCAGTAGTCCAAATGAAAATATCAGAATTGGGTTCTAACCTTCAGTGTCGTCTATCGCTCACTCAGAAAAATAGAAACATCCAAGGTCGGGGTTGCTCTCCCGTAAAAATTCTTGATTTTATGGGTTAATTTAGAATCGGCTATATTTAGAAGTCCCAATTTTAATTAGGTGAGCACTGAAGAATTAAATGAGCACAAATATACGTCTATCATCCCGTCCCAATTTCCTTTTAAAATTATGTGACAAAACAAGAGGGATAAATTCAGGGGAAAAGCCGATGCACGTGAAAACAATGATGTATGCTCAGTTAGAAGACTTACATTGAATTCTCGCAATCTCCATGTGGGATGCTAGACAAAAATCAGAAGATTATTCTAAATGAATGCAAGCTGATGAAAAACCGCACCTAAGCAGAAAGTTCTATTAGCGGGGAAGAATTGAGTTAAATTTTTTGCTAAATTGAACGATCTATGTGCATCTCAATTAAAGTGAAGTGTGGATTAATCCTACGAGCACAATCAAGAACTTAAAAATGCTCTAAGAGACGTATGTACAAGTCTATACTAATCGCCACTCAAGTTGGGCCTTACCCTCACCGGAGAGTGAAATAGGCCACGACACACCGAAGAAGAAAGTTCATGGTCTTATTACACACGTGAGAGTCCAAACGGACACCGCTATAAATGAGCTGTTATTTACATGAATTAAAAAATTGCAGAAATTAAATCCTAGACTCTACACTCTCTTACGACTCGACTCCATCTTAAATTAATTGCGGATTTTTCGGAAATCAGTGACGATGTTTCAGTTTCTTGGAAAACCGCTCCACGTAGGACAGGTGCCTTGCAAGAAAAATAAGAGAGAATATGTATGAGAGTGACTCAAAAAATAATAAAGTAGACAAGAAAATAACTGTTGAAAATAAATGCAGAAAAAGAAAAGAAAAAAATATAATTGACAATGGAAAATTCGAGGGTTAGACTTCCCGAATGCGAAAACCGAACGAAAATTTTCAAGATAAAAAACTAAGTCGTTTGCCTCCCCGGCAACGGCACCATCTGTCGAGTCCGAAATCCGTTATGTCAAAGAGATGTTTTATTTTTATGTTTGCGTAAAATTATGTGATGTCTCGTTTCGTTGTAGGCGGCGATCGGAATCAGTTAAGAAAATAACCACACTAAATATTCATCAATTTTAAACAATGCGATTTTATGTTTATTTTACTTGGGCAAGTACCAAGGTCGAACACAAGGAGGCAAAGGAACAACCTAGAATTATGTCTATGAAAATTTGTGCACGATTTTTGATGCGGTTTTTTTGTTATTTTTTAACGAAATAAAAGATGCAAAATGCGATTTCGAGCCTATTTTAGGTACTAAAATGTGAATTACAATCAGATGATGTCCGAAAAATATGAAACTTGGCCGCTATAAAAATATGATGAAATCAATGCACTATAATGTTTTTGGAATTTTTGGATGCAATATGAATTTTTTGTGAACATTTAAGTGCAAACAAAATGAATTTCAATATTTATTTATAATAAACAGTAAACCTAATTATTTTCAAGGGATAAAATTATCTAAGATCTATCACTAGGTAGTGAACCTCAGAAAAATCCTAAACCTCGAAAATACTAGTTTCAATACCTATTAAAAATAAAACACTGAAATATGCAAAATGATTTTTATAGGGCAAACCATGCAAGCATATGTAATTATTTTTGTGAACAATGTCAAGCACAATTAATTCTACAATATGTGCTTTTTCGGGATTTTTTAGAGCAATGTTAATCAAATACAAATTCCAGAGCACAAACTGGGCAAAATATGTAATTTTCCACAAAATAATTAGTTATTAATTAACCATCAATCACAAAAGTGTCCACAATATGTCAAAACGTAAAGAATTAAATGACAAACATTGTGCAATTTTTGGATAAATAAAATGATGCAGAGAAGAGGTTCAAAAGGGGGAATACTTGGGTATTTATGCAATAACAATAAATAAAATGATTCAAAATGTGCAGGAGGGGATCTCAATATAATTACTAATGACCAAGGTCCTGGGTGACCAGGTCGGTGGGGGTGATGCGCAATATGGAGGACTCTTGAGGCGTAATCGCAATTTGACCATGCGGTCACGTGCCGGGCACGTGGCCCATGGTAGCAGAAGTTCACCCCGGGCGCACGTTCCTCGCACGTGCGCGGAAGGCCTCGGGTTCCGTGCACGGTCGGTGGTGGCGGATCTTCTAACGGTGGAAGCGGCGGCCGATGATCGAAGGCGTTGACGTTGGCTGGCGGTCGTTGGTGTTGTTGAAGTCGGAGAAGCTTGTTGTCTTGACGGGAGTGGTGTAGCTGCTCTAGGGTTGATGAGGAACGTCGGAGATGGAGGTCGAAGACCGTGGATGGCGGAGGCAGTCGACGGTGGTGGATGTAGACTCGACGGAGAAGGTGGCATTGCGGAGGTGTTCGCTCAATGGCATCGAAGGCGGCAGGAGCAGAGGCACTGAGTTGTCGGAGATGCTCGTCTGCAATGAGGGGCGATTAGCGCCCTCGGATCTCGTCGTGAGGGTGGCGAGGCCGAGATGTCACCACCGCGCTCATGTGGACCGTAAGGACTATCGGCAGATGAAGGTCTTTGAGTGTGGAGGGGTGAGCTTTTATAGTTTGATGAGGTGTTGCTCGGAAGAGGAAACCTATGGTGAGGGATCTGATTTGATTGGATTTGACGATGGGGTTGAACGAGAATGTTGATCGGCAGCGAGATTTGGCGAAGGCGGAGATCTGGGACGATCGGGGATGGCGAAATCGCGGGGATCTTTGGCGGCGAAAATCACGGGGTGGCAGAGCGACGCGAGATTTGGGGGAGGCGGCGTCGGAGCTCCCAATTGGGAAAGGTGGCTTGTGAGGACGACGACCCCTGGCCTTCCGATCGGGCGGCCAGATGGGTGCCACGTGGCAATGAAGGTGGGAAAGGTGCACGCACGGAGCTCGTGCCTGGGAGGCACATGCGACGTACGTGCGGGTGCTTTTAATTTTTTTTTATAAAAATGAATTAATAATAGAGCCAAAAATGACTGACACGTGGCGGCTCCAGGAGCGGCCACGTGTCAACACCACAAAAGTCAAAGACATAAATACTTTGTAAAATACAAAATAAATAGCAAATGACCTCGGATCGAAAAAGTTTATTCACAAAAATTGCTCGTCTCGATGAGATCTACAACTTTCATAAAGACATCAAAACCACGATCAAGTGCACAAAGTGATATTTTCGGGGTATCCCAAGTACATAGAATGCCTTGATTTTGGGTTTTATAATTTTTATAAATTTTTAAACCAGATAAAAATCTAGAAAAAATATGGTAAAATTAGATATAAATAATTACACATTAATCTAATTTTTTGGATTTTTATTAATTAAAGAATGTACATATAATATCGGGTCAAAAACCGCTAAAATACAAATTGTACGAAAGAGGCCCAAAAACCTAATTTTCACATGTGAGCTCCGAATCACTTGAACTTGGTCTTGTTTTGAAGGTAATTGAATGTATATTAGTTCAAAAGTGAGTAGGATTAAAACGGATACTGGATGAAGTTTTTAGTCTGGAAATCCTAGAACTAGGGTTTGGGTTTTTGGTCTACTTATTTGGGTTAGTGATTTTTTTTTGTATTTTTCATTTATTCTTGTTAGTGATATGTACACAATGGAGGTGGTTTTGTGTCATTCAAAATTAACGTGAATGAGTTAAAAATCCGGAAAGTTAGGCTATTTACAGATCATTTTTGGCTTGGGTTTTTGGTTTCTTATTTTGTGCACAAATTAATGCTAAAATGCAATTCTTATGAAAATATGCATGAGTGCTAGATATGCAGAATAAATGCGGAAATGCTGTCGATTTTGAGTGATTTTAGCTTAATAAATGATATTTAGAGTGATGAATCCGAGATTCATCAATAGTCTACTAGCTCAAGAGGAAAAACTCCATATGTATATATGTTGCACCATGTAGATATGTTGTACATATGCACATCGAAAAAAAATGTGCAAAGAAAGAATAACTCCAAAAAAGTGGTGGGTCTGATTGAAAATAAAATACCCATCGGAGTGTATATAATCAAATAAAGTAAAGCCGATGTTTACACATCCTCATCTCATGAAGCTTGCAGCGGGAGACTTAGCTACACTGGTTGGGCTCCCAAGGATACATGGCTACACTGGTCATGGTCCATTCTCTTCTTCCTCCTCTTCTTGAGCCGGTTGAACTTGAACTTAGAAAGGAATACCCCACTCCTCGAGGAAAGAGCTGCCAGACTAGGGCATTAGAGTTACCTTGTTAAGGAAGGCTGTCACTTTGTCATTTCTAAGGTGGGGAGCTACATATCACTTACACAGTACAAGGAAGGAGACATGGTCATTAGAGTTTGAGTATGTAGACATGTTCTGATCTGGATTGTTGAGGAGTCCTGACCATATATTAGTGGAACTTAGAGTCTGTTGAGTTCTACGTTTAAGTCCAAATAAGGTTCCGGCAAACTAATAATCTAAAGGCCTGACTGAGCTCCATACTTCAATTTAATGAAGGCAAGTTTAAAAATCAACCTTGATTTCCCTTCTTTTTCTTTTTCATTCTCTTCTAACTTCTTTTTCAAATAAGTGTTTGCTAAGGGATTAGCAAAAGTAAAGTATAGGGGGTGATGAATCCCCATTCATTACTCTTTATTCTTTTATTTTAGCAAAATATCTTGGCAAAACATCATGTATATAGTTGTAAATACAATAAGTTATAAATAAGCATGAATTTGTGGATAATCAATAATTGGCATGTACTTGTGCAAAAAAACGAATAAAAAATAAAAGAAAAAGAAAAAGAAGTAAATATCTATAATAAATATTGAGTGACCTCAACCCAAGAGAGGGACCAAACTGGACCTGATCGCCAAATAAAATAAGTAGAGAGAAATAGGGCCCTTTACCCTGTAAATATTCCTTTCTTTGTGTATATATATATTATTTTCACAAAAATAAAAATAAAAATGTGTTTTTACTCCCTTGTATACATTTCTAAAAATAAAATAAAAATTAAGAAAATTAAAAAAATAAATTCTCTCTTACCATGTATATAATACATGTATATATGTATCATATCCCTATTGATTTTACACTTGTAAATAACCAATAAAAATAAAGGGAATTTTACCCGGTATACCCTATAAACTTTTCCAATTACCTCTACGACCTTTGAAACATCCTAATTCCTCCCCCGCCCCCGTCCCTGTAAAGTTGCTAACCCTTACCCTACAAACCCTGCGGTTAACCCCCATTCATTTACCCGTTAAAATTAACCAGATTCCGTTATGTTCTTTTACTTTATACCCATTTTTTTTATTAAATTTACGCTGAGTGCCACTCCATGATCTCTTACCGATGATGGAGTTCCCCGCCCCGGCCTCCAGCATTGCTGCTCCCTGCAACTACCTTCTCCCCCCCGGCCGGCCGCCCAAGCTCCATGCTCCCCCGTCACCAAAGCTCCCCGCCCCCTGCCCCCCCTCCAGGCAATGCTGCTCCCCTCCCCGCTGCACCCCTACTGCGGCTCCCTGCTCTCCCCCACCTGCCGATGGAGCATCCCCCGCCCCCCTCCTCCCCCGCGACTCCCTGCTCTTCCCCACCTCCCGTTGGAGTCCCCACCCTCCCCCCCCCCGATGGAGCCCCCTACCATCGACGGAGTGCCTCCCCCCGCCGCCCATGCTCCCTGCTCCTCCCCCGGTCGGCCAGGCTCCCTGCTCCTCCCCCGGCCGCCCAAGCTCCATGCGTCCCTGCCGCCGACAGAGTGCCCTCATTGACGATGCTGCCCCAGTCCCCCCCAAACCCCCGCACCCCCACCACAGCTCCCTGCTCTCCCCCACCTGCCATTGGAGGCCGTCCAAGCTCTGTCGATAGAGCCCTCCCCCCTCGAGTGGAGACCCCCTGCCGGCGATGGAGTGCCCCTCCCCCCTCGGCCCCCGGCGATGTAGGCAACCCCCCCGGGGTTCCCTGCTCTCCCCCACCTGCCAATGGAGGCCGCCCAAGCTCTACCGATGGAGCCCCCCCTTCCCCCTCAGATGGATCCCCTCTGCCGCCGATGGAGTGCTCCTCCCCCCTCGGCCCCCGACGATGCTGGTTCTTGCAACGCTCGTAGCTGCCGCCGCTGCTACCGCAAGAACATCTGCCTCTAATTTACCCAATTTTTTCCCTATTCTTTTTTATTTTTTGGTTAATCCTAACCGTTTGATGGTAAAGTGGTTAGATTAACTCAAGACTAACCCAAGTGTTTGACTCAAATATAGTTAAAATTGATGGCAGAGTTTGTTGGGTTAGACGGAGCAAGTTTACGAGGTCGGGGGAGGAATTAGGCTGTTTCAAAGGTCGTAGAGGCAATTGGAAGAGATTATAGGGTCTGCCGGGTAAAAATCCCAAAAATAAAACAAAATTTATTTTATACTCCAAGTAATATGTTATAAATAAATAAAATATAAAAATTGGTATATTTGTATAAAAATAAGAAAATAAAAATAAATGTACGAAATACATAGGTAAATTATACCGATATATAATATAATATACTGTAAATCATGATTTATTTTTTTAAATAATGAATAAAAATAATAGAAAAATCCCTTTAAAATAAGAACATTTTTTATTTTGTTTGTTTTTAATTTCAAATCATTTATTATTTTTTATCTTTTTATTTTTGCATTTTTTGCTATTTTGTCATCTAGTATCTTGTCTTATTCCCCGCCACACCTGATTGGGCCACGTCGGGGTCGTTAACCTCGATCAACTACCCCCTTTGGATCTCATTTCTGCACGAGCTCGATTCAACCCGATTTTGCCTAATTTTTTTGCTCTATACATCCACCATTCCGCTTGATTAGATGCATTGATTACCGAGGAACGATCCGTGATACACACCCCAATGATGCCGTTAGGGATCCGTTCTCAGGATTGCGCGCTCAAGCTCCACATCTCTCGGACCCTACTGAATATAAAATCTCTCGGAGCTGCAATTTCCTCTTCCTCTTTGCCCTTGCCCTCATCTCCAGTGAACTTTGTCTTCTTCCTTGAGTGACAGCAGGTGAGGGAGCGCATTGCAGTGAGGTCTCGCGGTGTATAGCCCTAGGTCCGGCTAACTTCTCACCGTGCCCCATCGTGGTGTGAGCCCTAGCCTCTGGACACATCAATCCATTGAGTGACGACCCCCCGAGGTCCCCGACCTTCTGCCTAGACCACTCCATTCACAAGGTAGCTTAGATAACTTATTGTCTGCTTTAGATTCAAGCTTTTCGATTTTTGGTAGAATTGCATTCCTTGGATCATTCATCGTGGTTGAACCTCCCATTTGCCACCCCGATGATCATGTCATCTCCGTTAGACTTCTCCCCACCTGCTGCACCCCTTCATTCATCTCGTTCACCCATGAACGAGTCCCCAGGCCTTCACCTGCCGTCGCCCACCGGAGGGCCATGACTCTCCCCATCGATCACCCATTTCGCATTCTAACGGGTCGAGGCACTTTTCCCTCGACCCAGGAGTTCTTCTGTGCAAGTTTTGACATCAAGGAACCTCATCTGGAGGTTGGAATACCCGAGCACAGCCGCTCCATGTACCCCAACGTTGCTGGGCCGTTCCAGATGGTCTCGGCCTCATAGGAGCATTGCCACAGCTGTGGACCATCACCATCAACCTTTTTCCCATCAGAGCAGCTCGTGAGGATGCCCCACCTATGTGTATTGACTGATTAAAGCTCGTCGGAGGCGAGTTCTTCTGTGTTCTTCCTGGATTTGTCCCGACCATTCGATCAGGCTCATCCCCAGTTCTAATCATTGTCGTCCATTCAACGGGAAGACGCGATCGTAGGATCCATCTGAGGATCTTTCTACTGTCGTCTATCGCCAAACCGATATCGCCTATTCACAGCCGTTCGATCAGGAGTGGATACGTTCAGCCGTTGGATCGCCAATAAAAAGGGGTATTTTCATTTAGGCCCTTCTACTGGTTTACATTTCCGTATTAGTTCTTTAAATATTTTTAGCTGTTGTGTTTATTTCGGATATTTTGCACTTAGGACCCTATGCTTTTGATATTTGCATTTTAGCCCTTCTGTGTGTGTAGCACGTGATTTCCCCACGTGGCTGTGGGATATTTGCATGTTCCTGCCTGGACTTTATTGTTGTTATCGAATGAATCATTATAAATAGGAATTACATTTATACCCCTGAGTGCCTGGTTTACGTACCGTCCACGTGCGGATCTGGTTGTTTTGCAGATTAAGCCCTACACTATTTCCACGTGTTATTGTTTGGTTGGATACTTTTCAATAATTGGATATTGGTCCCAGTGTGTTGTGCCTTTTATTATTGTTTTAATAAATAGCAAATTTCGTCCAAAAGTCATGAGATTTCGATACATCGCTCCTGCCTTGATGTAGGAGTTTCTTTGAATTTTTTGGTTCTTTTTGTTTCCATTTACTATTTTTAAAAATTCAAAAACCCTAAAATCTTTACCGTTCATCTTTAAAAATCCACTAAAAATATGAAAAACCAATTTAAAAAATCTAAAGAAATTAGTGATTGCTTGCTTTGATTTGTTGTTGCTTCTGTCCATTTTTTGTTGTATTTGCATTTATAAAAACCATAAAAATTGAAAACACTAAAAAACTTAAAAAATCTTTAAAAAATCATAAAAAAATAAAAATGTGTTCTCTTCTTTTGTAGGTAGTTCTTAGTTCATAGTTTATCATATAATTGCTGCTCGAATTTTTTAGGCATTTTAAGTATTTTTAACTTGCCTTTAGATTCAGGCTGTACACTGTTTAGCATTTTTAACCTTATTCCATTTTTAGAAAATTAACTAAAAATCAGAAAAATTCAAGAAAATTAACAAAAACATATGAATATTTTAAAACTCAACAATATTTTTATTCGAATTCTCTAGGTATTTAGGAGGCTTTAAATAATTATTTAATTGTGGTGTTACCCCTTTTAGCTTTTTTATCTTAAATATTAAAAAATTCCAAAAAATCGAAAAATATAAAATCCACCAAATTGTTTTATCTCCTTGGATTCCTGAATACTTCGTAGCTCGCACATTCAGTGCTCCTTGTGTTCGACCCTGGTAGCTATACCTGGTTAAAATAAATAGCGAGACTGCTTCATTTGCTTTAATGGTTTATTTTGTTTACTTTGGTTGTCTTCTTTCTTCTTGTTGAGTCCGGTCCAGGTGGTTGAGGTCGCAACGACCTTTGATACTTCTTGCCCTAGTCGCTCGGTGATTCCAGCTCATCACCACTCTACTTATAAGCTACACCACACTTTTTGACACTAGATATTGTACTATTTTTGGTTGCTACAACTCTCTCCTCCGCTTGTTTTCCACTTAAATCTTCCCCACATTTCTCCCCTCCACTACTTCACTACCCTTATCACCCTCCTCGTTGACCTTCATTATTGCCCCTATCATCCTCTAGCTTGTTTGTTACAACCCCTTATCTTTGTCCTCTTTTGTTGCAACCTCTTCATCACTCTTCCTCCTCCTTATTTCCCATATCCTCGTCTTTTTTCTACCGATCCTCCTTGTCTCTACCACCACTACGACCACTACAGTATCGTCTTCTATATAAATGGTAAGGACATGGCCACTTGTAGGTCCATTGTGCATCTGCATGATGTATCTTACTCAATCACATGTAAGGTAAATCAATGGAAATAGATCTCAATTATTTTTTATGTTAAGTGTATTAACTTGTCTATTTTTAAATTTTAATAATGTCATGTAATTTTTTTAATTGTGATAAGCTTGTCTTCATAATATATTCTATGTTAACTAAATAGATGGTGAGTTCATTTATATTGTGATGAATATTTTTCAAAGCGGCCTGATAGGTAGAGTCTTTGTTAAGGTATTACAAGAAGATTGCACAAAATCCCAGAAGGAGGTTTAAACACATATATAATGGGAAAGGATCAATATACAAGGAAACATTAGCTCATCATATATCTGAAAACATAATGCTCATTATATGAGTGATATAACACACACAAAAAAATTCCATGTAAGAGAAATCACATGGATAAAAAATGTCATCCACATTGTTTCGTGAACCACGCCATTACAAGAATGTCATCTTTGATGCATGTAATCTTAAAAAAAGAGAGCACTTGACCGATCTGAAAAATAATGTACTCATAGGAACAATGATGAATCATGAGCCTCCCGTAAAATTAAGATACAATTTTCTTCTTGTCCACACCAAACATGATATAAAGATGATCACAAAATTCTCTCCTTAGTATGGATTTGATCCCACAAAATCCTCATCTTCAACATGAGAATGAAGTACATAGAGGAATAAGGCTCCTCTTCCTAATGGACATGCGGACAAGAAGACATACATGGAAAGAGGTGGGGGAGCTATGGGAAGAGGGAGTGGAGTTGGGGATGACATAGAGTTGGAATGGAGTAGATCTCTTTGTTTCTCTTCTTTCTCTCTTGAGAATAGGACACGATATCTTTATAAATAGCAAATTCATAATGGAGATCCCTTTCTCCCTTTTATAGTGAAAAAAGTGGGCCTCAACCTTGGTCATGAATAATTGTGGATTTATCTCCTGACAATTAGGACCACTTAACTCTTTGAGATAATTAGTAAAACATACTCCTAATAAATAAAACCAATTCATTAATCCAATCTCAAATGTAAATTTAATTAATGAAGAATTTAAATCTAATTCATATTAACATGAACATAGTATATGAATGATATTCACATGAATCCGAATAAAAATGTGAGTCATATTCACACAATTTCTAATTATTGTGAATCTATATTCACAATAAATAAGCACCAACCATGTGAATCACATTTACGTACTTTTATAAATCAGTCAGCATTATTAAGATTTTTACAATCCTTATTATTATGATTAATTTTTTTTGGATTTATGACTCCTAATCGAATTAGGTATTCTAGACCAAGTATAGTGATTTGATATTAGACTATATCGTAAAATCAATATATTTTATTATTTTTACAAAACACGGTCAAGTAAGATATCAAACCAAATCTTCAATTGACCCTGAATAATTCTTACCATGTTCCAATGCTTCGGATCTTGATTTGGTCCAATAAATTAATTTTAGTACAATTAAATCACACTCATTAGATCTCCAAGTGAGGCTAATAAAATATACCAAGTTTCATCATTACATCAAAATGAAAATATCATGGTGAATATATTACAAACTCATCAACCTTGAGCATTCCCAATACTCTTGCATCCGACATACCGGAGTATCGATAAATGCACAATCATCTACTCTAAGTGTGGCTCTTTGTAATACGACCAATTACGGATTTGACCAGAAATTGAGCGAGAATATTCGTGAGGAGTGGCTTAGTTTAATTTCTCTTAGATAAGTCTGGGATTGAACACAGGGGCATACCAATTAGCTTATCTAATTGGGACCCAAGATTAGTGATTAAGCTAGTCTAAGGGGGCTATTGATGAATCCATGATTCATCTCCTTCAATAATTCATTTTGTCAAAAATCCTTGGTAGAATACATATAATATCAACCAATTCAAACTAATTAACACTCTAACATCATTAGTTAATATTATATATTTAACACCTAATATATTCAACATCATAATCAAGTAAAGTAAAAGAAAAGAAGAAGGATAATATGTATTGATCCTAACACTAAGACTAGGTCAATATCGTCGATAAAATAAATAAGTAGAGGGAGATAAGGATCATAATCTATAAAAATATCAGAAAATCAATATCAATAATGTACATTTACACCTTGTATATATGTTCACCAATTTTATTTATGATTCAGAAAATTCCAAACAAAAAAACTCCATTCTTGAAAGTTGTTTATAATAATATATTCTAATTTATAAAAATATCAGAAAAATTATTTTATGTATAAATAAATAACTACATTGAACAAAAATGCAGTAAAAGACTACTTTCCAGGTTCATAACTATTCATAGAAAACTCCATATTGACCAAACTCACTTTTAAACTTCATTTTATAAGTAATACTATTTACTACAAATATCGAGAATATAAGAGCAAATTGTTTGAGGTTTAGTGTATGGACCCTTTGTACATATGTACAATATGTATATAAGACTTCCTTATTTTCTATTTAATTATTAGTAACTTAATTTAACTTAATTATTTTTCTTATTTTTTCAAAAAATTAATATGAATAGACAAATATTTTAAAATTAATTTCTAATAAATACCAATAAATCTCAAAATAAAAAAGACGTAAAGCCGAACTTCAGAACCTTATATCTCGGCTATATGAACTCTGAATAGGTTGTACTCATTTTAATGTTTATTTTATAAAATTATCTATAAAATAAAAGTGATTTCACTAAAATTGGAGTTAATATCCAAAAAGTTGGTTTTGAAACTGTTATACTTGTATAATGTATTTTAATTTTATTCTTTTTATTTTTCCTTATATTTTGATACTTTACAAATGTTTTATAAATGATATATTGTTAATATAAAATAAAGATAAAATTTATTAAAAATTAAAATTATTTAAGTATTAAATTAATTAATTATATAGGTACACCACACTTATACCATTTATATTTATTTAACTAATTACATAGCACTATTTATATAATTAAAATTTATCCAATTATGTAAAAAATTATTTATAAATTCTATTATTTAATTTCAGAAATTAATCAGTAATTATTTTTACTTAATTAATATACTTGGTTTGATTTGTTCGACTAGTCAAATTTTCAGTTCAGTGTTCATCTTCCTCACATCACTTTCTTCCACCCAATCTCTCCCTAACAACCCAACTGAACCCACTTCCTTCCTCCTCTTTCAGGTCACCTACCCTCTTTATTTATCTCTTCTTCTCCAACCTCTTGTGGTCCCCTTACCTATGTTACATCAACCATCAGGTTGTTCCTCGACCTCCTGCCACCCAACCAACTAATATCCTTCGCTAGTGATGACATCCCATCAACTTTCCCCCTTCTCTCTCCCTCTCTCTCACTCTTATTTGAGTGACCCTCATCCTCTGCTTGAGTTTTAATCCACCATTTTACACCCCATCTTTCGGTGAGCTCCGGATATAGAGAGATCAAATGACAGTCGTGAAGCTCGTCGTCATCAAAGCGAGGTTGAGGGCTATACGAGGGTGAGATCTCCATTAGCGCACAACTCTGATGTGTGCCATGCATCGAACCTCTCATTTACCGCTAGTCGATGCGAAAACCTCGAGCTCATATAAGTTTGATCACATCCGCACCATCCATTGCTTCTATTTCTTGGTTATATTCGATCTATTACTTCTCTTTACCGTTCCATTT
This sequence comes from Ottelia alismoides, assembly GCA_037367405.1. Taxonomy (NCBI): domain Eukaryota; kingdom Viridiplantae; phylum Streptophyta; class Magnoliopsida; order Alismatales; family Hydrocharitaceae; genus Ottelia; species Ottelia alismoides. Next base: position 92,191 of record JAZKJV010004850.1, read on the forward strand.
TTCTTATTCTCTTCCCTTTCTCCTTCGTTTCTCCATTAATTCTACTTTTCGATCATCCATCTACTTCAATACTAAAATCTCGATTCACCTGAACATTTCATTCTGATCACCTCATCATTTCTTATTCTATCTCACACAACTTGTCACCTCTGGTCACACACAGTTGCCTGAGCTCCTCTTCCATCAACCACCTTTGATAAGGAGAATCCGTTCACTTTCCTTTAGAGCTTGACATTAGGTCAAGCCTTGAGGATTGATCTAAATTCTCCTTGTAAGTCATGCTTTTTTGAATCGAAGCAAATGCCTACAATCAATGCAAAACGAATAGCAACCCTATAATTAGGAGCATCGGTGCACATCGGCCACACCTTAGCAGACATGCACGCATAGCTACATCGTTGATCAGATACATAGAATCGATCACCTACAAAATAGGTGAAGCACCTCAAGGATCATTGGAGATCAGAAACTCTATCAGCACATGAATTATATTGGTTAGATCAAATGTCAGATGCTTCTACAAAGTAACTAATACATTTTATTTGATATAACATGAATCGATTTTGTTTGAGTTCTGATTCCTTTGTAAATCTATAAGAAATCCTTCCTATGTTTAGATAATCAAATCGACAATCTCCTTCGAACACCAAACAAGAACCACCTACAGTTGGAGATTGAGAGCTTTATCGCTCCCTAAACGCATGCACATCTTAGATCCAAGCAACATTAATCGAAGCTCAGCCATCGGGAGCCTTTGGGATCGAAATTTGGGGGGGGGGGGAATGCAAGGCACATTAGACGTTAATCGTCTATGAGTGGACAATTAGAAAGAACACTCCGCCCGACTACTTATTGGCTTTATGTGCATGATACATGAGGAGCCGATATTATTTGTGACATTTGTGAACATGTGCCCCAAACATTTTCTATTTTTCAAATAGATCCTTCTCGAGCTTCAGTTTTCACATGATCTTATCATGTGCCTTCTAGCAAATTTGCATATAAATCCTTTCATTTAAATGAATTTTCCAAATATCTCCAGGTGTATGTATTCACATGCTTCACACATGAATGTTGGCCCTTTTGTAGAGTGCACCCCTACTACTTCTTCTGATTTCTACGTGCCTCCATATATTTCTAGATATTACACTATTACCATGTATACCATATTAAATACAAGCATATAATATAAAAAAATAAAAATATAAACATATTATAAAATACATAAAAATACCTTTTACACTAATATATATAATATTATATCAATTTTGAAAAACAAAAATACATTCTTTTTTAAATCAATAAAATATTAAAAAATACCTAAACAATTAAAATAAATAAAATATTACAACATATGTAACAACACTATAAAATTTACATATAGTATATTTTACTCTATTTAATGTAGGAATCAAAAAATAAAGTAAAAATTGAATATTAAAATCCCTAAAAATTTAAAATACACAAAAAATTAAAATTTCATAACTAATTCCAGAAAAAAAGTACAATTTTTTATTAACTTGTTGTAAAGTTATTTTCACCTATCCATTAAAATTAAAATTAAAATATTTTCTTTCTAATGACTATTTTAAAATAAAGAGCACTTCCCTATTTCAATAAAAACATAGTTTTTCACTTTAAAAATACTTCGAAACGAATAAAAATTAATAAATGCCTCAAAAGTACAAAAAATTATAAATAAAATACAAAATATAAAAATCATAAAATAGAATAAAAACTCAGTAACTATATATGTTTACTTATATGTATATAAAACCACAAAAATAGCACAAAATTAGTAAAATGAAACAAAAATTCCATAAAAGTAAATCAAAATAGGAAACCCCTTCACCTCAAACACTCTTTTGTTTCCCTTAGTTTCCAAAGCATGCTCTCTAAGTTCGATACTCACGTACTTATTGCTATACACCTTAGTTTATGAGTATAAAAAAATTAATAAATTTTCGGGTACTTTCACCTTGTCAACACAACGAACATTGTCTATCTCTTTTAGACGACTAGATCGGGCGATTTTTCATATGGTGTCATTGCCGAGGAGGGGTTGAGGATAGAGATAGGACCCTTGGGTTTTAGGGTTTCATTTTCTCTCTTTTTTGTCATCGCTTTTCTGTTGTATTATATTTCTAGTTTTTTTCTTTCTCTCTCTTATATATTTTTCTTATATCTTTTTAGGTCTCTTATCTTTGCATTGTGCTGCAGGGCCTAGAAGTAGAGGTCGACTTCTTGGGGAGCCAAGTAGCCCATATGCATAGAGATCAGTGTTCTTAGAGAGTTGGTTGTAGAGGAGCTGCGTAGTTTTGTTGTTTACTTTTTTGTTTTCTTTAGTGAGAGAGGAAGGGGCATTTTCCTATTTTTACTTCTGTAGATAGAGCCCCATAAGGGCATCCTAACTTGTACCTGATCTTTACTCTTTTTTAGGGTGTGTTTCACCTAGTGTCGGCACACGTTGGCCTTTTGGAGGCTTTTTTCATTGTTTTTTACCTTACTTTACATGGTTTTCTATGAGTGACTAAGTGCTTTATTAGGTTTTATTTCCTTGCTTGTGCATATAGTAGGTTAATTTGCATTAAAGCCATAACCTAGTCAAATAAAGTTGGTTCTTCCTCGTATAATTGTTTACTCTTTCTAGGTTACACGTTTTATTTTTCACTTTCCATGAATCTAGGGCAGAATTACTTTTGTACATAGATCATCACGCATGTAGAGTCCATGACTTAGGTACACAACTCTATCTCTGCATGCATCATTGATTTTCATGCATTATCTTTTCGTCTTCTCCCCGTGTTTTCTATCACTTAGGATAAAAAGGAAAAGACAAATATACATTAAATGTTTTCTTTTCCTAGAATCAAAAATAAAAAAAAGTGATAACAAAAATAAAATTGGCACTACTTAATTCTATCTGACATTAAAATTTAACGTAACAGTCATCATTCATTGATTTGAGAGGCCATCCCTTCATTGTTTACTCCAGACTTGGTGAGGCATGTATACATAAGGAGTAGAGCCCAGAGCCATAGACTTGTTCCCTAAGCGCTTAGACTTTGATATTGGGTCCTATTATTGCTGCAAGAACTTGCCTCAGATGTTAGCAGAAGTAGTCACGTGAGTAGGGAGGTGAATTTTCTTTGAGCTATTTCAGAGCTCTTACATGGACAGTTCTATAATTGGGGATTCATTGACTAGTTTGCTACGATCTTCTTTGATCTTGTAGTAGTCTAGTCACCCATCATCTATGTATTATAGGTTCCTTTTCCATTTCATTTCATTCACTCTTTGTTTTTCCATTTTCTAGAGTCAAGATGATGGGTAAGCCGTGACCGACTCTTGCGACATCGCTTAAATTCACACCTTCCCATTCATGTAGGTCGGTTCAAGATGACCTTTTTTTCTAACCATAGTCCCATCATGTCTCCTTCTCTAGGTATGACTCTGATCCTAGAGAGTCGTCTCCCTTTGTTTCTCGTGTTTCTTTATCATCTCTATTTCTACTTGCATATGGTGAAAGCAATAGATCAACCCTTCCTTATATGGTTGGTTATATTTTACTAATGTTTAAGGGTGATTAATCACTCCTTTTGATTGATCAATCAACCCTCTTTCATGAGGGGAACTTGATTTTTAATGTTACCTCTTGTAATCAACCAGTGGTTTTCTTATCATGTTCCTTGGCGAAGCAAGAAAATTCCTAATGAATAAAGGAAAAGCATCGTGGTGTCTCTTTACAAGAATAAAAGAGACATTCAAAATTGTTCGAATTATAGAAATATCAAATTGATGAGTCAAACTATGAAAATCTGGGAACGTGTGATTGAAAGAAGGTCAAGGTAAGTTTCCAAAGTAATAGAAATCAAGTCGGATTTATGTCAGGTTGCTCAACTATTAAAGTTATTCACTTGTTGAGAACAATGGAGATTTATAGAATTAAAAAAAACCCCTCAGGCCATTACAAGATATGTGGCTCATATTTCAGATTATTTTGAGGAGATTCCCAAATTATAAGATCTCCAAATCTGAGTTAGTTCGGATTTCCTATCAGGGGATGACGATAGAGTAGAGGGCATTGGTCGATGCCTCGTGTGGTGGTTAACACCACAGTCCTGATGAGCATTCACTTTGGACTCTCTTTGATGAGATTTCCGACATTGAGACGACACACGAGAGAGTTAATTGACCACCTAAAGCGATCCACCTCATTAGGATTTAGGGATCGCACATTAAACAATTGATATAAGTACCGATGCAGTTCAAAGGGTAGACATTTCGACAATTGTAGAGAGTTCTTGTTTTCATAGACTGATACTTCTTGAGATAAGTTTTAAGTTGGAGTATGAGTCGGCTCCGTACTTTCCAGTTCAGGAGGCTTGGATAGCTATTCCTGGTGTATTCCAGAATACTGAATGAGAGCCCTTGTTGTTTCAGCTATCTTATCAGCCGATTCAGTTTTTGTATCAAGACTAGAGTTATGAGGAGACACCTCAGGAGCATATCTTTCCAAATTCATTTGATTATTTTGAGAGATTTCAATAGCCAGAGATGGATGTGGCACATTACTTTGAGATTCATGATATAGATGGTCCCATATTCGATCATTCCATCCATCCAATGCATGAGCATATTACCTTTCATAGGGAACAAATGGATTTATTTAGAGATGTGATATCCAGCTTTTTTACAGAGCAGGGATCCGTTTAAGATACTTTGTTGCCATATGAGTTTTTGAGTATTATTTCTTTTTGATACTTCATTCCTAGGACATTCATATATATTTAATGGATATTAATATATTATGCAGTGAGAAGTGAATTGTAGGCATCGACGTAGATTCACGATTAGATTCTAATTCTCCATGTAGTGAGGATGCAAAAATTTAAAAAAATAAGAAAAAGAGAAAAAATCGAAAATATAATAAAGGAATTGGAGCAGTAAAGAGCCAATGCCACAGTTTTGTAAAGCTGGAGTCCATTATTTTATCTCTTTCTACGGACCCCTTATCTTCTAGTCTTTTAGAGTCTACTAAAGTTTATTTCAAGAATATTTATTCCATTCTTTTGTCTCTTTAAAAAAGTAAAAAATTTAAAAATATGTGACAACTGACGAGCCACAAATTCAGCCCTTTAAAAGTACGGAATTAACACTCAAGGGTCATTGCAGTCGGGATGTCGATTCGTTAAAACCATCTAAATTAATTTGTCAATTAAAATAAAATGGTTGTATTTATATTTTACTTGGTAAGTAACCAAGGTCAAACTCAGGGACACGAGCCTCTCCCGTCATATTTAGACTCTTATTAATTTTATTAAGTGTTGGATTAGAGAATAGTAGGTCAACGAATGCATGAGGACAAAACATGAAATTATGCATTTTTTATTTTTATCATGCAACTAGATGCAATGCAAATGTGCCCTAGATTAGGATAAAATTATGATCAATTTAAAATCTAGTTAATCTGGGGTTTAATTCAAGTAACAAACTTGATGGTTAAATGAAGCAAGGCATAAGATTAGGAAATAATAGAGGCTTGGCGTTTACATCAAAATCGTAGTGTCCAAAACAAGAAATAAATATGCCATTAAAAGTTCATCTAGCAAGCTTTGAAATGAAAATGAAATCAACTGAAACTGAGATGCGGTGCTCAAAATATTCACAAATTAAGATAGGGGCATCAATGCAAGAAAACACAAAGATAACTAGCAAATAGGTCCATGGGAAGGACTAAATGCAATTAAAAATAAGCACGATGCCTTCCCTGTAAATATTCCACTCGCACGGGGGTATATTTGCAATTATTATAACCCACAAGGATTTGAATGCAAATAACCCCAGGAACGCGTGGATGGCGCGTGACTCGAAGACCTGTCTGCAATTTTGAAGAAGTACATGGGCCTCCCTACAATTTTCTAGATGGCACGTGACTTCCAGGTGCGATCCAGGCTCGGAGGAGGCTAGGGGCAGCTTCGGCTAGGCTCGAAATATACGAGCCTCCAAGATTGGGCTCATACGAGGCTCGGTGAGGCTCGAAGCTCTAGGGATGCTTGGTATAGGCTCAGAAAGCACGAGCCTGAAGGGTCGGGAGCAGAGGCTCAGAGTAGATCTGGTGTTGACACGTGGCCGATCATAGGCCATCCGATCATGGATATCGGGTGGCTATTGTACGGTCCTGGAGAAATGACATGGTCGTTTCTACGCCCATTTGATGAGCGCTTGAGAGGAGCATCCACGACATATTCTCTTTCCTCTTTGGCTGCAACTGGTAGAGGAATAAGACCCCTGACAGAAGGCTCTGATCTCTGCCTCCCTTGCTGGCAACGCTGCATCTAACTGGAGCTCCTTTGAAGATGGGCGAGGTAGCTGGAGCTCGTGGGAATGCTCCACTCGATCCGGATGTGCTCAACTATGTCTGGTCGAAGGAGACGAAGCTGCTCAAGATCGCGCTGACGAGACCTCCGACCATTGAGAACACGAGTACCTGCATGATTAGTTTGATAATCGAAGCTTCGTGGGAGTGGGGGAATTGAAGTGCGTGAGATGGTCGACCATGAGGAGGATAAAGAAGGTGGTGGCCGACGATCTTCTCCGGTGAGCCCGGAGGAGTTGGCTCGGATGTGATCTGGGGTTATGTAGGAAGAAGTTGTGATCGGCGATGAGCGCGTTAATGGGGATGGTGCGACAAAGCTTATGAGAGGGTCATTGGAGTGTGGGGAGGCGATTGGCGACCTAATTAATTGCTAGAAAATCACGAAAAAAATACAAGTGGAAGTTGGAGGAGCTTACCTGGCTATGACGGAGCATAGAGCTTGTGATTGTGCTCCTGAGCGGAGCTCCGGTCATCGCTGGACCCCATCGACGACTTGGAGGAGCATGGCGGTGGTTGGGCACTGCATGCCTGGCTGATATTAGCCTGAGGTCAACACCGGGGGTGAACTCCGTCATTGCTCCTCGATCTATCCTCCCCCTATCACGACGAGGAGGAGAGGGGCGTGGTAGCACCCCAACGTAAAGGTGGACGCGGTTCTGAGGTGGCGGAGCGGAGTTATTTAAAGGGTGGAAGTGGCAGTTTCAGGTGATGGTCGAGACTTGCGTGGGAGAGATGGAGCGAGCCGAGGTGAATCATGGAGTAAGTGGCCACTCGCGAGGGTCGTGGATGATCGGGCAACGTTGTGGAGGTGTTGAGACGTAGAGATGGTGGACGAAGACTTGGGAAAAAATGGACGAGGTAAGCTAGTCTGTGAGGCTGGAAACATGGGAGAGAGAGGGAGTCGAGGTAGAAGACGGTGCTTTGGTCGTTGGATCTGGAAGTCCAACGACTAAAAGAAGGGCGTTAACGAGCGGATGGGATTAGGTCTCGAGTGGCTTGATTAGACGGTAGAGGGACTACCATGTGGTGCTTGGAGAAGGTGGCAGAAGTGGACGGTGGTGATGAGTTTGTGAATGGAGATCGGAGGGTCGATATCCAAAGCGCAAAGAACGATGGAGATGAAAAGATGAATGCAAGACGGATGGCGGAGATCACAACGGCAATGGACGATGACGATTCAGGCTTCGAGACCTCCACCTGATGGTTGTTTGGCCAGGGCACATGGCACGAGAAGTGCTGGGCCACGTGGTGCAACCAGAAGGAGACACGTGGCCCAATCAGATTATTACGTCAAAGATTTTGATTTACGAGGGGATATATGGCCGAATTTGGAAAAACACAAAACATGCCAGTTGTAGATCTCTACAAGTTTCATGTTGACCAAAAACTGTGATGAGGTCATTACAAGGCAGAAAATATTTTTGAGGATATTTTAAGGGTAAAAATACCACATATTTAAATTTTGACATTTTTTGTGTTTTTAATTTATCCAATGACTCTGATAATTACAAAACTTTGTTTGGTTTTTATTGACACCTCGTATAATATAAGAGGTTAATTTCAGTGAATTATTAACATGAAATATGATTTCATCAACCCCTATACTTAAACTATGCTCGTCCTTGAGTATCAAAGAAAATGAATGAACTAGATTAACCCCTTGTGCATGTGCGTACATGATCTAGTCTGTTCAAGTCCTCTCAAATTTAGAGATCCAAAATCATAGAGCTCATCCCAGCCTTAATCAAGAGGCAACCAATTCCTCTAGTTTTCTAGACTCTCTCTGATATACATATAAACTAAGGATATGACATTTAGTGCTGACTGCGTTCGCGAGAGTTGAGTCAAAACGTCACCCACGGTCTTGGTCTAAGAAATTCTCCTAAGGACCCGATCCTCAACACTAGGGAATAAATCAAATCTTGCATTCAGTCCACCGTCTCTTTAGTTGTCAGACTTGAAAGTGTAGATGGAAGGCCAGTAATGGAGGGCATGGGATCGTGTCATTTTTTCTCTCCCTCTCAGTGGAACAAGGATTCTCTCTAGTGCCTTATTATGCAACACATATTTTTGGTGTTGATCAGTGCGTCCGTCAAGAGAAGTTGGAGCCGTCTGCACTTGTATTCCTTGGGAATACACGAGGGTGTGTCTTTTTTTAGTACCTATCATACCTTCTACACCCAGACTTGTAGCATTTACGATGCAGAGCCATTTTTTGGTGCAAGCCCGACTCATGGTCGTAATAGCGGTGGTCTAGTGGACACTTTGAAAATGGTTGGGAGCGCTCGCCTTTGGTGGAAGCTCTTTGATATTTAACTTTGCGTAATGAGAGCTTTTCTTTGACAATTCATTGCTTTGTAGTATTTTGGCTAGCTCCACAGCTTTTACCAAGAGTTGGCCCACACTGATCAATTTTTTTTGTTTATTTCACACCCGGGCACTTAGGTCAATGTCAAGAGATTAGTATAAGAACCAAGTTCTCATACAGGTTAAAGATGCTGACACTCAGATTTCATGAAGCCTTCAAAGATTTTATCCCATACTCGGGCATCATTAGGTCAAGTCCAGACTCAAATCCCCCAGCGTAGTCCCTCACGTGAAGAGTCAACTGATCTCATCAAAACCGCAGTCGTGCATGTGATGTGTTGATCATATTCTTAAGGCCGGAGACTAAGCATACGATATAACATGCAAATCTAGAAATCTAGGGGAATGTGGATGATTAAGTCTAAGACCCTGATGGCTAAGGTTGGTTAACCTAAAATCTCAAGACCTCATAAATCAAACTTTCTTAAACATTTTAGATCCTTGGTGGAAGTGTGAAATTAGAGGATTTAATCCAACTCCTTCATTTAAAAGAGTTTTTTAACTTTAAGAGACATTATGACTGCCTAAAATCAATTAAGTAGATCCATCTGCATTCATCCAGTATGGGTGTAAGTACAGGCCGGATCCCGTTGCTTGAGGACGGAGCCTTACACTATGTCCTCTAAACCACCCACTCTGCTAAGGGCGAACCCTCACTGAACGCGGCTACTTATTTGGGTTTAGTAGTCTTTCTGACTCTTAAGGGTTTTTTTTTGGATTTTCTCATTTTTATGGATTTTTTATTAAAGGTTAGAACACAAGTTAAACTCAACTTTCCTTTAAATCAAAAAGAATTTTTAACATCATGTCACATAAGCAAAGATTTCGAAAACATTTTCAAAAAAATTTTCGAAACAAGAGAAACTCATTTTTGAAATCATTTCAAAAATATTATTTTTTTATAAAAATAGTGTAACATAATGTAGAAAGCCTTGAAAAAAATTTTATCCACTTAGTTCAAAGGATTTTATTTTAGCCTGAAAATTTTCAAATTTTTCAGATTTTAGATAAAGTACGCATATTGTATATATGGTATACCCCCCCACACTTAAACTTTGCAATGTCCTCATAGCACTAAATGATACAAGTCCATAGGTCCATTTAAAAATAGGAAAATATACGGGAACTAAGGAGGGCTCCCCCTATACTTAGGTTAGAAATAACCTAAGTATAGAGGCAAGGAAAGATGAGTAGAAAAATCACAGAGACTCGGGTCCCCCCATACTTTGGCTGAGAGTAGCCTAATTATAAAGATTGAGAGTTTATGTTGGGAGAGACCCGAGGTGAACGAAGAAGACGGATGGATATACAAGTGAGTGGATAAATCTTCAAAGATCAATGGAGTATCTAAGGCTTCAGGGAGGATGTCGGAAAATCCATGGCTCAAACAAGCATGCAACACCCATTTGTTTCACAAACTCACATGTAAAACCAACAAATGTTGGTTTGTTATCTTGTCGGTTTTAATGGTGATTAAAACATTCTATTTTTACGCGGAAAAATGTTAAGTAAAACCAACTGCGTAAACTCGGGTGTTGCTCTCCCAAAACAAGATTTTACTCCATTTTTTTAGGTTGACTTGCAACTAACAGTCCCAATTATTTTGCTTCAAGGTTATCACTGAATTAAGGTGAGCACATAAACCAAGCAACCATCGTCTACCCCTCATTCCCATTTTCCATTAACCTAGGTGATCAAGCTAGGAGGGGAAATCGAGAAAAACCATGTAATCGATAAAAACCATGATCTACGCTAAGAGAGAAAACATGCAGTGCCTTGACAAAAATACGTAAAAATTGGACTGTTTTGAAAACCAGAATAATATGTATGCAAGTTTATTGAAAACCACACCTAACATGCTTCTATTAGTAAGGAGGAACATATTGGGAATTTGGCTAAGTGAGGCGATGCTATGTGCGTCTTTTATTTAAAGTGTGTCCAACCTACAAGCAAGCACGTATAAAATGAAATGATGAAATAAGCTCGAAGAGCCGCGTGCCTGGTCCTTGGTCGACACTCAAGTGGGGACGATCCCCACACAACCACATATACATCGTTCATTTACAATCGCGAGTCTTCGATCGAAAATCGCTGTAAAGACGATTATTACATGCACTTGAAATGAAATAAAATGCGAAACACAATTTTCGTTGCCTTCTTTTTGACTTGCTCCAAGTATGCTTTTGTGGCTTCTCGCAACAGGGCAACATCTGCTCCTCGCCTCCTTGAACATCAAGGGCCCTACCAAAAGCAACGGTTAGAAATCAATCGAAAAGAAAAAAATTTTACGATGCAAGACAAATGAATATATTGACCTACATAAATAAAATACTTAATAAAATAAAAAAAATCTAAATAAAACAAAAGACGAGCCGTGTCCCCGGCAACGGTGCCATTTGACGACCCGCAATTCAGCCCTTTAAAAGTGCATAATTAACACTCAGGGGTCATTGCAATCTGGCTGAACTCGATTCATCAAAAACCAACTAAATTAATATTTCAATTAAAATCAAATGGTTGTATTTATATTTACTTGGTAAGTAACGAAGGTCGAACCCAGGGACACAAGCCTCTCTCGTCATATTTAGACTCTTATTAATTTTATTAAGTGTTGGATTAGAGAATAGTAGGTCAATGAATGCATGAGGACATAACATGAACTTATGCATTTTTTTTAATTTTTATCATGCAACTTGATGCAATGCAAATGTGCCCTGGATCAGGATAAAATGATGAGTAATTTAAAATTTAGTTAATTTCGGGTTTAATTCAAGTAACAAACTTGATGTGTAAATGATGCAAGGCATAAGCTTAAGCAATAATAGATTCTTAGCATTTACATCAAAATCACAGCATCCAAAATAATAAATAAATATGCCATTAAAAAGCTCATCACGAAATATTTGAAATGAAAGTGAAATCAACTGAAACTGAGATGCAATGCTCAAAATATTCACAAATGAAGATAGGGGCATAAATGCTAGAAAACATGAAGATAACTAGCAAATAGGTCCCTGGGAAGGACTAAAATGCAATTAAAAATTAGCGCGATGCCTTCCCTGTAAATATTCCACACATGCGGGGGTATATTTGCAATTATAATAACCCATAAGGTTTGAATGCAAATAACCCCAAGCGCGTGTGAATGGCGTGTAACTCCAGGACCTGCCTACAATTTTGAAGAAGTACGTGTGCTTCCCTGTAATTTTCCAAACGACACGTGACTTGCACGTGCGATCCAGGCTCGGAGGAGGCTTGGTGTAGCTTTGACCAGGCTCGAAATATACAAGCCTCCAGGCTTGGACTCGGACTAGGCTCGGTGAGGCTCGAAGCTCTGGGGAGGCTCCATATAGGCCCGGGATGAATGAGCCTGAATGATCGGGAGCTGAGGATCAGAGTAGATATGGTTTTGACACATGGCCGATCGTAGGCCATCTGATCATGTAGATCGGGTGGCTGTTGTGCGCTCCTAGAGAAACGACGCGACCGTTTTTGCACCATTGGATGAGCGCCTGAGAGGAGCATTCAACAGCATATGCTCTTTTCTCTTTGGCTACAAATGGCGGAGGAATCAGACCCCCAACAGAAGGCTCCGATCTCTACCTCCTTTGCTAGGCAACACTGCATCTCCCCGGAGCTCCTTTGAAGGTGGGCGAGGTAGCTAGAGCTTGTGGGAATGAACCGCTCGATCCGGAGGTGCTCAAATATATCTGGTCATAGGAGACAATGCTGCTCAAGATTGCGCCAACGAGATCTCCGACCATTGAGAATGCGAGTACCTGCATGATTAGTTTGATAGCCGAAGTTTCGTGCGAGTGGGGAATTGAAGCCGTGAGATGGTCGGCCGTGAGGAGGATAAAGAAGGTGGTGGCAAGCGATCTTCTCCGGCGAGCCCGAAGGAGATGGGTCGGATGTGATCTGGGGTTATGTAGGAAGAAGGGGTGATCGGCGATGAGTGTGTGATTTGGGGTGGTGCGGCGAAGCTTATGAGAGGGTCAATGGAAAGTGGGGAGGCGATTGGCGACCTAATTAATTGCTAGAAAATCACGAAAAATATAAGAGGAAGTCGGAGGAGCTTACCTGGCTATGGCAGAGCATAGTGCCTGTAATTGAGCTCCTGAGCGGAGCTCCGGTCATCGCTAGACCCCATCTGTGACTTGGAGTAGCTTGGCGGTGGTTGAGCACCGCATGCCTGGCTGACATCAACCAGGGGTCAACACCGGGGGTGAACTCCATCGTTGCTCCTCGATCTGTCCTCCCTCTATCACGGGGAGGAGGAGAGGGGTTGGGTAGCACCCCAACGTAAAGGTGGACGCGGTTCTAAGGTGGCATAGCAGATTTATTTGAAGGGGTAGAAGTGGTGGTTTCAGGTGATGGTCAAGACTTGCGTGGGAGAGATGGAGCGAGCAGAGGTGAATCGTGGAGGAAGTGGCCACTTGCGAGTTTGTGGATGATTGGGCGACGTCGTGCAGGTGTTGAGACGTGGAGATGGTGGACGAAGACTCGGGAAAAAATGGAAGGGGTAAGCTGTTCTGCGAGGTTGGAAACGTGAGAGAGAGAGAGGGTGTTCGAGGTAGAAGATGGTGCTTTGGACATTGGATCTTGAAATCCAACGTCTAAAAGAAGGGCGCTAAGTAGCGGATGGGATTAGGTCTCGGGCGGCTTGATCGGATGATAGAGGAACTAGCACGTCACGCTAGGAGAAGGCAACGGAAGTGGACGGCGGTGATGAGTTTGTGAATGGAGATCAGAGGGTTGATATTTGGAACGCAAAGAACAGTGGAGATGAAGAGATGAAGGCGAGATCGAATGACCATGGAGATGACACGTGGTGCTTTGGGAGCGCAGCACTGACGCAGGGTTGTGATGGATCCTAGGTTCTGATCGGATGGTGGAGATCACAGAGGCAATGGACAGCGGCGATTCAGGCTTCTAGACCTCCATCCGACGGTTGTTGATCTAGGGCACGTGGTGTAAGAAGAGCTGGGCGGCGTGGCGCAACCAAAAGGCGCCACGTGGCACAATCAGAGTATTTCGTCAAAGATTTTGATTTATGAGGCGATAGATGGCAAAATTTGGAAAAACACAAAACATGAAAGTTGTAGATCTAGATGAGATCTACAAGTTTTATGTTGACCAAAAACGGATATGAGGTCATTAAAAAGTAGAAAATATTTTTGAGGGTATTTTTAAGGGTAAAAACACCACGAATTTTAATTTTGAGTTTTTTTATTTTTAATTTATTCAATGACTCTGATAATTACAAAACTTTGTTTGGTTTTTGTTGAAACCTCGTATAATATAGGGGGTTAATTTCAGTGAATTATCAGCATGAAACATGGTTTCATCAACTACCTTGAGTTGGAAGCCTATTTAGAAAAGTTCATTCTTAAGCTTCCACTTATGACAGCATTGGACCTAATTCCTACCTATAGGAGGTTCTTAATGACTCTCCATACTAATAAAAAAGGTAGGAAGATGAATCATTGTTCTAAGAAACACATAGAGTCCTTGGCTAGTTCAACGACCATTAGGAACCTCAAACCCACAAAGAAAGTGTTAAAGGGGAAGTCTATAGGAGACTACACCATTGATGGAAAAATTTTCGCTTGCACTCTCGTAGATGATGATTATTCGATAAACATTCTCTCAACTTCTGCACTCCATGAGTTTGATATGGATTGGCTTGAGAAGACCCACATAACCGTTCAACTAGTTAATCGATCTTTCAAAAGGTCGTGGGGATTTTTTGAAGAATTTATTCATAATTTTCCATGATTTGCAATATTTAGTGGTCTTTTTAGTCCTAAACATGGAGTTCCATGGAGAGTTATTCCAATCTACAGTGATCCATGGGAAACTATTCTTAACCTCTGCTAAAGCTTCCATTGATTGTGAGGACTAGATCTACAGGTTTAGAGGTGTGAGAGAAAATGAGCTCAACTTTGTGACTATTGATGCATTTAACTATGGGAACCTTGATTGGGAGACTAATGACTTTGATTTTATTGAGACTGACTTCAAGGATCCTTTTGTTCACACCTTTTCCATCGACGATATACTAGACCATTATTTCTTTTCTTATGACCTAACACTTGGATAGAGCATTGAAAACGAAGTCATTGAGCTGACTTATGACGTTGAGGATTTCCATGCCATAGAACCATACACTTCATTAGGGGATTCGAGGATTACAGTCACTGAGAAGATTGTCGATTCTCCGACCATTGTGGCAAGTATCTCCGTTGTTGACCCTAACATGGAGGTAAGTCTAATTATTGAGTTCCCATGGATCACTTGACTTCACTAGAACATAGTCCCGGGGGTAAAGAGGAGTACATGAGATTAATTAAAATTTTATATGATTTAGACCACTCTTTTTGGTCCACCTTAGAGTCTAGCGAACAAATACAAGGCTTGTAATGAAAAATCGAATGACAATTCTGAATATTCTTCTTGTGAGTATGATATTTCTTACTAGGTCATTTATGGTTCTGGGGAGCTTATTAATCTTTTTGAAGTCAGTTCAATTATCATCCAGAACAATGTTAAGTAGTCTTGCATCTATGACTAATATCAGGGTTTTTCAGATTCAGACATGTATACATCTGAGGATGACCCTGATGTCGACGTGCACCTCTTTGATTCCATAACTCAATGTTGTCGGAAAAAATCTTTTTTCTGAGTCACAATATTTTGATTTGTTAATTCTTTTTCACCTTGTACGCACATTTTTTCTATTTTGTTCATTCATTGTTTCGTTGTTGTCTTATACTCCAGGTCTCACTTATTATTTTTCCTATACGTACGATATACTTTATCCTAAGTAGAGGGGGGTGTAAACATTGTGTTGTTCATATTCATTCTGTTTCATTACATTTGTTGTTTCTTATACTTAGGGTACACTACCATAAGTATGGGGGGCGGGTAATATCGTTCATTTTCTTTATTAATCATTTTATTTTTGTTTATCGTCTGCTCTCTCATTTTTCCCTCAATTGTTTATATGCTTATTTATACTTGAGGATATTTTACCGTACGTATAGGGATGACAAGACAAGTCGTTGATTCCGTACTTTCATTTGACCTCAATCATCTTTGTTTTTTAGTCTCCTACGCTTAGGATTACTTGATCCTATGTATAAAGGTTATGATTGACTTCTATTTGTGTATTAGCTATTCTTTTTATCATTATAATATAGTATACTTTTCACTGGTCTAACTAAGCCCGGGTTATGTCTTTCTTTGTTGCTTCTTGGTCACTATGAGGACATAGTTCAGACTAAGTATGGGGGGGGTTGTGTGTGTGTATATGCATGCTATATATACTTTAGAAGCCATAACTCGTACTTTATTGTAGTTTTAATAATATGGCTCTGAAAGATGGGTGTATATTTTGGATTTCTAAAATTTGAGAGAAAATCGTAAATTTGAGTTATAAGAAGAGCTTCATAAGTTGTATATAAATTGTGTTGTAAAAAACTTGTATAAAAAATTCTTAATTGGATAAAATTTACGAATAACAGTCTTTTGTAAATCTTGAAAAAAACTTGTACAAAGTTGTATAAATTTCTTTGTAAAATTGTACATATTATATGCAAATTCTTGTAAATGATTCAATCCATTAACTCTTTCCAAAAATAAAAAAATGATGTTTTAAAAATCACTAAAATTTTGTAAAATTATTTAAAATACGTAAAAAGTTTAATCTGAAAAATTCACTTTTGACTTTTTTAAAATAAGATTAATTCTTGAACTGAATGGAGTTAGGTCTAATGGATGGAGCATGATTTACGACCTAATCTACTTAATTCTAAAGGAACTTTATTAAGAGTTGGAATTGAGACTCTTCATATATTTAACTTAAATCGTTGGGTTCCATGAGACTATGTTCAGAATTCAACTTAAAATTGCTTAAGTAGGAAACCTAGTGTCATATGTGTAACTCCTCAACAATTGGACCAATTTTGAACACATGCACTCAACACTTAGCTCGACATGCATGGGGTTGCAAAGTGTCATTCATTTTGGTGGTGCATTTTCATCCTTTTGTAGTGACACTGATATCTAAAGACGAGCGTTGCGGTGTTGAAATAAAGCTTCATAAAAAGCTATGGATCTGTTCCCACAATTTTTCCATGCCCCCAAAAAATGGATGGAAGAAAAGATGTTATATCCGTCGAGGAACAAAAGATTGATGTAGTACAAGCAACAATATAAATTCTGCCTCAAAGAATCCAACCACCAAATACAAATTTGACAACAATGTCCAAGGTTTAAAAATCTAACATATCTTTATGGAGACTTGGTTACACCGATCAAGCTTCACAAGGAGATGTGACTACACTAGTCATACTACAGTTCTCTCTTCATTCTTCTATATTATTTTTCCTTCTGATTGTGGACACAACACAACCTAAACTCATATGGAAATACACCCTCATCGAGGAAAGAGTAGTTGGATGAGGAACCAATGGGTGTGTATTATTGGAGTGGTTGGTCTTCGCCTCCTCAAGCAGAAAGAGCTAACATATTTCACACACAATACAAATTGACTTCAAAGTTGAATAGTCCATGTGATGGATGGAAGAACCATGATAGAGATCTTAGCTAATACGTTGAACCACAAAGGTTGCAAAAGCCAATTTTTCATGTTCATAACTATTTATAGAAAACTCCAAATTGACCAAACTCACTTTTAAACATCATTTTGTAACTAACACTATTTATTAAAAATACCAAAACATATTAGAACAAAACATGTGAGTTTTGACCCTTTCGTGTATATGTACAATATCTATAAAACATCTTTATTTTCTATTTATTAATTCCTAACTCTATTTAATTTAATTCATTTTGTAATTTTTTGTAGAAATCAGTACAAAAATACAAAATATAAATTAAAATTAATTGTTAATAAATACTATTAAATCTTAAAATCAAAAAATCGTAAAGTCGAACTTCCTAACATCATCTCTAGACCATATGAATTCCAAATTGGGTCTACTCACTGTTAAAGTTCGTTTTATAAAATTATATATGAAATAAAGTGATTTCATTAAAATCGAAGTTAATATGCAAAATATAGTATTAGGACCCTATTAGTATACTCGTATAGTGTATTTTAATTTAATTCAATTTATTTTTTATTTCCTATATTTCCGTACCTTACTGATGTTTTATTAATATAAAATAAAGATATAATTTCTTAATTTTTTAAAATAATTAAATTAAGTAATTACTTTTTGAAGGGAATGAAAGACTCGATGACAAGATGAGATTCCCCGGGCACCCCCTTTATGTTTTCCAAGCAGAAAGAAGGGTTGAAGGTTTTTGGTCGTCGGGTGGTGCTTGTTTGGAGGGGGGGGGGGGTGCCACCAGAAATGGGGCTTGAAGCTCCCGCCTTACCAACGAGCCGACTGGTGAGAGTTGTTTGTCACGATTACTACCAAAAATTGAACATGAAGATTTATACTACACTTATACTATATATATTTATCTAACAAATTACATAACATTATCTATATGATTAAAAATTATTCTATTATTTATAAAATTATTTATAAAAATGTATTTATTTCTTCATTTAATTTATTAATTACAATTTTTTTACTTAATGAATACACTTAGTTTGACTGTTTTGACAAGTCAACTTTTCTGTTTACTGTTCATCTTCCCCGCATCACTTTCTTCCACCCAATCTTCTCATCGCTTAGCTGAATGCACTTGCTTCCTCTTCCAAGTCACATCCCCTCTTCATTTCTCTCTTATTCTCTAACCTCCTATGGTCCCAATACCTCCATTTCATCAACCACTATGATGCTCCTCAACCTCCTACCATTTGCCCTACCAACTACTCTCCTTTGGTAGTGACAATATCTCATCGTTGTGCTCTCCGAGTTTCCCCCTCATCTCTCTTATTTAATGAACCCTCCTCCTCTACATGAGGATTAATATGTCATTTTGCACCCCATCTTCTGGTGAGCCTCATAAATATAGAGAGCAAGTAAAAGTTATGAAGCTCATCGTCGTTGAAGTAATGTTGAGGGAGGTATGTGGGAGACATCTCTGTCGATATGCAGCTTTGCCATGCATCGTGCATCCAATCTCCAATTCATCATTGGTCACGGAAAAAACCTCGAGCTCATAAAAGCTTGATTACATGCACAATGTCCTCTGCATCTAGATCCAGGTTAGATCCGATCTATGGTTTCTCTTTCACTTTCCCTCTTCCCTCATTATCTTCGCTTTATCGTTCTTTGCGAGTTGGTTGTAGAGGAGCTGCATAGTTTTTTTGTTTACTTTTTCTGTTTTCATTAGTGAGAGTCGAAGGGCCACTTTCCTGTTTTTACTTCTGTAGAAGGAGCCCCAAAAGGGCATCGTAACTTGTACCCGGCCTTTACTCTTTTTTAGGGTATGTTTCACCTAGTGCCGACAAACTTTGGGGACCTTATGGCAGCTTTGTTTTCATCGCTTTTTCCCTTATTTTCCATGGTTTTCTATGAGTGAGTAGGTTCTTGATTAGGTTTTATTTCCTTGCTTGTGCATATAGTAGGTTAACTTGCCCTAAAGCCACATAACCTAGTCAAAAAATTTGGTTCTTCCTCGTAGAATTGTTCACTCTTTCTAGGTTACGCATTTTATTTTTCTCTTTTCATGCATGTAGGGCAGAATTACTTTTATACACAAATCATCATGCATTTAGAGTGCCTGACTTAGTACACATCTCTATCTCTACATGCATCATTGATTTTCATTCATTACCTTTTTGTCTTCTCCCCATGTTTTCTATCACTTAGGATAAAAAGGAAAAAGACAAAATACATTAAATGTTTTCATTTCAAGTATAAAAAAGATAAAAAAAAGTGATGACCAAAAATAAAATTGGTGGTACTTATTTCTATTTGATTTTAAAATTAAACGTAACAGTCATCATTCATTGATTTGAGAAGCCATCCCTTCATTGTTTGCACGTATACATAAGGAGTAGATCCCAAAGCCATAGACTTGTGCCCTAAGCGCTTAGACTTTGATCTTGCATCATATTATTGTTGCAAGAACTTGCCTCAAACGTTAGCAGAAGTAGTCACGTGAGTAAGGAGGTGAATTTGCTTTGAACTAGTCTAGAGCTCTTACATGGATAGTTCTATACTTGTGGATTCATTGACTTGTTCATGGTCTACTATAGGATACTACACCTGTATGATTTATTAATATAACTATTTGATCTCCTAATTCAAAAATTGAAAAGATTAATGATCGAGCTTTTACGATAATCACATAGTTGAGTAGGTGAATCTGGGGTTTTCTTTGTGTTTGTTTGTGCTTGGTGTTGTGTTCGTTATGGTGTTCTTTGATTTTGTAGTAGTCAAGTTACCCAAAATCTATGTCCTACATGTTCATTTTCTATTTCATTTCATTCCCTCTTTGTTTTTCCATTTTCTTGAGTCGTGATGATGGGTAAACAATGGCCTACTCTTACAACATCGCTTACATGTACACCTGCTCATTCATGTAGTTCAGTTCAAGATGACATTTTTTTCGAACCATAGTACCATCGTGTCTCCTTCTCTAGGTATGACTCTGATCCTGGGGAGTCATCTTCCTTTGTTTCTCGTGTTTCTTTATCATCTCTATTTCTTATTCTTCTTATTTTGTTGATCAGAGCCAACCTTAAGTTACACAAGTGATAAATGAATAAATGTGTAAAACCCATAAGCTGTTTATAGTTTAGATGAGAGATTTGGGTCCCCGAGTTGTTAAGACTAGAGTGCAGATTAAGCGGTCTGCATATTATTCAAGAGTGGAGTTAGTTACTACATCATGTTTACCTACTTTTTAAAAAATTCAAACTTTGTGTCATTGTTGTCGAGATTTCATGGAAGGACGCAAGGAGATGTATGATTATCTATTTGAGTTTGAAGAGACATGTGACACAAGATTTCATATAGATATCTATACCTGAGGATGCTTTGATGAAGACCTTTTCTATTGACACTCAACGATGGATCTATGAGATGGTTTCAGGTTTGAAAAAGGAGAGAGATAGTAAGGTACGTTATGAGATGTTTTTAGGAAGTTTTATCCCTTTAGCCGAGCCAATTTCATACAGTCGGTTACCGGAGATTTTTCACATGTCCCCTCAAGCCATTACAAGATATGTGTCTCAGATTTCAGATTATTTTGAGGAGATTCCCAAATTAGAAGATCTCCAAATCTGAGTTAGTTTGGATTTCCTATCAAGGGATGATCATAGAGTAGAGGGCATTGGTCGATGCCTTGTGTGGTGGTTCACACCACAGTCCTGATGAGCATTCACTTTGGACTCTCACTGGAGAGATTTCTGACATTGAGACGACACACGAGAGAGTTAATAGACCACCTAAATACAATCCACCTCATGATGATTTAGGGATCACACATTAAACAATTGATATAAATATCGATGACATTCAGAGGATAGACATTGCGACAATTGATGAGAGTTCTTGTTTTCATATATTGATACTTCTTATGTTAAGTTTTCTGCTAGAGTATGAGTTGGATCCGTACTTTCCTGTTCAGGAGGCTTGGATACATATTCCTTGGGTATTCCAAAATACCCAGTAAGAGCCCTTGCTGTTTCAGTTGTCTTATTAGCCGATTCAGTTTCTGTATCATGACTAGTGTTAGGAGGAGACACCTCAGGAGCATATATTTCCAATTTCATTTGATCATTTTGAGAGCTTTCAATAGCCAAAGATGGATGTGGCGCATCACTTTGAGATTCATGATATAGATAGTCCCATATTCGATCATTCC
Source organism: Ottelia alismoides (assembly GCA_037367405.1). Lineage (NCBI taxonomy): Eukaryota > Viridiplantae > Streptophyta > Magnoliopsida > Alismatales > Hydrocharitaceae > Ottelia > Ottelia alismoides. The sequence continues at coordinate 113,738 of JAZKJV010004850.1, forward strand.
ATCCATCTGATGCATGAGCATATTATCTTTCATAGGGAGCAAATAAATTTATTCAGAGATGTAGTATCCAGCTTTGTCACGAAGCAAGGATCCATTCCAAAATTTTTGTTTCCATCTGAGTTGTTGGGTATTATTTCTTGTTGAAACTTCATTCCTAGGTCATTCATATATAGTTTATGGATATTGATATATTAAGCAGTGAGAAGTGCATTGTAGGCAGCGATGCAGATTCACAATTGGATTCTTATTCTATTCGTAGTGAAGATTCAAAAGTTAAAAAAAATAAGAAAAATATAAAACATCGAAAATATAATAAAGGAAGTGTAGTAGTAGAGAGCCAATTCCATAGTTTTTTATAGCTGGAGTCCATTATTTTATCTCTTTCTACAGATCACTTATCTTCTAGTCTTTTAGAGTCTACTAAAGTTTATTTCGAGAATAGGTATTCCATTCTTTCTTCTCTTTTAAAAAGTAAAAAATTAAAAAATATGTGACTACCTTAAGTTGTAAGCCTATTTTGAAAAAGTTCATTCTTAATCTTCCACTTCTGACAGCCTTGGTCCTAATTCCTGTCAATAGGAGGTTCTTAATGACTTACCATACCCATAAAAAAAAGGTAGGAAGAGGAATTATTATTCTAAGAAACACATAGAGTCCTTGGCTAGTTCAACAACTACTAGGAACATCAAACCCACAAAGATAGTGTTAAAGGGGAAATCTATGGGAGACTACTCCATTGATGGAAAAATTTTCACTCGCACTCTCGTACATGATAATTCTCCCATAAAAATTCTCTTGACTTTTGTCCTCCATGAGTTTGATATGGATAGTCTTGAGAAGACCTAGATAACCGTTCAACTAGCTAATCGATCTTTGAAAAGGTCGCGAGGAGAGTTGAAGAATTTATGCATAATTTTCCATGTTTTGCAATACTTAGTGGTCTTTTTTGTCCTAAACATGGAGTTCCATGGAGAGTTATTCCAGTCTCCCACGATCCTTGGGAAACTGTTCTTCACCTTTCCTAAGGCTTCCATTGATTGTGAGGACTGGATCTATAAGTTTAGAGGTGTGAGAAAAAATGAGCTGAACTTTGTGACTATTGATGCATCTAACTGTAGGAACCTTGATTGCGAGACCAATGACTTTGATTTTACAGAGAATGACCTTGAGGATCCCTCTGTTCATACCTTTTTTATCGACGATATACTAGACCAATATTTCTTTTCTTATGACCTAAGACTTGGATAGATCATTGAAAACGAAGTTATTGAGTCAAATTATAATGTTGAGTATTTCCATGCCATAGATCCATACACTTATTTAGGAAATTCTAGGATTACAGTCACTGAGAAGACCAATATTTTGATTTGTTTATTCTTTTTCACCTTGTACATACATGTTTTCTATTTTATTCATTCATTCTTTCATTGTTGTCTTAAACCCCATGCCTCACTTATTATTTTTCCTATACATAGGATGTACTTTATCCTATGTATAGGGGGGTGTAAACATTGTGTTCTCATATTCATTCTGTTTCATTACACTTGTTGTTGCTTATATTTAGCGTATGATTTACCTTCAGTATGGGGGATGGGTAGTATCATTCATTTTCTTGTTTAATTATTATAATTTTGTTTACGGTCTGCTCTCTCATTTGTTCCGCAATTGTTTATATGCTTACTTATAGTAGTGATATTCTACCCTAAGTATAGAAATGACAACCGAGTCGTTGATTTTGTACTTTCATTTGAACTCAACCATCTTTGTTTTTAAGTCTCCCACACTTAGGATAACTTGATCCTAAGTATAGAGGTGATGATTAACTTCTATTTGTGTATTTGTTATTCTTTTTATCGTTATAATATTGTATGCTTTTCACCAGTCTATACTTAGCCCGAGTTATGTCTATCTTTTTTGCTTCTTGTTCACTATGAGGACATAGTTCACACTAAGTATAGGGGGGGTTGTGTATGTATGTATGTATGTATATATGTGTATATATATATATATATATATATACTTTAGAAGTCATAACCCATACCTTATTGTAGTTTTAACAATATGGCTCTGGAAGATTGGTCTATATTTTGGATTTCTAAAATTTGATAAAAATCGTAAATTTGAGTAATAAGAAGAGCTTTAAAAGTTGTATATAAAATGTGTTGTAAAAAAACTAGTATATAAAATTCTTAATTAGATAAAATTTATGAATAAAATCCTGTAAAAAGATTGTATAAATTGTATAAAATGTGTATAAAATTCTTTGTAAATTTGTACATAATATATGCAAATTCTTGTAAATGATTCAATCCATAAACTCTTTCAAAACTTACCGAAAAATTAAAAAGTTTTAAAATCACTAAAAAATGCAAAATTCTTTAAAAACATATAAAAAGTTTAATTCGAAAAAGTCACTTAATAAAAAATATTGCATTCATTAGAATTTTTTAGAATATGTTTGATTCTTGAACTAAATGGAGCTAGTTCCAAAGGATGGAGCATGATTTAGGCTCTAATCCAATTGATTCTAAAGGAACTTTATTAAGAACTGGAATTGAGACTCTTCATGTGTTTGACTTAAATTGTTGGTTTCCATGAGACCGTGCTCAAAATTCAACTTAAAATTGCCTAAGTAGGACACTGAGTGTCATCTGTGTAACTCCTCCACAATTGGACCAATTTTGAATACATACACTCCACACTTAGCCCGACTTGCATGGGGTTGCAAAGGGCAATTCATTTCAGTGGTGCATTTTCATCCTTTTGTAGTGACGTTGACATCTAAAGACGAGAGTTGTGGGGTTGAAATAAAGCTTCATATGAAGTATGGATCTTTTCGCACAATTTTTCCAAGACCCCAAAAATGTACCGAAGAAAATATGTTATTTCCGTCGAGTCACAAAAGATTGATGTAGTGCAAGCAAATATAAATTCTGACAAAAAGAAGCCAACCACCAAATACAAATTTGACCACAATGGTCCAACATTCAAAAATCCTACATAACTTAGTGGGGACTTGGTTACACTGATCAAGATTCACAAGGAAATGTGAATGCACTAGACACACTCCTATTCTCTCTTCATTCTTCTTTCTTAGTTCTCCTTCTGATTGTGGACACATCACAATCTTAACTCAGAAGGAAATACCCCCTCCTCAAGGAAAGAGTAGTTGGATGAGGAACCAATGGGTTTGTATTATTGGAGTGGTCGGTTCTTCGCCTCCTCAAGCAGGAAGAGCTAACACCATTCACACACAATATAAATTGACTTCAGAGTTTAATAGTTCATGTGATGGATGGGCGGATCTGAGCTATTGTTTAGGTGAATCTAGATAGAGATTTGTAGAACTTGAGGACTGTTAAGATTTAAATCCTATTCCTAATTTTGTCTCGACAAATTGTTCATCTAGAGGCCTATTCGAAGTTCTTGATTTTTGGTGAAGTAAAACGTGGTTTAAAGAAACAATCATGTTCCAAGTTCTTTTATTTTACTTTTCCTTTTATTTGTCTTCTTTTACTAATTTTCAATATAAAATTTTTCTAAGGGATTAGCAAAGGTAAAGTATATGGGAATCGTGAATCCATGATTCATCCCTTTATTATATCATTTTGGCTAAAATCTTCGGTAAAATACATGTAGATATCAACTAATTCTCACTAATTAACATTCTAATATTATTTGTTAATATTGTATATTTAATACTTACTTTATCGAAAATAAAATGATAAAGAGAAAAGAAAAATAAAAGAAAAAGGATGTATACATTAGATATGTACAATCTGATCCTAACCACAAGACGAGATTAGCATTGATGTGGTCGATAAAATAAATAAGTAGGGAGATAAAGATTATAATCTAAAAAAATCATAAAATCAATATCATTGATGTGCATATGTTCATCAATTTTAATCTTTCAGAAAATTCCAAACAAAAACATTTCATTCTTGAATGTTATTTATAATATTTATGTTAATTTATACAAATATTAGAAAATTATTTAATGTTTAAATAAATAATATGCTGAACTACAAAGGGTGCAAAAGACAAATTTTCATATTCATACCTATTTATAGAAAACTTCAAATTAACCAAACTCACTTTTAAACGTCATTTTATAATTAATTCTATTTACTAAAAATACCAAAAAATATTAGAACAAAACATGTGAGGTTTGACCCTTTCGTGTATATGTACAATATGTATATAAAACTTCTTTATTTTCAATTAATTATTCCCAACTCCATTTAATTTAATTCATTTTGTATTTTTTTATAGAAATCAGTACAAAAATACAAATATCTAAATTAAAATTAATTGTTAATAAATACCAATAAATCTCAAAATCAAAAAACCGTAAAGTCGAACTTCCGAACATCATATCTCGACCACATGAATTCCAAATTGCGTCTACTAACTTTTAACGTTCGTTTTATAATATTGTATATATCAAAGTGATTTCATTAAAATCAGATTTAATTTGCAAAATATAGTATTAGGAACCTATTGGTATACTTGGACAATGTAACTTAATTTAATTTTTTTTTTATTTCTTATAATTCTGTACCTTACTAATGTTTTATTAATGGTATATGATTAATATAAAATAAAGATAAATTTTATGAAAATATTTTTTTAAATAATTAAATTATATAATTATAAAGGTATACTACACTTATACCATTTATATTTATCTAACTAATTACATTACAATATTTATATAATTATAAATTATCCTATATTTATAAAATTATTTGTAAAAATGTATTTATCTATTCAATTAAATTATTAATTATAATTTTTTACTTAATTAATACACTTGGTTTGACTGGTTTGACCAGTCAACTTTTCTCTTCACTGCTCATCATCCCCGCATCACTTTCTTCAGCCCAATCTTCTCATCGCTTAGCTGAACGCACTTGCTTCCTCCTCTTCCAAGTCACATCCCCAGTTCATTTCTCTCTTCTTGTCCAACCTCCCATGGTCCCTTAACAAGTCGCTAAATACGATGATTAATTCGGTCACGTTGTAGTACATGTACTTAGTGATTCAATCAGAACCGAGAGAAGGATCTCCGTGAAGAGTGTCTCGGCTTTAATTTATATCCCGGACAAGTCCAGGGTCGAACACAGGGAGGCAAAGGAACAACTTGGGGTTAATTCTAAAACGTAGATCTTTATTTCCAAGTGCTATTTTTTTAGATTTTTTAATGCAAAATGAATGCCAAATGCGAAATGCGAGTGAATTACGACACTGAGAAAACACATAACAAGGCCAAATTAATTTTAATGTCAAATTAGTCCAATTTAGCCAAATTATACTTTTTCCAGAATCCTAATCTAGTGATGAACACAAAACAGATTTTTTGTATTTTTAGGAATTAAAATATAATAAATAAAAATAGACACTTTTTATGGGTTTTTTCGCAATTTATCACACACGCAGTAAGAAAAAATGATGAAAACTTTATTGGAATAAAAACATGATGCAAGGAAGCTACAGTAATATTTTGGAATTTTTTGACAAAGTATGAAATTTTTATGGATTTTTTGGTGAAATCAGAGTGATAGTGAGTAAATAACTTCTAATTAATCCACATTATCAAATTAATCAAAGTGCAAATTATCCCAAGTAGATATTTTCATATAGAACTCAGGCGACTTGGAATTTCGCAAAAATGATGTACGTGGATTTAATTAAAAATCAAAAACTAAAATCACTCTATGATTTATTTCAGGCACAAGACAACTCCACGTTTGATAAAATTTGGATAGTATTTTAATCACATTTCAAGGCATCATTCTTAATTTTTGTGGAATTTTTAGATCAACCGTGTGTGAGATATAAATTTAAGAGCTCAATTTGGGTAAAATATGTAATATTTCAGTTAAGTAATTTTAATTTATTACCCAAATACCAAAAAAATGTAAATAAATATCCAAGAGGTAGAGAATTAGTTGCTCAACATCAACACATTTTTCATTGAATAAAAGGATGTAATATTGAAGTCCAAATTTTCAGTACGAACACAGGGGTGTCTTTACAAGTTTCAGAAAATAACTTACAAAAGAAAACATGAACAGGGACGAAGTTGTAATTACAAAAACGTTACAAGAAAGTTATGCAATTTTTACATTTAAAAAATTTTTAACATTTCTTCTTCCTTGGATAGGGCGCAGGTGGAGGAGAACCCAAACAGGGGGAGTCGACGGCGGCGGTGCACGGCAGCGCGCGGCCGCGAGAATGGCGGCGCGCACCTCGAGCAGGAGGTGGTGGAGCTCGGCGGTGGGCGGAGGAGGCTGCGGCGGCGTCGGGCGGTTGCTCGACGGAGGTGAGTTGTCGCGGTTATGGCGGCTGTCGCGCGTGTCGCGGGCGTCGCGCGCGCGGCGGCCGGCGGGTGGCTCCGCCTGCGTGTGAGGCAGGCGCGGTGGCCGGTTGGAATAAGGGAGAGGAGAGGCGGAGTCTGGTGGTGGCGGCGGTAGTGGGAACTCCCCACCGTCGCTGCGGTTTTTTTTGCTGCTTGTAATAATAAAAAGAACTTTTTTTGTTTAATTTTTTTAATATTTTTTGTTTTGTTATTCAATAGGTGCAAATGGAGAAGTAGGAGTGATGAAATAAAATAAAAAATAAGGGAGATGTTGTTGGTGGTGATGATAGTGATGAAATATGATGTTCTAAAAAAATTACAAAACTAACAAGATGATAAAATGAGATGAAAATTACCTACAGTGGAGACGGTCGTCTATGATGTGCTCGTGAGAGACGGTCTTCGCTCGAATCGTCGGCGAGCGATGAGCTCGAGCAACGCGCGAATGCGGCTACGATGTTGGTCGAAAAACCAATGGATCTCACCGGAGAGAGGGTTGTCGTCTCTCAACCGCGGTTGTGTCGCTGTCACCGATTCGACTCTGGGATGGGATGTATATAAATATGGATATATATAAAGAAAAAATTAAGAGGATGGGATGTATATAAAGAGGAAAGAATGAGAAGTTATTAAGGTGGTGGGGTTGAATGGGAGGTTGTATTATTAATGGAGTTGAATGGGAAGTTGGAAAAAATGGTGGAATAATGGAGTTGAATTGGTGGTTATTGTAGAGAATGGAAATTAGATAATAAATAACTAAATAAATAAAGTAGGCTACTTTAAATACAATAAAATAAAAAGAGAAGACAAATAGTGGAGAATTTACAAAAGAAGACAAAACACCATGTACAATTTTTTGTTTACTTTTCTAATTTGTATTTTTTAGTCTTTTTAATAAGAGATATTTACAACGAAAAAATACTATAAAATAATACAACACAAAAATGATTTTTTTTGAAGAAAGATAAAATAAAAAATGAGGAAAAAATGAATATGTACAAAAATATATAATGATTATCTAGGTCCTAAAACTCAACTTTTGCAAATAAGTTCTGATTTTAATGAAACCGCTTCAGTTGGATAGATAATTTTCTAACTTCAATTTTAAAAGTGAGTTTGGTGAATTTGGAGTTCATACGGAGCGGGAATTTGGCTTGGAAGTTGGTCTTTACGGCTTTTTCCCTTTGGGATCTAGGAGCATTAATTTGAGGTAAAATTTGTTTTGTATTTTTCTATTTTTATATACATTGTTATGAACAAGTTGGAGAAAGAATTAGCCAAAAAGGAGTTGAAATGAAATTATTAAAAATATATGAAGTTTTGGGCTATTTACATGTATAAAACTCCTTTATTTTTGCGGCTTTTATGTGTAATTTATTTTGTACAATCTATTATAAAATAATTAGTGTGTTTTATTTACAAGAGACATTTTTTTTAATTTATTGAATTTATGCACATTTTTCTAGGATTTTACTCGGGGATTTTGCTAAGATCAAGATATTGAGATGATGAATCATGGATTCATCACCCCCCTGTACTTAAACTTTGCTAGTCCTCGAGCAAATAAAGAATGAATAAGTTGGATTAACCCCTGACTGTGTATGTAAATACAAGACTTGAACCGTTCAAGAACTCTTGGTTTTAGAGATCCTAAAATTCTAAGTTGAACCAAGCTCTAATCAAAAGGTATCCAATTTCCCTAATCATCATACTCTCTTTGTATACATATATAGTAGGGATATGACTTTAAGTGTTGACCGCAGTTACAAGAGTAGAGTCACAACGTCACCCAAGGTTCCAGTCCAAGAGACTCTCCTAAGGACCCGATCCTCAACACTAGGGAATAAACCATTTCTTGCATCCAATCCACCGTCTCTTTAGTTGTCAGACTTAAAAGTGTAGATGGAAGGCCAGTTGATGGAGGGCATAGGATTGTGTCATTTCTTCTCTCCCTCTCATTGGAACAAGGATCCTCTCAAGTGCCTTATTACGCAACGGATATTTTTGGTGTTGATCAGTGTGTCCATCAAGAGAAGTTGGAGCCGTATGCACTTGTTTTCTAGGGAGTACACCGGGGTGTGCCTTTTTTGAGTACCTATCATACCTTCTACACCCAGACTTGTAGCATTTACGATGCAGAGCCCTTTTTTGGTGCAAGCCCGACTCCTGGTCCTAATAGCGGTGGTCCAAGTGGACACTTTGAAATGGTTGGGAGCGCTCGCCTTTGGTGGAAGCTCTTTTGATAATCTTTTGTATGAATGAGAGTTTTTCTTTGACATTTGATTGCTTTGTAGTATTTTTTGGTTAGCTCCACTACTTTTACCAAGAGTTGATGCATACTGATCAACATTTTTTATTTTAACACACCCTGGCACATAGGTAAACGTCAAGAGATAGTACAAGAACCATGTTCTCATATTGGCTAAAGATGCTGACACTCATGTTTCACGAAGACTTCATTGATTTTATCCCATCCTCGAGCATCATCAAATCAAGTCCAAACTCAAATCCCTCATCCCAGATCCTCAAGTGAAATTTCAACTCATCTCATCATAACTGCAATCGTGTATGTGAGGTGCTGAACATATTCTTAAGGTAGAGACTAAGCATGCAATATAGCACACAAATCATTCAAACTAGGGAAATGTGAATAATTAAGACCAAGACCCTAATGACTAAGGCTGGTTAACTCGAAATCTCAAGACCTCAAAAACCAAGTGTTCTTGAACATCACTAGTCTTGTGTGAAAGTGAATTGTGTCAGGGACTAAACCAACTTATTAGTTAGTTTTTTTTAGTTTTTTTTTGTGATTTTTTTAGAGAGTTTTTTTTGAAAAACAAAGGAAAAGAAGAAAGTTTTTTTATAGAAAAAATTTTGCTCTTTTTTTCAATGGTTTTTTTAAAGAGATTAGTAGATAAGAAAGGAGATTTTTTTGTGGAAAAGTTTTTTTTGTCTTTAAGAAAATAAGGAAAAATAGCTTTTTTTTGGAAAATAGTTTTTTTAGAGAGAATAAAACATTTTTTTGAAAAGTTTTTTCTATAAAACACACTTTTTTAAAAGTTTTTTTAAGAGATTTTTTTTGGAAAAGATTTTTTTTACCCACCCCATAATTATTGTATAATATATACAAAAATACGTGAAAGTACGAGCTATGGGTAAAGTATATATGTAATATATACACGCCCCCCTATACTTAGCATGTGTTATGTCCTCAAAGCACAAGAAGCGAGAAAAAGACATAGATCGTGCTAAGCGTAGGATGACTAAAATAATAAAAAGTATAGAAGTGGATCCACCGCCCTATTCTTAGGCTCTGGTCAGCCTAAGTATAGAAGAAGAGCAAAAATGAGGCGGACGAGGTCAAGAGGAGAAATGGATGAGTATATACACATGGAGGGCATCGCCTCCCCCTATACTTAGGCTCTTAGTAAGCCTAAGTATAGGACAAGAGTAAGTGTAAGAACCGATGGGATCTGGAGAATATACAATCAAGGGAGAATGTACAAGAGTGATTGAATCTTCTAAGATGTTGAATCTTGATGCTACATCTTCATGAAGAGTAATATGATGTATCTGCTCTATGCTCACTCTGCATGAAGTTGATGACCTCGACTTGGACTAACTGCTCGTTCGAATCAACAAAATGCTTCAACACTTGTCCATTTACCACATGAGACTGTGCACCATCTGTGAGATCAGCTATCTCTACACTTCCATTCTCGTGCACTTTCTTAACAACAAAGGGACCTGTCCATTTAGATTTGAGCTTCCCATGGAACATCTTCAACCTGGCATTGAACAACCATACCTTTTGTCCAGGCACAAAGTCTTTGCACCTAATGTGTTGATCATGCCATCTCTTTACTTTGTCCTTATAAATCAGACTGTTGTCATATGCCCTGTTTCGGATTTCCACGAGCTCGTTCAAGTTCAAGTCTCAACAAAGCTTCCCTCGGTAACAACTCCAATTAATCTTCTTAATTGCCCATTCGGATTTATGAATCAATTCTGCGGGCAAATGGCGTGGCTTGCCATAGATCATTCTAAATGGTGAAGTACCCAATGGTGTCTTGTAGGCTGTCCTATAGGCCCACAGAACTTGGTCCAAGAGCTGAGACCAGTTCTTCCTATCGGGATGAAACAATTTCTGCAAAATACTCTTCACCTCTCTGTTCGAAACCTCTGCCATGCCGTTGGACTGTGGGTGGTAAGGACTAGTAACTCTATGCTCAAATCCATAGTCCTTAGCTAAAGATCTCATATCTCGGTTCACAAAATGGCTACCCCATCAGAGATCAAAACTTTTGGCACCCCGAACCTAGCAATGATATGGTATCTCACAAACTTACAGACAGTCTTACTGTCTGCGGTTCGGGTTGGGATAGCCTCTACCCACCTGGATAAATAATCAACCGCCAACAATATGTACTCATGTCCTTGGCTGTTGGGAAAGGGACCCATAAAATCTATGCCTCATGCATCAAAAACATCACAAATAATTATCGGTTGCATGGGCATCTCATCTCTCTATCAAACTGTCCCTCCCATCCTTTGACAAATCGGGCACGACTGCACAAAATCAATAGCATCTCTAAACAAGGTCGGCCAATACAATCCACATTGCAGTACCTTATGAGCGGTTCTCTTTCTCGAATTGTGTCCTCCAGCCTCAAGTGAATGACAATATTTGAGGACACTCTGGTATTCCTCCTGAGGAATACACCTTCTCCAAATGCAATCCGGTCCTTCGAAGAAAAGGAAAGGATCGTCCAAGTGGTATCTCCTCGAATCCGACTTCAGTCGATCAATGCTACTCCTAGTCCAACCATGGGGAACCTGCTTGGAGAAAAGATAGGTCACCATGTTGGCATACCACGGTTGTGAGTCAATAGCACAAATTGACTCATCTGGGAAGGTCTCTCTAATCTGCTCATAATCAGGAGAATCCTTAAGTCCAATCCGAGAAAGATGATCAGCCACAACATTCTTCACTCCAGGTTTACCTTTAATCTCCAAATCAAATTCGTGGAGGAGTAAAATCCACTTAAGAAGATGCGCCTTCGCGTCCTTCTTTTCCGTTAAATATCGAATGGCTGTGTGATCAGTATATATTGTCACCTTAGAGCCCAAAATATATGATCTGAACTTCTCGAGGGCCCATACTACCGTGAGCATTTCCTTTTCATTCACTGTATAATTTTTCTATGTAGGATCTAATACTTTGCTCGCATAGTGAATCGCAAATGGAATCCCCTTTCGCCGTTGTCCTAACACAGCTCCTATAGCAAAATCTGAAGCATCAGTCATGATCTCAAAGGGGAGAGACCAGTCAGGAGCTTGTAGGATAGACGAGGCACAAATCTTCCTCTTCAAGATCACAAAGGCCTCCAGACACTTGTGATCTACAACGAACTCTGTGTCTTTCCCTAGGAGCTTAGTCAGTGGGCAGGCGATCTTTGAAAAATCCTGAATGAATCTTCTATAGAATCCAACATTCCCTAAGAATGACCGCACTGACTTAACGTTGGTAGGTGGATCGAGTTTCTGGATCACCTCTACCTTGGCGGGGTCAACCTCCATTCCCCTTTTGGAGATGGCATGCCCTAACACGATACCCTCCGTCACCATAAAGTGACTCTTCTCCCAGGAGAGTACCAGATTCACCTCTCTACTCCTCGTGAGGGCTCGGTCCAAGTGCACTAAACATGTATCAAAAGAATCACCGTGTACCGAGAAGTCATCCATGAACACTTCCAGGAAATCTCCCACCATCTAGGCAAATATGGCTATCATGCACCGCTGAAATGTGCCCGGGGCATTGCAGAGCCCGAATGGCATGCGCCTGAAAGCATAAGTGCCGAATGGACATGTGAATGTGGTGTTTTCCTGGTCCTCAGGGGCTATGGACACCAGGTTGTAGCCTGAGTACCCGTCAAGAAAACATAAGAACTCCTTCCCTGCTAGTCTCTCAAAGATCTGATCAATAAAAGGCAAGGGAAAGTGGTCTTTCTTGGTCGCGGCATTCAGACGCCTGTAGTCAACACAGACACGTCATGATGTAGGTACTCGTGTCGCGATCTCTACCCTCTCCTCGTTGTTGACCATCTGAATTCACGACTTCTTCAAGACAACATGAAGCGGGGCCACCCACTTGGAGTCAGAAATAGGGTATATAAACCCTGCTTTGCACCATTTCTCAATCTCTTTCTTCACCACTTCCCGTGGATTAGGGTTAAGTCTCCTTTGGAACTCACATGAAGGTCTCACATTATCCTCAGTAAAAATGTGATGCGAGCAGAGAGCGGGGTTGATGCCCACGAGATCCGACACTATCCAGCCTTTGCTTTGCGGTTCCTCTCTAAGACCTCTAACAACCTAGACTCCTGTTCTAAAGTCAAGTCAGAGCTAATGATGACATGATATCTCTCTTTGGGTCCTGCAAGAAAGGCGTACTTGAGTGTAGGAGGTAGTGATTTCAGTTCTGGCAATGTGGTATCATCAAGCAAATCTGGCTGAACTAAATCTGAATCTGGTTTCGTGCTGCATGAAGGCGGGCTAAGCTGAGTAGTACTCGCCACCAAATCAGAAGTATCCGGAGTCGGATCGTCAAAAATATCCAAACAATCGGTAAAAGCCACATCTGACTCATCATCTATGTCCCATGATTGTTCCGAAGAGAATGGAACTGACAGATCCGGATGGATCTCTATGTCATCATGAGAATAGGTTGGTGCTTCTCCCACAAGATCAGACAACAGCTGGCAAACTGCATCATCCACTATGCCCTGTCCAGATGAAAGGGACTCGCTCTGTCTTGAAGGAATCTGTCCCCAAATCCCAACTATGCTAATCAAATTGCAGTCTACCTCTGACGATGAGTACTCTGTGCTACTCTATGAATCGGGTTGCTGACACTTGGTTTGCTTCATCTCAAGGTTCACTTCTCTGCCCGGAGAACGGAACTTCATCATTCTCATACCATAATCGAAAGCTGCGCCTGCGGTCTTAAGGAAGGGCCGTCCGAGAATGATATGAGATTCTATCCAATGATTGGAGGTCTCCATGTCCAAGACTGTGAAGTCAACCTGATAGTTCTATCCCTCAATCGAGATAATGACGTTCTTCACTTCTCCCTTAGGTCTCTTCACTGAATGATCAGCGAATTGGAGTAAAGCTCTAGATATGCGAAGTGGTCCCAACTCCAATTTTTGATATAATGCTAAGGGAAGTACGTTGATTGAAGAACTGTTATCTAAGAGTGTGCGTGCAAACGTAATGTCATCAATACGACTCTCCACATAGTGAGCACCCATGTCTCTTTTTTTTCCTTGGCAAAGTCTGATTCTTGAGATAATAGGTTGTGGCTACTGATAAGACATGTATCTTTATATTTCAGTTATCTTTCTTCCTGCTAACCCTTGTAGGTGTGCATGTCACCTTAAGGTATTTTTGGAATGCAGGATGATTAGACACATATTCATCAAATCACACTTTAACTGTGATGTTCTCTTTACAAAACCGTGCCATCTCGGGGTCATCTTTCTGAATCTTTTTGATGCGTTTTTCTGCTGTAAGAGCATGGGGGATAGGGATCTAAGCTAGGGAAACAGATGATGAAGAGTCTGAATCATGAACTGAAAGATCATTCATCGCATTAACGGAAATAGAGTTCTTCATACATGAATCTTTTTGATGAAACATGGGATCGAAATCAAAACTATCTACTACAGGTTGTGGAATAGAAGCTGGAGTGGTATCAGACACAACTGGAGATGCAAGGTCCTCCGTACTCAGAAGTGTATCCATGCTGCTGATGCTGCATATGTGCTCTCCTTCTCCTCTTGGCTCCCTGAGTAGAAATCCTCGAATGATGCTGACGGGGCTCCGAAATATGATGCCTCTCATCCTCGTCCTCTGAATACTCCTCAGGTAGAGCTTCAGAGATGCCCCTCTTCGTATCCCTCGCCTGGTCAGGTACGGTCACAGTCCTTCCACGTGCCTCATCACACGAAAGAATCTCATGTTCAGATCTAGGAGATGTTGAATAGTATACCTGACCAAAGTGCTGCTGAGAACTAGATCTGTTCAGGCTATTGGGGTTAGCCTGAACTTGGGCTGGGATAGAGGTAGAGGGTACAGTCTGCTCGTCTCGCCATATGGATAGGCGGTTGACATCCACCCGTAAGTCATGAATCTCGTTCCTGTAGGAACGTTGCTCATTGAGTATATGCTGTTGTATATCCACGGGACTAGACGAAGAAGGAAGTGGATAAGACTGGAAGAAGAATGGGAAGACTGGCCCTGCTGGCCAGAGTACTTCCTCTGCTGCTTCTACTGGGGTTGCGGACCCTGCTGGCCCACCTGGTATTGGCCCTGTCGGCCATACTGCTGGTACTGCTGCCTCTGCTGCTGGGGTGGCTGGAATCCAGGGCTCTGCTGTGAAGGAGGTGGTGCGGAGGTGAATGCGGTGTTGTGAAAGGTCGGGGGATGCTGGTAGGTCTGTTGGTCTCCCGTACTTCCCTACCTGGCAGGATCCTGAGTATACCATACTCTATTCACCTCCCAAACCGGTGGAGGCTCCTCCTGGACTATCTCTGCTAATGGAGGTGGCTGCTGGAAAGATTGGGTGTTGGATTGGTACTGCTCCCACGACTGGGGTTGCCCTGACACCAACTACTCCTGAACATGGTGAACTCGGTATACGTGAGCAGATGGTGCAGTCACGGCAGGTATCTTTATCTTAGATACCTTCTCAGTCAACTCCTCCATCTGTTTTGGAAGTTTGGAGACGCTCCGGTCTAACTCATCAATCCTCCTGTCGATCCTCTCGACTACAGTAAGCTTGTCAACAAGGAGTCCCATGGTAGGGATCACATCCTTAGAGAGATCGACTACAGCTGATTTTCCCCCTCCAAGTGAGAGTGAACTGGGGGATGGTGTATAGGCACGGCTGGCCATCTGTGAGTGGCTAGTTTCAGCCATATGACCGAATACCCTCCAGACGATATCCACTCCTCGTGATGTATAGCTGCCTCCATTGGAAGCGCTCACTAAACCCTGCATCTTAGGGTTGAGACCAGTGAAAAATGAATGGACCAAGATGTTATCATCTAGTCCATGACAGGGTCATCGTATTTAGTGACTCGTCAGATGGCGCCATTACCGGAGAGGCAAACGACTTAGGGATTAGTTTAAAAATTTGGATTTAGATTTTCATTTACTCGTGTAGTCTGACCCCCGTGCCACTTTGTAATTAATCCATTTTTGTCATTCTTCTCTACATATTTTTTGTATATATTTTGTTGTTTATCTCTCTAATATAAATCTCATTTTCCTTGCGAGGGCCCGGTGGACTTGGAGTGCATCGGAGGTCGATGGACGCGACGCGCGCCGACTGCTGAAGAGCAAGAGAATTAATTTATCTTCGAGATAAATTTTGTAAATTGTTGTAATTATTTAGCTTTCTTCTTTATAGTGGCTCTTTTTCAAGAGCTCGCGTGTCTAAAAAAGACTTGGACTTTATTTGTGGTGTGTCGAGACCTGTTTCACTCTCCGGTGTGGGTGGGGCTCGACTAGAGTGGCGAACTTAAGGATTAGGCACACGGTAGTTTAGCATCAAATTTGTTTGTGCCCATCGTAATTTAGGCTACACATATCTTAGAAGATTCACTTATCTTATAAGATTCATAATGAGACGCACATAAACACGTACTACTTAGCTCAAAATCAAATCAATTCTTCACCGCTAATAGTATACTATTTAGGTGCGGTTTTCACGATCTGCATGCATCTAGTGTAATATTTACAAATTATGTTTTGCATAACGCATGGAGAGTGTTGGGATTCACTGTAAGTATACCTTCTTCTGAGCATGCATCATAGTTTCTTGTTTGCATTCTGATTTCTGATTCCCCTCTTGTTTTACAACTTAAGGTTAAAAGGAAATTGGGACTGAATGGTAGATGTGCTAGTGAGTCAGATAAATTTCAAGTGATAACCTAACTCTAAAATTGGGATTGAATTGAGCAGGTCGATTTAAAAAAAATGGAATAAAAAGAACCCCTATTCTCGGGGTGCATGAAGCCCTCATTGTTTGATTTACTTGCAAGTGGGAGAGAGAGACGACCCTAGTATAGAGCCAAGCCTGGATTTCTTACTTACTCCTGGTTCTTTATTTTCAGGCGATTAGCTACTTTTCAGTGAGGAATACGAGTAGCCGTATTTATATGGTCCGGACTTCCTTAGCAGAGTGGGAGGTTTAGAGGGCGCTTTAGTCCTCAAAGAACGGGCTTCGGCTTGTACTTACTCCTATACTGGCTGAAAGTAGGCCAAACTAGTCGTAAGAACCGGGTCAGTCTGTAGGAAAATACGGGCACCTAACATCTCGCTAATCTTTCAAAGATTGTATTCTCACCAACTAAAATTGACAAGATAATTCGGACCAACTCTTACGGCCATCACGTGTTGAGTTGGTGAAACTGAGGGTTTGGATTGTGTTTGTATTGGGTGAGTTTACTCCGCACATTTACGTGCACCGTAGAACTAGTGCCTCATTGAAATATCGTAAATCGGTTCTTTTGACATCGAAGTTAACTAATTGGGGGATATTTATTCGGACTTTGCAAATCTCCCGTTGAACCCTCCAATAAGTATGTCTTTACAGGTCCATGCGCAACATGGACAAACCTGGACTCATGACCCTCTTGAGCCCAGGATCACCCACTCTCAGGACGGTTACTCTCAAACCATTCCCTTTCTCTCTTCCCACCTCATCGAGGAAGACCTTCGCCTCGATGAGAATATCATGATTCATACATCCTCTTCTAATCAAGAACACCTTGCTGATTCAGGACCTAAAGAAGACACAAGAAAAATGCCTCCAAAGAAGAAAGAAGATGAAGAAGAGAACCAAGAAGACCCAATGAGAATGGTACTTGCCAGATTAGCTGCATCTGAGCAACAATACGCATTACTGAGAGCTCAGTTAGGACAGCTAAATGTTGGGGTCGAACCACCTATGGATGCGGCATATAATCCCGGACAATACCAAATTCGGAACTACTTGAGTTCGGTCGAACCCAATGTTGATTTTGAATTGAAGTTGTATTATCTGAACCTGCTGCCACACTTTGATGGGAATGCTTCTGAGGAGCCATATGCATTCCTAAGGGACTTTGAGCTCATCTGTGCTAACCTCAAGCATAATAATGTTAGCCAGGATTATATTAGGCTCAAAGCCCTTCCATTTGCCTTGGGTGGAAAAGCTGATTACTGGGTGAAGAATATTGGAATCATTGTCACCACTTATGCCTAGTTCAAGGACCTGTTTCTGAAGAAGTTCTACCCTTTGAGTAGAACTAACATGATGAGGACGCGAATTACAAGTTTTTCCCAATTACCCCATGAAGTCTTTTGTGATGCTTGGGAATGATTCAAGGATATCCTACAGAAGTCAATCACATTGTAGTACGTGTACTTAGCGATCCAATAAGAACCGAGAGAAGGATCTCCGTGAAGAGTGTCTCGGCTTTAATTTATATCCCGGGCAAGTCCGGGGTCGAACAAAGGGAGGCAAAGGAACAACTTGTGGTTAATTCTAAAACTTAGATCTTGATTTTCAAGCGGTATTTTTTTTTAGATTTTTTTAATGTAAAATGAATGCCAAATGCGAGTGAGTTAAGACACTGAGAAAACACACAACAAGGCCAAATTAATTTTAATGTCAAGATAGTCCAATTTAGCCAAATTATATTTTTCCTAGAATCCTAATCCAGTGATGAACAAAAAACATATTTTTTTTGTATTTTTAGGAATTAAAATACAACAAAAAATGCACACTTTTTATCGGTTTTTTCGCAATTTATCACACAAGGAGCAAGCAAAAATGATGAAAAATTTACTGGAATAAAAACATGATGCAAGGAAGCTACAATAATATTTTGGGATTTTTTGACAAAGTATGAATTTTTTATGGATTTTTTGGTGAAATCAGAGTGACAGTGAGTAAATAACTTCTAATTAATCCACGTTATCAAATTAATCAAAGTGCAAATTATCCCAAGTAGTTATTTTCATATAGAACTCAGGCGATTTGGAATTTCGCAAAAATGATGTACGTGGATTTAATTAAAAATCAAAAACAAAAATTACTCTATGATTTATTTCAGGCACAAGACAACACTTTGGATAAAATTTGGAGAGTATTTTAATCACATTTCAAGGCATGTTTCTTAATTTTTGTGGAATTTTTAGAGCAACCGTGTGTGAGATATAAATTTAACAGCTCAATTTTGGTAAAATGTGTAATATTTCAGTTAAGTAATTTTAATTTATTACCCAAATACCAAAAAATGCAAATAAATATCCAAGAGGTAGAGAATTAGTTGCTCAACGTCAACACATTTTTCATTGAATAAAAGGATGCAATATTGAAGTCCAAATTTAAGTACGAACACATGGGTGACTTTGCAAATTTCAGAAAACAACTTACAAAAGAAAACATGAACAGGGACGAAGTTATAATTACAAAAATGTTACAAGAAAGTCATGCAATTTTTACATTTAAAAAAAGTTTAACATTTCTTCTTCCTTGGGATAGGGCACAGGTGGAGGATAACCCAACAGGGGAGTCGACGACGGTGGTGCACAGCCGCTTGCGGCCATGAGAAGGGCGGCGTACACCTCGCAAAGGAGCTGGTGGAGCTCGGCAGTGGGCGGAGGAGGCTGCGGCAGCATCGGGCGGTTGCTGGGCGGAGGTAAGCTGCCACCATTACGGCGGATGTCATGCGTGTGGCGGGCGTCGCGTGTGCGGCGGCCGGCAGGTGGCGCCGCCCGCGCGTGAGGCAGGCGCGGTGGCCGGTGCGAATAAGGGAGAGGAGAGGCGACGTCCTGGTGGTGGCGGCGATGGTGGGAACTCCCCACCGCTGCTGCGGTTTTTTTAATTTTTTTGTCATCATTTTTTCTTACTGCTTGTGTGATAAATTGCGAAAAAACCCATTAAAAGTGTGCATTTCTATTTGTTGTATATTAATTCCTTAAAATACAAAAAAAATTATGTTTTGTGTTCAACACTGGATTAGGATTCTAGAAAAAATATAATTTGGCTAAATTGGACTAATTTGACATTAAAATTAATTTGGCCTTGTTGTGTGTTTTCTCAGTGTCTTAATTTACATGCATTTCGCATTTGGCATTCATTTTGCATTAAAAAAATCTAAATAAAATACCGCTTGGAAATCAAGTTCTAAGTTTTAGAATTAACCCCATGTTGTTCCTTTGCCTCCCTGTGTTCGACCCCGGACTTGCTCGGGATATAAATTAAAGCCGAGACACTCTTCACGGAGATCCTTCTCTCGGTTCTGATTGAATCGCTAAGTACACGTACTACAACGTGACCGAATTAATCATCGTATTTAGCGACTCATCATCCCTCTCCCTCCATTTCGTCAACTAGTAAGATGTTCCTAAACCTCCTACCATTCGCCCAACCAACTACTCTCCTTTGGCAATGGCAACATCTCATTGTTGTGCTCTGCGAGTTTTCCCCTTATCTCTCTTATTTAATGAACCCTACTCCTCTACATGAGGATTAATATGTCATTTTACTTTCCATATTCTGGTGAGCCCAATAAATAGAGAGAGCAAGTGAAAGTTATGAAGCTCGTCGTCGTTGAAGTAAGGTTGAGGGAGGTATGAGGGAGAGATCTCTGTCGATGCGCAACTCTCCCATGCGTCGTTCGTCCAGCCTCCCATTCATCGTTGGTCATGGTAAAAACCTCGAGCTCATAGAATCTTGATTACGGGCACACTTTTCACTGCTTCTAGATCTAGGTTAGATCCGATCTATTGTTTCTCTTTCCCATTCCCTCTTCTCTCATTATCTTAGTGAGTTGGTTGCAGAGGAGCTATGTAGTTGTTTTTGTTTACTTTTTTTGTCTTCTTTAGTGAGAGGGGAAGGGACACATTCCTATTTTTACTTCTATAGAAGGAGACCCATAAGGGCATCCTAACTTGTACCCGCCTTTACTCATTTTTAGGGTTTGTTTCACCAAGTGCTGGCAAACTTTGGGGACCTTATGGTGGCTTTGTTTTCATCGCCGTTTCCCTTTTTTTCCATTGTTTTATATGAGTTACTAGGTATTTGATTAGGTTTTATTTCCTTGTCTGTCATATAGTAGGTTATTTAGCCTTAAAGCCGCATAACCGAGTTAAATAATATTGGTTCTTCCTCATAGAATTGTTCACTCTTTCTAGGTTACGCATTTTATTTTTCACTTTTCATGCATCTAGGACAGTCTACACAGATCATCATGAATGTAGAGTGCTTGACTCAAGTACACATCTCTATCTCTACATGCATCATTGATATTCATGCATTAGATTTTCATCTTCTCCCCATGTTTTCTATCACTTAGGATAAAAAGGGAAAAGGCAAAAATACATTAAATGTTTTCTTTTCTAGAATGAAAAAGAAAAAAAGCGATAACCAAAAATAAAATTGGCATTACTTAATTCTATTTGACCTTAAAATTAAACGTAGCAGTCATCATTCATTTATTTGAGAAGCCATCCCTTTATTATTTGCATGTACCCTCCAAACTTGGTGAGGCGCGTATACATAAGGAGTAGAGCCCAAAGCCATAGACTTGTGCCCTAAGTGCATAGACATTGATCTTGGGTCCTATTATTGATGCATGAACTTGCCTCAGACGTTAGGAGAAGGAGTCACGTGAGTATGGATGTGAATTTGCTTTGAACTAGTTCAGAGCTCTTACATGGATAGTTCTATACTTGGGGATGCATTGACATGTTCATGGTCTACGCTAGGAGACTACACATGTAAGATTTATTAATATAATTGTTGATCTCCTTATTCAAAAATTGAAAAGATTAATGATCGAGCTTTTATGGTCATCATATAGTTGAGTAGGTCAATTTGAGGTTTGCTTTGCGTTTGTTTGTGCTTTGTGTTGAGTTTGTTACATTCTTTTTTGATTTTGTAGCAGTCGAGTCACCCATCATCTACGTCTTGTAGGTTCCTTTTCTATTTCATTTCATTCCCTCTTTGTTTTTCCATTTTCTTGAGTCACGATGATGGGTTAGCAGTGGCCGACTTATACGACATCGCTTACATGCACACCTGCCCATTCATGTAGATCGGTTCAAGAGGACCTTTTTTTTCGAACGATTGTCCCATCGTGTCTCCTTATCTAGGTATGACTCTAATCTTGGAGGATTCATTTCCCTTTGTTTCTTGTGTTTCTTTATCATCTCTATTTATTATTCTTCTTATTTTGTTGATCAGAGCCAACCTTAAGTTACACCAGTGACAACTAAATAGATGTGTAAGATCCATAAGATGGTTATAGTTTATATGAGAGATCTGAGTCCACGAGTTGAGAGACTAGAGTGCGTATTAAGTGGTCTGCATATTATTCAATAATGGAGTTAGTTACTACATCGCGTCTACCTACTTTTTAGTCAATTCAAACTTTGTGTCATTGTCGTCGAGACTTCATGGAAGGATGCAACGAGGCATACGATTATCAATTTGAGTTTAAAGAGATATGTGACACAAGATTTTATTAAGATATTTACACCTGAGGAAGCTTCGATGAAGACCATTTCACTTGATACTCAAGGATGGAAGTATGAGATGGTACCGGAGTTTGGGAAAGGAGAGAGATAGTTAGGGTACGTTACGAGATGTTTTTTTAGGAATTTTTATTCCTCTAGCTGAGCCAATTTCATGCAGTCAGTTATTAGAGATTTTTCACATGATCCCCTAAAGCCCCTATAAGATATGTGGCTCATATTTCAGATTAATTTGAGGAGATTCCCAAATTACAAGATCTCCAAATCTGAGTTAGTTCGGATGTCCTATCAGGGGATGATCATAGAGTAGAGGGCATTGTTAGATGCCTCGTGTGGTGGTTCACACAACAGTCCTGACGAACATTCACTTTGGACACTCTTTGGAGAGATTTCTGACATTGAGACTACACACGAGAGAGTTAATAGACCACCTAAATATGACCCACCTCATGATGATTTAGGGATCACACAATAAACAATTGATATAAATACCAATGCTCTTCAGAGGATAGCCATTACGATAGTTGTAGAGAGTTCTTGTTTTCATAGACTAATACTTCTTATGTTAAGTTTTCAACTAGAGTATGAGTCGTCTTCATACTTTCCAGTTCAGGAGGCTTGGATACCTATTCCTCGGGTATTCCAAAATATCGACTGAGAGCCCTTGTTGTTTCAGTTGTCTTATCAGTTCTTCTGTTTCTGTATCATGACTAGTGTTATGAGGAGACACCTCAGGAGCATATCTTTCCAAATTCATTTGATCATTTTGTGAGTTTTCAATAGCCAGAGATGGATGTGGCACATCACTTTTTCATTCATGTACAGATGGTCCCATATTCGATCTTTCCATCCGTCTGATGCATGAGAATATTACCTTTCATAGGAAGCAAATGTATTTATTAAGAGATGTAGTATATAGCTTTGTCACGGAGCAAGGATCCGTTCCAGATACTTTGTTGCCATATGAGTTGTTGAGTATTATTTCTTGTTGATACTTCATTCCTGGGACATTAATTTATAGTTTATAGATATTGAGATATTAAGCAGTGAGAAGTGCAATGTAGGAAACGACGCAAATTAACAATTGGATTCTGATTCTCCACGTAGTGAAGATGCAAAAATTCAAAAAATAAGAAAAATAGAAAACATTGAAAATATAATAAAAGAAGTGGAGCAGTAGAGAGACAATTATACATTTTTGTACAGTTGGAGTCCATTATTTTATCTCTTTCTACGGATCCCTTATCTTCTAGTCCTTTAGAGTCTACTAAAGTTTATTTCGAGAATATTTATTCCATTCTTTTTATCTTTTAAAAAGTAAAAAATTTAAAAATATGTAACTACCTTGAGTTGGAAGCCTATTTAGAAAAGTTCATTCTTAAGCTTCCACTTCTGACAGCATTGGACCTAATTCCTGCCTATAGGAGGTTCTTAATGACTCTCCATACCCATAAAAAAAATAGGAAGAGGAATCACTGTTCTAAGAAACACATAGAGTCCTTGGCGAGTTCAGCGACCGTTAGGAACCTCAAACCCACGAAAGAAAGTGTTAAAGGGGAAATTTATAGGAGACTACACCATTGATGGAAAAATTTTCACTTGCACTCTCGTAGATAATGATTTTTCCTTAAACATTCTCTTGACTTCTTCCCTCCATGAGTTTCATATGGATAGGCTTGAGAAGACCCAGATAATCGTTCAACTAGTTAATCGATCTTTCAAAAGATTACAGGGAGTGTTGAAGAATATATTCATAACTTTAAATTATTTGCAATACTTAGTGGACTTTTTATTCCTATACATGGAGTTCCATGAAGAGTTATTCCAGTCTCCCGCGATCCTTGGGAACTGTTTTTAACCTTTGCTAAAGCTTCGATTGATTGTGAAGACTAGATCTATAGGTTTAGAGGAGTCAGAGAAAATAAGTTGAACATTGTGACTATTGATGCATCTAACTATAGGAACCTTGATTGGGGACCAATCACTATGATTTTACTGAGACTGGCCTCGATGATCCTTTTGTTCATACCTTTTTCATCGACGATATACTAAGACAATATTTCTTTTCTTATGACATAACACTTGGATAGAGCATTGAAAATGAAGTCATTGAACCGAATTATGATGTTGAGGATTTCCATGCCATAGATCCATACACTTCATCTATGGATTCGAGGATTACAGTCACTGAGAAGACTATCGATTCTCCCACCACTGTGGCAAGTACCTCCATTGTTGAACCTAACATGTAGGTGTGTCTAATTATTGAGTTCCCATGGACCACTTGACTTCAATAGGACATAATCCTGGGGGTACAGAGGAGTACATGAGATTAATTAATGTTTTCTATGATTTAGACCCTTCTTTTTGACCCACCTTAGTGTCTAGCGAATAAATACAAGTCTTATAATGAAGAATTGAATGACGATTCTGAATATTCTTCTCGTGAGTATGATATTTCTGACTTGGTCATTTCTGGTTCTGGGGAGCTTATTAAACTTTATGATGTCAATTCAATTATCATCCAAAACAATGTTAAGTAGTCTTGCATCTATGACTCATATCATGGTTTTTCAGATTCAGACATGTATACATCTGAGGATGACCCTGATCTCGATGTGTACCTCTTTGATTCCATAACTCAATGTTGTCAGAAAAAATCTTTTTTCGGAGTCACTATATTTTTATTTGTTCATTCTTTTTCATCTTGTGCATACATGATTTCTATTTTATTCATTCTTTCTTTTGTTGTTGTCTTACACCCAAGGTCTCACTTATTATTTTTCCTATACCTAGGATGTACTTCATCCTAAATATAGGGGGTGTAAACATTGTGTTGTTCATATTAATTCTGTTTCAATACACTTGTTGTTTCTTATACTTAGGGTATGCTTTACCCTAAGTATGGGGATTAGGTAATATCGTTCATTTTCTTCTTTAATCGTTTTATTTTTGTTTATCGTCTGCTCTCTCGTTTGTCCCTTAATTGTTTATATGCTTATTTATACTTAGGGATGTTCTACCCTATGTATAGGGATGCATGACAAGCCGAGTCATTGAGTCAGTACTTTCATTTTACCTCAATCATCTTTGTTTTTTAGTCTCCTACACTTAGGATTACTTGATCCTAAGTATAGAGGTGATGATTAACTTATATTTGTGTATTCGTTATTCTTTTTATCATTATAATATAGTATGCATTTCACCAGTCTATACTTTACCCAAGTTATGTCTTTCTTTGTTGCTTCTTGGTCACTATGAGGATATAGTTCACACTAAGTATAGGGGGAGATGTGTGTGTGTATGTCTATATATATTTATGTGCATGCTATATATACTTTAGAAGCCATAACCCGTACATTATTGTAGTTTTAATAATATGGCTCTAAAAGATGGATGTATATTTTGTATTTCTAAAATTTGATAGAAAATCATATATTAGAGTTATAAGTAGAGCTTTAAAAGTTGTATATAAAATGTGTTGTAAAAAACTTGTATATAAAATTATATATTTGATAAAATTTATGAATAACAATCTTTTGTAAATCTTGTAAAAAACATGTATTAAGTTATATAAAATGTGTATAAAATTCATTGTAAATTTGTACATAATATATGCAAATTCTTATAAATGATTTATCCCATTGACTCTATCAAAAAATATCAAAAAAATACAAAGATTTTAAAATCGCTAATAATTTGCAAAATTCTTTAATAAATACATAAAAAGCTTAATCTAGAAAATTCACTTAATAAAAAAATTGTTGCATTCATTAGAATTTTTTAAAATAAGTTTGATTCTTGAACTGAATGGAGCTAGGTCTAAAGGATGGAGCATGATTTAAGCCCTAATCCACTTAATTCTAAAGGAACTTTATGAAGAACTGCAATTGAGGCTCTTCATGTATTTGACTTAAGTCGTTGGGTTCCTTGAGACCGTGTTCAGAATTCAACTTAAAATTGCCTAAGTAGGACACCTAGTGTCATCTATGTAACTCCTCAACAATTGGACCAATTTTGAACACATGCACTCAGCACTTAGCCTGACATGCATGGGGTTGCAAAGGGCAGTTCATTTTTGTGGTGCATTTCCATCCTTTTGTAGTGACTCTGACATCTACAGATGAGAGTTGTTGGGGTGAAATAAAGCTTCATGTGAGGTATGGATCTCTTCGCACAATATTTTGAAGACCCCAAAAAATGGATGGAAGAAAAGATGTTATAACCGTTGAGGCCCAAAAGATTGATGTAGTGCAAGCAACAATATAAATTGCCTAAAAGAAGCCAACCACCAAATACAAATATGACAACAACGGTCCAAGATTCAGTAATCCTACATATCTTAGTGGAGACTTGGTTACACCGATCAAGCTTCCCAATACACTAGTCAAAATCTAGTTCACTCTTCATTCTTCTATCTTATTTCTCCTTCTGATTGTGGACACAACAAAATCTAAACTCAGAATGAAATACCCCCTCCTCGAGGAAAGAGTAGTTGGATGAGGAACCAATGGGTGTGTATTATTGGAGTGGTTGGTTCTTCGCCTCCTCAAGCAGGAAGAGCTAACACCTTACACACATAATAGAAATTGACTTCAAAGTTGAATAGTTCATGTGATGGATGGGCGGATCTGAGATGTTGTTGAGATGAACCTGTATAGATATTTGTGGAACTTGAGGACTGTTAAGATTTTAATCCTAATACTAATGTAGTCTCGACAAATTTTTAATCTAAAGGCCTATTACGAGTTCTTGGTTTTTGGTGAAGTAAAACACGATTTAAAGAAAGAATCATGTTCTAAGTTCTTTTATTTTCCTTTTCCTTTTATTTGTCCTCTTTTATTTATTTTCAACATAAGTTTTTGTTAAGGGACTAGCAAGGTAAAGTATATTAGAATCATGAATCCATGATTCATCTCCTTTATTATATCATTTTGGCTAAAATCTTTGGTAAAATACATGTAAATATCAACAAATTCTCACTAATTAACATTCTAACATCATTTGTTAATATTGTATATTTAATACTTATTTGTCCAAAATAAAATGATAAAGCTAAAAAGAAAAATAAAAGAAAAAGAATGTATACATTAAATATGTACAGTCTGATCCTAACCTCAAGACCAGATTCACATTGACATGGTCTATAAAATAAATAAGTAAGTTGATAAGGATCACAATCCATACAAATATCATAAAATCAATATAATTGATGTACATATGTTCTTAAATTTTATTTATCTTTAAGAAAAATACAACCAAAAACATTTCATTCATTAATGTTATTTATAATATATATATTAAATTATAAAAATATCAGAAAAATTATTTAATGTGTAAATATATAATACGTTGAACCACAAAGGTTGCAAAAGCCGAATTTTCATGTTTATAACTATTTATAGAAAACACCAAATTGACCAAACTCACTTTTAAACATCATTTTGTAACTAATACTATTTATTAAAAATACCAAAAATATTAGAATAAAACATGTGAGTTTTGACCCTTTCGCGTATATGTACAATATGTATATAAAACTTCCTTATTTTCGATTTAATTATTCCTAACTCCATTTAATTTAATTATTTTTGTAATTTTTTGTAGAAATTAGTACAAAAATGTAAAAATATAATATAATATTAATTATTAATAAATACCAATAAATCTCAAAATCAAAAAACTGTAAAGTCGTACTTCCGAACATCATATCTCGACCACATGAATCCAAATTGGGTCTACTCAATTTAAAATTCATTTTATAAAATTATAAATCAAATAAAGTGATTTCATTAAAATCGTAGTTAATATGCAAAATAAAGTATTGGGACCCTATTGATGTACTTGTATAATGTATTTTAATTTATTTGAATTTATTTTTATTTCTTATATTTCTGTACCTTACTAGTGCTTTATTAATGATATATTATTAATATAAAATAAAGATAAAATTTATTAAAATAATTTTTTTAAATAAATAAATTAAATAATTATATAGGTATAATACACTTATACCATTTATATTTCCAACTAATTAAATAACAATGTTTATATAATTAAAAATTATCCTATTATTTATAAAATTATTTGTAAAAATGTATTTATTTATTCATTTAATTTATTAATTATAATTTTTTCCTTAATTAATACACTTGTTTGACTGGTCAACTTTTCTGTTCACTGTTCATCTTCCCCGCATCACTTTCTTCAGCCCAATCTTCTCACCTCTTAGCTGAAAGCACTTGCTTCCTCCTCTTTTAAGTCGCATCCCTTCTTCATTTCTCTCTTCTTCTCAACCTCTGATGGTCCCTCTCCCTCCATTTCGTCAACCAGTAAGATGTTCCAAAACCTCCTACCATTCGCCCAACCAACTACTCTCCTTTGGTAGTGACAACATCTGATCATTGTGCTCTCCGAGTTTCCCCCTTATCTCTCTTATTTAATAAACCCTCCTACTCTACATGAGGATTAATATGTCATTTTACACCCCATATTCTGGTGAGCCCCATAAATAGAGGGAGCAAGTGAAAGCTATAAAGCTCGTCGTCGTTGAAGTAAGGTTAAGGGAGGCATGAGGGAGAGATCTCCGTCAATGCGCAACTCTCCCATGCGTCGTGCGTCCAGCCTCCCATTCATCGTTGGTCATGGTAAAAACCTTGAGCTCAAAGAAGATTGATTACAATCACGTTGTCCATTGCTTCTAGATCCAGGTTAGATCCGATTTACTGATTCTCTTTCCCTTTCCCTCTTCTCTCATTATCTTCGCTTTCTCGTTCATTTCTCTATTAATTCTACTCTATGATCATCCATCTATTCAATACCAAACCTCTCGATTCACTTTATCATTCCATTCTAATCACCTCACCATTTCTTATTCTAACTCACACAACCTATCACCTCGATTTACACATGGTGGCTAGAGCTCCGCTTCCATCCACCGCCTTCAATAAGGAGCATCCATTAACTTGAAGGATATGGAGAAATCCTCAAGCGCATCACGGAAGCGTGATCGTCGTATCGAATACGACGAAGAACGACTAGTCGTACTAGTTGTTCGGAGCAGCGGAATTTAAAAAATTTTAAATCGATGAAACCACATGATCCGAGAACCATTCTCAAATCGTTTCATCTATAACCACATCAAGTATAATGCAATACCTCTTGAAGCGTGGTTGATCAAGTCTCTACGAAAAGAGACCTCCTGTCTCAAGTCCGATCGTCGGAGTAACGGCTTGCGAGCGCGGAGATGAGTCGCGGTGTCCTCGCAATCCAAGTTGATCCAAGCGCGGTTGCTCCCGATCTCGTCACACGAGATCAAATGTCTCCTTCGTGAGTGAAGCACTCCAAGAAGACAAAGAACCGCAGAGAGTCGAAGCGGCAGCACGATGGCGCGGGCGTCGACGTTTCTCTCCACCAAGGTGGACGACCACCAAGAAGAGAGGGAGAGAGGGTTGTCGTGTATATGAGAAAGAGAGAGAGAGAGTTTTGCTACAATAACATGTGTAAAGAGAGATCCAAGTATGCCTCTCTATTTATAGGGTTTTGGGATCCATGGATCTCAATCCATGGGACACATAAAATCAATGGATGAGATTGATTTATGTTCATCCAATGGCTGAGATTGTTGTTGTCAAAAGCAACAAATTTAGGTCAAAATATATTTAATAAAATCAAATATAATTTGCTCCTAAATTAACCCAACAAATAAGGAGAGAAGACACATGGAGATTTCATCTCCATGTGCCTTCCATGTAGGCGCACACCCACTCCAATTAGGAGTGGTGTGCCGTCCACCTTGGATTGCATGGAGATTGCAATCTCCATGTAATCTCTCTTTATTTATTTGCAACAAAATAGTTTGGGTTTTATTTCTCAAAAAATAATTCACAATTATCTTTGAGAAAATTGCAATCTAGCCATGGAATAATTGTGAATCATATTCACAACCCAAAACAACATGTAATTCATATTGTTAATTAATTACACAATGTGTATCCAATACACATCATAATTAATCAACACATATAAATTATAATTAACTCTCTCTAATACATTATAAATCACATTTATAATATATCATGAATAATTGGATATCTCTATCCACATTATTCTTATCCAAACTAATTAAATCACATTTAATCATATTGGATAATTTCTCATACATCATGATAATTAAAACACTTTTAATTATCAAATTCTCTTTGCTTAGATCTTATGGAATTGTTCTTAAACCATTTAAGAACAATGCTATTTCTCCTCAGATACTTGGAGATAAGGACAGGGCGATTGTATTGTTCCACATATAATGACTTGGATGTTGAGATCATATCTCAACTCCAGATCCTATGGACCTCCCACTGATGCTTGATCAAATCAAGACCATAGACTTAATCTTCTCATTGCATCTGAATCTTATTCAGACCAATGTCCAGTTCATGGACTAAGATTAGGTCACTTCTCTAATGAGAGGAGTCACTAAAATCCAATCCTGTTTCATCACTCCCTCGGAATGGAAGCGTCATGGTTATACAATCGTATATGATCAAATCACCCTTCAGGTATTCCCAATACCTGCACATCCTACATACTGGAAGACTCATGATCATCCTGAAGATAAAGATCACTTTTACACTGTCATCTTCAGGGCTAGATCATTAAGTTTCTCAATCTTGGTTATCGGGATTTGGTATAGATCATATACTTTCACAAAGCATATATCTTACCTTCAAATTCATGTCATGCTTCCAAAGCACGACGACCATGCATGGAATTTGTTCAGTCCCAATACCTCATGAGTGAGCTCATGTCTCCCGGTTCACAAGTGAACCTGTATGATCCCTTTGAGAGATCGTATTACTCATCTGTCCTTACATGCACACCAGCTCGCCGGTATATAGACCTTGATTAGGTCATCAACCTATTGGTCTGCCAAATGTACATACTCAGACATATAGCAATACATCTGTCTCTAGTCAGAGGATGCATGCCTATGTTGTGACAGTATTCAACGTAGGTCTTTGGTTATCTCGATCTCGTCAAGTCAACCCATTGACTTAACTAACCTGACACCTCTGAATCATTATTCCCATGCAGAGGACCTGCATCAAGAGGTCAGTCAAATATCAGTCATATGAGATAGGATTTCCATCTCCCACTCAGACTGGAGATCATCACTTAATGATCATTTGATGATGCTTGATGAGTCCTCTATCTAACTCCTTAGATATTCATCCAAGCATCAGCCTCTATGATCCATCCAATGAATCAACAGCTGTATGATCATCAAGTTGGCCATGGTACATAACCCTTATTGTACAGAGGGACCCTATAGTGCATTCATTCATTAATCTCAGAAGGGGAGTGAAAAATAAACAATAACTTTTATTGATAATTTATTCATTACAATAACATTTATTGTAGAAATGGTTCGCCCGGGGCTCACATTGCTAACAATCTCCCACTAGCCCTCAGAACCATTCAGGTACAATCTTTAAACCCATACTCATTACATGCTGGTCGAAAACCTTCTGTGTCAGAGGTTTGGTAAGAGGATCAGCAACGTTGTCGGCAGAGGCCACCTTGGTGATGATGATGTCACCACGCTTTTGTATCTCCCGAATGATGTGGTATTTCCTTTCCACGTGCTTGCTCTTTTGATGCCATCTGGGTTCCTTTGCCTGGGCAATGGCTCCCGTGTTATCGCAGAGTAACGGGATGGGAGTATCAGAGGAAACTACGCCAAGCTCTAGCACGAACTTGCGCAACCACACCGCCTCCTTCGCAGCATCTGATGCGGCAATGTATTCGGCTTCTGTTGTTGAATCTGCAGTAGTGTCCTGCTTCTTGCTTCTCCAGCTCACAACACCACCATTCAACAAGAAAACGAACCCCGATGTCGACTTTCTATCATCTACATCCGATTGGAAGTCAGAATCTGTATATCCCAAGACTTGGAGATCACCATCTCCATAGACCAAGATGTAATCTTGCGTCCGTCTTAGATATTTGAATATGTTCTTCACTGCATTCCAGTGTTGTTCTCCATAGCAGGATTGGTAACGACTTACCACTCCCACTGCATGGCAGATATCTGGCCTAGTGCACATCATGGCATACATTAAGCTTCCTACGGCTGATGCATAAGGACATCCAGCCATGGCCTTCTTTTCCTCAACAGTTTGAGGAGCCATTCCTTTAGACAGGTGGATACCATGTCTTAAGGGTAGGAATCCTTTCTTTGAACTATCCATACGGAATCGTTCAAGAATCTTCTTAATGTATCCATGTTGTGACAATCCCAAAATCCTCTTTTCTCGGTTTCTGAACATCTTCAGGCCTAAGATATAAGAGGCTTCTCCAAGATCTTTCATCTCAAAGGTATGGGACAGCCAAATCTTTACACTGGTCATCATCCCTGTATCATTCCCAATGATAAGGATGTCATCTACATAAAGCACGATGAACACAACGGCGCTCCCACTAAGCTTCTTGTACACACAAGGTTCATCAGGATTTTGCACAAAATCATAACTCTTTATGGTTTCGTCAAATCTGATGTTCCAACTACGAGAAGCTTGCTTGAGCCCATAGATGGATTTCTTCAGCTTGCATACTTTACCATCCTCAGTCATGAAGCCCTGGGGCTGCTCCATGTAGATATCCTCTTCGAGGTATCCATTGAGGAAAGCCGTCTTGACGTCCATCTGCCAGATGTCGTAGTCAAGATATGCAGCTATAGCTAGCAATGTCCGGATGGATTTAAGCATAGCCACAGGAGAGAATGTCTCATCATAATCGATGCCTTCTCTCTGTGTGTAGCCCTTGGCTACGAGCCGTGCCTTGAAAGTCTCTACTTTCCCATCAGGTCCCCTCTTTCTTTTGAAGATCCATTTACACCCAATGGGTTTTACCCCTTTAGGTGGATCCTCTAGGGTCCATACACCATTCTTATGCATGGAGTCAATTTCTGACTTCATTGCTAGCATCCATCTATCCATGTCTTGATCCGCGAGTGCTTCATCAAATGAAGTAGGATCAATGTCAGTTTCACCTGACACATGGAATCCATACCTTTCAGGTGGTGCAACCACCCTCGAACTCCTTCGAAGAGGTATGGGTGTTTCATCTTTATTTATCTCTTCTGTTTCTGGTCTAGGAAGTTCAGAATCCTCAGGGGATTCAAAGAATTCCTCTACTTCATTGTTGTCTTGACCTTTATGGAAATCATTCTCCAGAAACTTCACATCTCTAGAAACAAAAACCTTTTGGGTCTCAGGATCATAAAGTTGGTATCCAATACCATCTTTAACATACCCAATGAAGTAGCACTCACGAGAGCGAGATTCTAGCTTACTTGCGTCTACGTTCTTCGCATAGACCAAGCAACCCCAAACCCTCAAGTGATTAACACTAGGTATGGTTCCATACCATAGCTCATGAGGAGTCTTAGGCACGGATTTGCTAGGAATCTTATTCAGGATATATATTGCAGTCTCTACTGCATATCCCCAGAAACTAAGAGGTAAATTTGCTTTATTCATCATTGATCGGACCATGTCCATGATGGTCCTGTTGCGTCTTTCAGCAACACCATTTAGTTGGGGAGTTCCAGGAGGAGTGAGATTGGAAACAATTCCATTCTCCTTAAGGTATTCCTTGAATTCATCTGATAGGTACTCGCCACCTCGATCAGATCGAATCCGTTTAATTTTCCTATCGGTTTGGTTCTCAACCAAAGCCTTGAATTCTTTGAACTTTTCAAAGGTTTCAGACTTATGACGTAGTAGGAAGATAAACCCGTATCGCGAATGGTCATCGATAAACGTTAAATAATATCGGTATCCATTTCGAGTCGCGGTACTGAAGGGACCACATACATCGGTATGTATTAGGTCAATAATACCTTCGCATCTCGTAACCTTGTTACGGAAAGGCATCCTAGTCATTTTGCCCTGTATGCAATGTTTGCAAGTGGGCAGAGGTTGAACCTGTAGAAAATCTAGAGGTCCATCCTTTATCAATCTATAGATCCTATCAACAGACAAATGACCAAGCCTTTGATGCCATATCTCATTTGAGATATTTTTATCCTCTCTGGATCTTTTAGGGTTTTTATTAGTGGTTGTCACATTCATAATACATTTATCAATGCACAATTCATAGAGTCCACCAGAAGTCAAAACACCATCCGCAATATATTTATCATAACGACTTATGACTAATTTATTACAGAAAAGGAAAGTATATCCGCTTCTAACAAGCTTAGATACAGATATCAAGTTCCTTCTGACTTCAGGTACATAAAGACATTCTTTAAGTATAAGGACTCTTCCACTAGATAATGATAGTCTACAAGTCCCGACGGCTACTGCTGCAACACTTGCATCAGATCCCATCTGGATGACTATCTCCCCTTCCTCAAGATTCCTAGTTTCCTGAAACAAATGCAACAAATTGCATACATGAACAGAAGCACCAGAATCTACAACCCAACTTCCTTCTCGTCCAACGAGAAAGCTAGTTTCAATGATGAAAGTAGATTTCATACCTGCTGGGGCTTTACCTTTGTCTGAGGACTTCAGGTAATCTGGGCAGTTACGCTTCCAGTGCCCCGGCTTCTTGCAGTGATGACAGACGTCGGTTTTCTTTGACGCCATGAGAGTGGATGCATTGGAAGAAGAGGCAACACTTTGTCCCTTCTTCTTTCTCTTCTGGGCCGGGCCCTTCCGAGAACCATGCTTCCGACCGCGCTTCCCTTTGACTTGTGCAACCATTGCACTGCCACTGGGACCATCCTTCTTCATTACGTCCTCTGCGGACTTTAATGCAGCAAGGAGAGCAGCACTTGTCAATTCCAACTTGTTCATGTGGAATGACACTACAAAGTTATTAAAAGACTTGGGCAATGACAGCAGAATGAAGTCAGCTTGCATGTCTGCATCTATCGTTGCCCCAAGAGTCTCCAGCTCCGACAAGTACCCAAACATTTTGAGTACATGTTCACGGACCGAAGTCCCTTCCTGCATTCTACAGCGAATGAGGTCTTTCATAACATTGTACCGCTGAGTGCGGTTAATGTCACCAAACATATCTTTAAGATTCTGCATTATTTCCTGACAGGTATTCATCTCCACATGTTGCTTCTGCAGAACATTGGAGAGAGAACCTAGGATATAGCATCTAGCCAAGACATGATCTTCATCATACTTGTCATTAAATGCTTTTTCTTCCTTGGACTTAGGGTTCTCAAGCTTGTCCTCGGATAGCACATAACTAATGCGCTCAGCAGAGAGAACAAGCTCCAAATTTCGGATCCAATCCGAGTAATTTGGGCCGGTCAATTGGTTGACCTCAAGAAGCCTACTAAGTGGGTTCAAAGACTTCATTTTCTGAAATTAAGAATGCACTATATTAGAATATAGAAATATATATTCAAATTTATGATATTTGATTAAGGTATTTTAAATCAAATTATTCTTGCATTGTCGACTTTGAAAGTTCATTCCCTTAATCACTTTCAAAGTAAGAGATATACTTACCGCTATATCTCTAGCAAGAATTGGGATCTCCTCTTTATCATTGTCATATCCCAATAATATGAGAATCTGTGACTCCAATAAAGAAAAGCAGGAACTCATTCCATTTTGCAAGTCCAACTTGCAATTTCCCAATTCGGTCTTTAACACCCGAGCCCACCACCCCTAAGGCGATGTTGACCCGTTGTTAATTGAACCAACCGTCAACAGGAATAGTACTCGCTATGCGCAATCCAATATCGCCCCAATAATATGAGGATCCGATATTGGGGTCACTACGCATACGGCCTTACTCTTTCGAGAAGCAAAGAGTCCGATCCAGATGCGCTTGCACATAGGAGCTGTCACTTCGGACAGGCGTCTCCCACATGCAATCCCTGGCGACGAAACTCTTCGCCTTGACGGGAGACCATGGATGTCACTTATGTGATCCTCCATCTTCATATTCAAATTTTTAATTAATTATCGTGAATCATATTCACATAATTAATTCTTCCAAGGGAATTAATAACTCTAATTATATTAGAGTATTTCAATTGGACATAATCAATTTAATCATATTAAATTAATTATCAATCCAATTCAATCAATCAAACTTGATTATTTTACTTGAATACATATATGGTAATATCTCAAAATACGTATTAATTCGAATTTTAATAATTAGGAAAAAATACATCTTAATCCCTCGGACATTATCCCGGCCCTACCCGCTGTCATGGCCAGTACCGACGAGAGTGGGACGGACCACATACGTTGCAACCCGCAACCCCAATGCTCTCCGACTAGGCACCATATCCGCCTCGGGAAAGGATAATGCCAAATTGATTAATTTGTACTTGAGATTATCATCGGTTTTTCAACCGAAATTATACCATATAGTAATAATCAAAACATTTTTGATTATAAGGAAATTTGCTAGACAAATTCCCAAATCCTATTCAAGCATCAAGTTTGAAGATTGTTGTTTCCAATTTATGATTTAGATCACATCTTAATCAATTAATTGGTTGGGGCCATATCAATTAGGCAAATAATCATGTCTCAATATTTCACAAATATCATTCAAGATTATTTCACGAAATTAACAATTTAATTTCTCTAATTGACAATCACTTGGTTCTAGATTAGGAATGCAATTTCAGTATAGACCCCTATTCACTAAAATTGGCATATCTCAATCAATTTAAATCCAAATTAAGCAAACTCAATTTTCATAGATTGCTAACTTGATTTACAACAGAACCTAAGTGGATTTGCACGCATTTCGAGGCAGATGATAACAGTAATTAACTCTTTAATCATGTCAAAATCTATTGTTCCCGCAACAGTGCATACATCCATTAAAACAACCATAACTAGAGCATACGAAATCCGATTTACGCAAACTCCATTCCTATGGTTTCCTTATTTAATGGGGACCAAAATCCAAGTATTAAATTCGTGTTTAAACAATAAACAGTGCCGAATTTATTTACTAAACAGATCTGCGAAATCAAATGCGATGAAAACTTTCGCGACCTAAACGAACCCAAGTCGTCCTCGGTTTTTCGAATCATATTCGAAACCGTCGACCTAAGGCTCTGATACCACTTGAAGGATATGGAGAAATCCTCAAGCGCATCACGGAAGCGTGATCGTCGTATCGAATACGACGAAGAACGACTAGTCGTACTAGTTGTTCAGAGCAGCGGAATTTAAAAAATTTTAAATCGATGAAACCACATGATCCGAGAACCATTCTCAAATCGTTTCATCTATAACCACATCAAGTATAATGCAATACCTCTTGAAGCGTGGTTGATCAAGTCTCTACGAAAAGAGACCTCCTGTCTCAAGTCCGATCGTCGGAGTAACGGCTTGCGAGCGCGGAGATGAGTCGCGGTGTCCTCGCAATCCAAGTTGATCCAAGCGCGGTTGCTCCTGATCTCGTCACACGAGATCAAACGTCTCCTTCGTGAGTGAAGCACTCCAAGAAGACAAAGAACCGCAGAGAGTCGAAGCGGCAGCACGATGGCGCGGGCGTCGACGTTTCTCTCCACCAAGGTGGACGGCCACCAAGAAGAGAGGGAGAGAGGGCTGTCGTGTATATGAGAAAGAGAGAGAGAGAGAGAGAGAGAGTTTTGCTACAATAACATGTGTAAAGAGAGAGCCAAGTATGCCTCTCTATTTATAGGGTTTTGGGATCCATGGATCTCAATCCATGGGACACATAAAATCAATGGATGAGATTGATTTATGTTCATCCAATGGCTGAGATTGTTGTTGTCAAAAGCAACAAATTTAGGTCAAAATATATTTGATAAAATCAAATATAATTTGCTCCTAAATTAACCCAACAAATAAGGAGAGAAGACACATGGAGATTTCATCTCCATGTGCCTTCCATGTAGGCGCACACCCACTCCAATTAGGAGTGGTGTGCCGTCCACCTTGGATTGCATGGAGATTGCAATCTCCATGTAATCTCTCTTTATTTATTTGCAACAAAATAATTTGGGTTTTATTTCTCAAAAAATAATTCACAATTGTCTTTGAGAAAATTGCAATCTAGCCATGGAATAATTGTGAATCATATTCACAACCCAAAACAACATGTAATTCATATTGTTAATTAATTACACAATGTGTATCCAATACACATCATAATTAATCAACACATATAAATTATAATTAACTCTCTCTAATACATTATAAATCACATTTATAATATATCATGAATAATTGGATATCTCTATCCACATTATTCTTATCCAAACTAATTAAATCACATTTAATCATATTGGATAATTTCTCATACATCATGATAATTAAAACACTTTTAATTATCAAATTCTCTTTGCTTAGATCTTATGGAATTGTTCTTAAACCATTTAAGAACAATGCTATTTCTCCTCAGATACTTGGAGATAAGGACAGGGCGATTGTATTGTTCCACGTATAATGACTTGGATGTTGAGATCATATCTCAACTCCAGATCCTATGGACCTCCCACTGATGCTTGATCAAATCAAGACCGTAGACTTAATCTTCTCATTGCATCTGAATCTTATTCAGACCAATGTCCAGTTCATGGACTAAGATTAGGTCACTTCTCTAATGAGAGGAGTCACTAAAATCCAATCCTGTTTCATCACTCCCTCGGAATGGAAGCGTCATGGTTATACAATCGTATATGATCAAATCACCCTTCAGGTATTCCCAATACCTGCACATCCTACATACTGGAAGACTCATGATCATCCTGAAGATAAAGATCACTTTTACACTGTCATCTTCAGGGCTAGATCATTAAGTTTCTCAATCTTGGTTAACGGGATTTGGTATAGATCATATACTTTCACAAAGCATATATCTTACCTTCAAATTCATGTCATGCTTCCAAAGCACGACGACCATGCATGGAATTTGTTCAGTCCCAATACCTCATGAGTGAGCTCATGTCTCCCGGTTCACAAATGAACCTGTATGATCCCTTTGAGAGATCGTATTACTCATATGTCCTTACATGCACACCAGCTCGCCGGTATATAGACCTTGATTAGGTCATCAACCTATTGGTCTGCCAAATGTACATACTCAGACATATAGCAATACATCTGTCTCTAGTCAGAGGATGCATGCCTATGTTGTGACAGTATTCAACGTAGGTCTTTGGTTATCTCGATCTCGTCAAGTCAACCCATTGACTTAACTAACCTGACACCTCTGAATCATTATTCCCATGCAGAGGACCTGCATCAAGAGGTCAGTCAGATATCAGTCATATGAGATAGGATTGCCATCTCCCACTCAGACTGGAGATCATCACTTAATGATCATTTGATGATGCTTGATGAGTCCTCTATCTAACTCCTTAGATATTCATCCAAGCATCAGCCTCTATGATCCATCCAATGAATCAACAGCTGTATGATCATCAAGTTGGCCTTGGTACATAACCCTTATTGTACAGAGGGACCCTATAGTGCATTCATTCATTAATCTCAGAAGGGGAGTGAAAAATAAACAATAACTTTTATTGATAATTTATTCATTACAATAACATTTATTGTAAAAATGGTTCGCCCGGGGCTCACATTGCTAACATAACTTTCCTTTAGAGCTTAAAATCAGGTCAACACTTGAGGATTGAGCCAAATCCTCCTTGCAGGTCCTCCTTATCTAAGCCTAAGAAAACAACTACAATAAAAGCACACCGAAGAGGAGCCCCATAATCAGGAGCATTGACACATATCCGCCATACTCTAGCAGATATGTATGCATAGCTTCATCGTTGATCAGATCTCCTGGATATGAACACATGCAAAACAAGCGATGCATCTCGAGGATCATTGGAGATCATAAGTTCCATCGTCATACGAGTTATATTGGTTAGATCAAATGCGAGTCATTTCTACAAAGTAACTTAGACTTGTTATTTGATCTAACATGAATGGATTCTATTTGAGTTCAAATTACTTTGTTAATCAAGAATAGATCCTTCTTATTTGTAGATAATCCAAAAAATGATCTCCTTCGAGCACCAAACACGAACCGCCAACAATATGAGATCGAGAGATCTATCTCTCCCTAAACGCCAACACATCTGAGATATGAGCAGCATCGATCGAAGTTTAGCCATTGGAAGCCTTTGGGATTTAAATTTGGAGAGGAAAACATGGCACAATAGTTGTCGATTATCTGCGATCGGACTATCGGAAAGAATATGTTCCACCAACAATTATCAACCTCATGTTTGTGGCATGTGAGGAGCCGATCTTTTTTGTGATATTTACAACATGCGCCCCGAACATTTTTCATTGTTCAAACATGTCCTTCCTAAGCCCCAGCTTTCACATGAGCTTATCACGTGCCTTCTAGCAAATTTGGGTATAAATTCTTGCATTTATTTGAATTTGACAAATAGCTCAAGGTGTATCTATTCACATGATTCACACGTGAACGTTGGTCTTTTTGTAGAAAGCACCTTCGCTACTCCTGCTTATTTCTACATGCCTCTATATATTTAATATTATACTACTACTATATATACAATATTAAATACTAGCGTATAAAATACAGATAAAACAAAAAATAAAAACATTATAAACATATATAAAAATATCATATACAATACTATATACATTATTATATCAATTTTGAAAAAATACTTCATTTTTTATAAAAAAATTCAATAATATACCAAAAAATACATAAATAATGAAGATACATAAAAATATTGAACACATCTGAAAATCCTATAAAAATTAGATATAGTATATTTTGCTATATTTTACATAAAAACCAAAAAAATAAAAATTGAATTAAAATCCCAAAAAATTAAAATACATAAAACTTAAAAAATTCATAATTAATTATTGAAAAATAGTATAGATATAATTCCTTGTTGTAAAGATAGTTTTACTAACTTTCCAATAAAAATATAATAAAATATTTACTGTATGTGTGCCATTTTAAAATAAAAAATAATTCCATATTTTGAATAAAAACATTGTTTTTCACTTTAAAAGTACTTCAAATCCATAAAAGTTCTAAAAAACACACAAAATACACAAAACTAGTAATTAAAATACAAAATATTTAAATCACAAAATAAAATTCAAATAAAAAATAAACTTAATACATGTATTTTTTTACTTATAGGTATCTAAAACCACAAAACAATACAAAATTGATAAAATCAAATGAAAATTCATAAATCTGATAAATATCAATAAAAATCTAGATACCCTCACACCTTATATACTCTACTATTTTCCTTAGTCCCCATATTTTTCATCCTTGTGTTTGACATTCTCACACTTATTGATATACATTTTAGTTTAGATGTTCATAAATAATAAAAAATAATAAATTTTCTTGTAATTTTCACCTGGTCGACACAACGCCAGTTGTCTACCACTTTTAAATGACTAGATAGGGTGATTTTTCAGCTAGCTCAAGTATGTGAAATACAATACAATGGTTTTATGGCTTTTATAGGTTTTTTAAATAATTATTTTTATGTCACAAGATGGGTACAAACGCTAATCACAACACACTTCACGTAATAAACATATAACTACAATTAAGATTTGATTTGATGATCTACAAATGATACTTATTGATCATCCCATGGTCCAAATATATTATCAAATATCTACATTTACTAGACTAGGTCATCAAGGCCTCAATTGACTCTATTGATAAAGCTATTGATCAATCAGCATCCATAAATCCTCCAAAATGATTTAAATGAGGAATTCAAGTTCAAATCATTTCAAGATAGATTTCAATTAAGACCATTATCATGAAGATAAATCAGGGGTCATAAGACATATTTCAGATGATTAATCAAATTAACTCAAATAATCATGATATGAATCAATGCACTTCTCTTGATTTTTATTCAATTTCAATTTGGTATATCAGAGATGAATACCTCACATCACAATGCATGGAATAAACTTCCAAACAAGTTTCATTAAATTAACTCAAGGTTCACACGATATTGATCGTTAAAGTCAGGTGCATAACTGTAATAAAGCACGATATTTAAATCACAAAATATTCCAAAATAGGGTCTAAAATGCAGATATATAAACATTGGGGATAAACATGCAAATAAGACACATGCACGCATATATATTGAATAATAAATAGGCATAGGGCTTATCTCACAAAATTACAAGGCACACATGAGGGGGCACGTAAGGCAGAAGGATGGAGTTGAAAGTCCTCAAAAGCTCTGTCTAGGTCCCACAAAAATACCCTAACATGTGACGTGGCTCATGCGAGAGATAGGCTCGGGCGATGTGGCGTTCTTAGGTGCTTCATCAACTGGTTCGAGTGCCTGATCCTTAGGGGTGAAGTGTGACTTCAAAGGGAGGCTTGGTGAGTGATCATTGTTGTTACATCAGATCAGGTTCATCTTATCTAATGGTGTATGTAGTGTCCGATTCTCCCCTCTCCTCCGCACACGACGAAGTGTAGCGGAGCTCCAACAAGGTGATGTAGTATCCTCTACGCTTAGGCATGAAGGCTGGAGGTCCAAGAATCTTCCTACATCACACGCAAAGATGGTGGAAGTGCAACCGAGGTGAGAGGAGGGCTGAAATCTCTTAAAGATGAAGGTCCATCAGAGAAGAAACTCGAGACCAGGGATTCCTCAAATTTCTGAATATTGAACTAGTTAACCCACCTGTAGTGGCTAGCATAGAGAATCCAAAGTAAGGAGAATCTATTTGGATGTTGAGGGAGCGGGACATAAGCTTTGTAAGGATGGAGGAGGTCATATCCTAAATGGGTCACCTTCTTTGTGAGGGCCATAATAGATCAAGATGGGATAGAGATATGGAGAAATGTTGGAGGAAGGTAATGGGTGTGTGAAGGTGATTAGAAACCGGTGAAGAAAAGGTGGTAATCAATTGTTTGTGGAGGTATGCATACAAGTAAAGAAAAATTGAAGAAACAAAGAAGAAGTGAGATGAAGGATACGTAGTGGGAAAAGGTATTGGTGAAGGTGGATGGAGGAAGGATGATTCAGCCTCTGGAGAGGATAAGTCCGCTCAATGCTTTGTGTGGAAACAAAGCTCAATCAGTTGATAGATGGAGCTATGGCATGACAAGTACTCATCGTGGACCACGTCGGAGGATACTCCCATCTTCGATCAATATTTCACATGTTCTATGAACAAAAGGGAGATGCAGGCTCAGGGCTTCCCCTCATGAAAGGTGGGTGCAATGCATGAGTTGCGGTGGTCGAATATTTGAAGGATGGGGAAGCTGTTCCATAATGTGCGATATTGAAGTTTAACTGCCTCTCATTGATCGACAATTGGAGGGGAGGGTGGCCTAGGTATCACACGAGGAAGGGGGTAGTTGGGCCTAGTCCAAGGATTGGTTGCTTATGAGAGAGGGTGATCGACATAGTAGGGGAAATGTAAAAAAGAGGCGATGTTGGCAAGGTTGCATCGTGGGAGAGAGTAGAGCAGGAGGTTAACGATGGAGTTGAACCGTTAGATCTAAGGATCCAACGTAAGGAGGTAAGGTATTGGTGTTGTTGGACATACGAGCCCATGACGAGCCATTATGCAATAAACGTTATTGCAAATATCATTTCTTGATCTGAAATGAGGAATAACCAATTTGTATAATAGGTCCCTTAGTACAATTAGGGTTATGTGCCATGGCCATCTTAGTAATCATACAACTTTTGATTCAATTATTGAATCGTACATGCTGGTGCTTGGATGAATATCTAAAGAGTTAGATTGAGGACTCATCAATCACCGTCAAATGATTATTAAGAGATGATCTCCAGCCAGAGGAGGAGATGGCAATCCTCTCTCTGAAGGTTGATATCTAACTGATCTCTTGATGCAGGTCCTCTACATAGGAATAGAGATTAGGAGGTGTTAGATAAGTTAGGTCAAAGAGTTGACTTTACGAGATCGAGATAAATAAAGTCCTATGTCGTATGCTATTATGATAAAGGCACGCATCCTCTGACCAGAGACATATGTGTCACTATATGTCTAAGTATGTACATTTGGCAGATCAATAAGTAAATGAACTAACCAAGGTCTATACACCAGCGCACTGGTGTGCATGCAAGGACATATGACTAATACGATCTCTCAAAAGGATCATGCAGGTTCAGTAACAGAAAAGGAAGACATGATCTCACTCATGATATATTGGGAAGAACCAAATTCCATGCA
Organism: Ottelia alismoides; assembly: GCA_037367405.1. NCBI lineage: Eukaryota > Viridiplantae > Streptophyta > Magnoliopsida > Alismatales > Hydrocharitaceae > Ottelia > Ottelia alismoides. The sequence goes on from JAZKJV010004850.1 coordinate 157,937, forward strand.
TGGTCATCTCTCTTTTGAAGCTCGACTGAGTTTGTAGGTTTGATATATACTTTTGGAAAGTATATGATTAAGACCTAGGTATAATATGTGTTTTTGGAAAGTATATGTTCTATACCAATTCCCTATGATCAAATGAGAAACTTACTGATAAAACCATGAAGTAGATATTGTAAAATTGATCTCATACTTCGGGTTTATTCTGAGTCTTCCATTATGCAAGATGTACAGGTGTTGGGAATAACTGAGGGTGATGTGATCATAAATGATTATATAACCATGACGCTTCCATTTCTAGGGAGTGATGAAACGAGTCTAGATTTTAGTGACTCTTCTCAGTAGAGAAATAATTTGATCTAGGTCCAAATGTTGGACATTGATCTAATGTGATTCAGATGCAACGAGAAGATTAGATTTTCGATCTTGATTTAATCAAGCATCTATGGGAGGCCCGAGATCTGGATTTGAGATGTGATCTTAATATCCAAATCACTATACATGTAACAATATAATCGTCATGTCACTATCTCAAAGTATGCACGGAGAAAGCGCATTATCCTTGAAAGAGTTTAGGATAATTTCATTGTTGATATTATATAGCTGAGCATTGAGAGAATTGACAATTAAATGTGATTTAATTGTCATGAGTAATATGAATTTGATTCATATTATAAAGACAGTTATCTAACATAATAAAATGAGATTTAAAATTGAAAGATGTGGATAATGTGAAAGTGATTCATATTATTTGGGAACATGAGAATAGAAATCCAAGATGATTAAATGTTATTTAATTATCATGTATGAGAATAATGCGAATAACACAATCCACATTGATCGTATATATATATTATAAATGTGATTATAATATATCAGAGAGATCTATTTATAATTTATGATTGTTAATTAAATGTTGATGTGAATTGGATTCACATTGGACATTAAATTGAAAATCTAAATTACAGTTTATTTTGGGTTGTGAATGTGATACACAAATTTCCAATGGCATGATTGCAATATTCATAAAATAATTTGGAACTATTTTGGTGAATAATTTTGCATGAAAAGTTGTTGCATATGTGGAATATTATGTGAGATATGAGATCTAGACACAATTGGAATAAAAATCCTCCATACCATACATTGAGTGGACGCCCAACTTGGTCTCTCCAAGTTGGTGGCCATCCACCCCATACATTGAAGGATGTTTTTTTTCTTCCAAGTCATTCCACGATTGTTGATTTGATTTATATTAAAATATATTGATTAATTTTCAAAATTGTGTTGTCCATTGATTGAGATCCATGGATCCCAAAATATTATAAAAGGAGAGGCAACCCCGTTGCTATTCTTTAGACAGCACGACATGAGAACATAAATCTCTCTCTCTCTCTCTTTCTCCCTACATGCCCTATCTCTCTCATTTGGTCGTCCACCATGGAAGCCTTAGAGAAAGTCCCCACTGTCGTTGCATCGCCACTATGCTGCCGGATGTTTTTCTCGTGGATCTCCATCTCTTTCAACGCGCCTCGCTCGTGAATAAGACGTCAGATCTCGTGTAATGAGATCAGGAGATTTGTCTCTTGGATCATGAACATGGATTGCGAAGAACACGCGTTTCATCAACACACTTGCAAGCGTCTCCTCCGTCGGATCGGATTGAGACAGGAGGTCTCTTCATTTAGAGACTTGATCACAACCATGCTTCAAGAAGTAATCGTATTACTTGTTTGTGGTTAGATGAAACGATCTGAGAAGTGTTCTAGGATCATGTGATTTTGTTATATGAAAAATTTTAATTTTTGTGCCTCGAGCAACTAGTCGAATAGTCTCTCCCGATCACATATAATGTGATCCTCATGCTTCCATGATGCGCTTATGGATATTCTCATATCCTTCAGGTGTGTGGTCCTGATGCGATCAAATGATCACATCATACAGTAGGGAGGTGTTGCGCTAATGGAGGGATGTAATGATATCCATCAAGTGTGATCGTACGGTTGAGTATGTGGCAACTGCTAATGAAAGGTATGGAACATGTAGGAGGTTGTCGATGCGCCACGTGATCCAATTAGAAAGAAAATTAAGAAATAAAAAATAAATACAAATAAAATACATACATACCTCAAATGAAAAACTGTTAAACCTAAAATTTGTATTTTTTTAGATCTACAACTTCCATGTATAACTTAAAATGAAAATAGACCATATATACACGACACAAATTTTTAAATTATTTTTCACTAACTAAAAATACATATTTTCTTTTCTTTTTTTTTGGTATTGCGAAAAAAATACAAAATAAATATATGCAATGCTAAATTAACATTTATGGTGTTTGTAATATTAAGAAAATACAAGAAATACGAATAAGTTATTTATGTACACTAAAATAGGGTTTGAAATTTGCAGAGGGTCAGATGTTAATATTAATGAACTAGTCAAGAACATTATTCACTAATTTCATTAATTAGGATAAAAATCAAATAAAAGGATGATAAATCATGGATTTATCTCCCCCTGATGATACACAATTTTTACTCTTTAATAGTCATGATTTATTGTAGTACATGAGGCAAAAATGCGCCATGCAAAAACAATAAAGGATTGAATATTATGGAGTATTTTAAAACTTGGCAAGTGTACCAAGTTATCAACTTGATTAATCAAATAATAATATCTAGACTGAGCGATTATTTCCCAACCCAGGTTAACAATGCACACAAGAAATACTAAATGACGTAAAAATATGAAGCATGAATAACATGCATTTTTATTTAGATTTTCATGCAAGTTAAAAGTGATTTAATATGCAACAGAATGCCATGCTATTCTCATAGATGTAAAAGCACAAATATGCCCCTAAATGATCAATAGCATAAGCAATACAAATAAAATTAATTTCTTGATCAATTTGAACCATATTAGGGAAAATGATATTTTAAATAAATGGGAATGAGATACAACAACTCTCAATTGTATCATGTTGATTTATGTTTCTAATCATGAAATTGAAGATACCATTAGAAAAATAATGAAAGCAAAAAAAAATGAATCGAAATTACTAAACTATAGTCCATATGTTATGATATAACAAATATAGTCTGGGGGAATAAGTGCAAAACAAAACATTAAAATATATGCAAAATCATCACATAAAAGGACTATATAGGTACATATTCGTAATTTGGGGAATCTGGAGGGGTTCCCATGAAACTTATCTAGCACGCCACGTGAGGCACACGCCTGGACCTTTCTGTGGATTCAAAGAAGTTGGAGGCCAATGTTGCAAAGTTCCTAAGACATCACGTGCATCGCAATTGGCCAAAGTATTGGACACAGGTCGAGGTTGGTTGTATATGGCTCGAGCCACATGGATGGCTTGAGTAACCTCAAGAGTGGCTCATTCCACTGATCTAAGTTCCTCGGGAGTGAAACGTTGGAGGGATGTAGTCTGTCTGATCAAGGTATCAAATGATAGATGTTGGTAGAGGTATTTTCTTCCTCCTCCGCTCTTAGCGGTATTCTTGGACCTCTGGCAAACCTCCATATGTCTCTTCCTTGCACTGGATGGTGCTCTAAAGGTTGTTACACCTCTCCGAGATTACATGGTGGTAGTTTGAGGATCATGGAATGGCTCCAAGTGGCTGGCGAAGCGAAACGATGAAGCGTCGCTAGAGGATGAGCTCTAGAACTGAGATCTCCCATGACTTCCAACCATTAAAGAGTTGATGTACCTACATATGATAAAGGGATATCCTACACAATAAAAGGGGAAATGAGGCTAAATGGGGTCTTGTGTGCTTTGGAGAGTGAAGGACCTGATGGGTTCTTCTCAAACGATTCAGAGAAGAAGGGATAGAGATGTCCTGAAGTATGGAGAAATAGACGACGTGATTGGAGGGTCGTACATGGATTGACAAATTTCAGCAAAGGTGTAGAGATTCTAAATTGAAGGTCGAGGTGAGTGCATGTGCCTAATAAAAAAGGAGAAAACAAAAAAAAGCAACGACAAGAGGTACGTGGAGACTTGAATAAAATGCGAGGGGCGAGGGAATATTTTAGGCAGAGCTCAGGGAAGAGCTAAGTCCTAGGTGGATGTGCTCAGCCAAGGCACACATCTCAATAGCCATGGCTTTCATAACATGAGTCTACACCAGGGCTCATAGTCATCATTGCATCATCATTCTGGCCTCTCTCGATCACAGAGAGGTGGAGAAACACTAGGCCTAAACACACGTAATGGTGGAAGAGTCAACTGGAGGTTCAGAAGGTGGCTTTGTAGGTGGGATCCAAATAGTAGTTAGATCAAAGTTGATCTAAGAGGTGATGTGGGTGGTAGGGAAAGAGCTAGACAAGTTGGTAGCCTTAGGGTTGCCACATGGCCCAATAGAAAATATAGAAAATATTAAAACAAAGAAGAAATAAAGAAACAAATATGTACATGTGCCAAATGAAAAAATATTAAACATGAAAGTTGTAAAATTTTTAGAGATCTACAAGTTTCTTTTTGAAAACAAAGTTAAAAAGGTCATATTTACATAGTTATATTTTTGTAACTATTTTCAATGAATAAAACACTAGTTTTATTTTATTTTATTTTTGGTATTTTTAATTTCTTTTTAATGTTTTAATAGATATGTACAATAATTATCTAATATATTTTCGGTGATTTCCTATAATTAATAAAACACAGAAAATAAGGCACAATAATATAGTTAAATATATATACTAATTAGAGTTACTTATTTATAAGAGGTGAGTTGTTAATTTTAAATAATTAGGGTTAGCTTTTATTGAAGCAAATAAGGATAATTAATGGTAAATATTATCATAAATCTCAAATTCATCGTGCCCCTATACTTAAACCATGCTCGTCCTCAAGCAATTAATGAATAATTAAGTCAAATTAGTCATTGAATATGCAATTGAAATTTCAAGAGGACTCATTAAGAATCCTTGGTTTTAGTGGTCCTAAAATTCTAAGTTGAACCAACCTCTTGTTCAAAAGGAATCGAACTTCCATAATCATCAGATTCTTTGTATGTACATATAGTATAAGGATATGACATTTAGTGTGCACTCTATATGAGAGTCGAGTTGAAATGTCACCGAAAGTCCTAGTCTAAGATACTCTCCTCAGGGCCCAATCCTCAACACTAGGAAATAAATCAATTCTTACATTAAAGACATCGTCTCTTAAGTCTATTAGACTTGAAAATAATAGTGGAAGGCAAGATGATGGAGGGTATAGTTTTGTGTAATTTCTTCACTCCCTTACATTGAAATAAGGATCAACAAGGATCCTCTCAAGTGCCTTATTACTCAACTTAGGTATATTTTTGGTTTGTTGATCAGTGCATCCATCAGGAGTTGTTGACTCACTAGTACAAGTTTTCTAGGGAGTACACGGGGTGTGTCTTCTTTAAGTATCTAATACACCCAAACTTTTATTGCTTATGATGCATATCCCTTTTAAGGTACTAGCTTGACTAATTTGGCCTAATTAGATTTGGTCCAAGTGGAAACTTTGAAATGGTTGGTAGCTCTCACTTTTGGTGTAATCTCTTTTGTAATTGACTTTCTGGTGATAGATTTCTTTCATCATTTTTTCTTTTTTTATTCCCTTTTCATCTAGCTCCATTTCTTTTACTAAGTTGGCACATATTGATCAACAAATATTTATAGTCCATCACAGCTCGGAGCATATGTTTAGATCATGAGATAGCATAAGAACTTATTCTTATACTGGCTAGGGTAGCTGACACTTAGGTTTCATGAAGCCTTCATCAATTTCGTCCCATCCTCAAGTATAATTAAATCAGATCCAATCTTTGATGGATCTAGAATTTAACCTTTTAATTATATCGAGTTATTAATTTCGTTGCAGTCAGATAAATTTGAATGGATAAAAAAATAATCGCACGGATCGATGAATCGATGAATTAAATATTGCATGATTTGATGTATTTTTTACCTGGGAAAGCCCCAAGGTCGACTCAAGGAGGCAAACGAACAACTTCGGATCAAGTTAGATGAATTAGCTCACATTTTCCAAGTGAGATATTTTTGTTTTTTATGCGATAAAAATGCAAATCCATGACCTTGGATGAACTAGGTTATTAAGAAAATATGCAACTTAGCTAAATTTATTTTTATATGAAATTAATCTAAATTTAATGAAATATTATTTTTTTTAAACCTAATCCAATGGTGAATGCAAAATGTATTTTTTTTGAATTTTAGGATTTAATATGCACTAATGAAAAATGCAATCTTTTATGGAGGATTTTATGCAATTTTTCGTGCAAATGATATTCCAAAAATAATGAAAACATTTACTAGAACTTAAACAAGATGAAATGAAGCTACTTTAATATTTTTGAAAATTTCTGACAACATAAGATTTTTTATGAATTTTTAAATGGGAAAAGAGTGACTATGAGTATTTAATTCTTAATTACTTTACGAAATTAAGTTATCCATAGAGCGATTTATCTCAAATGGATATTTTAATGAAAAATTGATGAGACTTAAAATTTCGTAAAAATAATATTCATGGATTTACTTAAAAACAATTACATAAATCACTCTAGAATTTGTTTTATGCAAAATACAACTCCTATTTAAATGCAATTTGGACAGTAAGTAAAACACAACTAGAGGCATCATCCACAGTTATTTTACAGTTTTTGGAGCAATAAATGAATATGTGAAAATTTCAATGCTTAAATGGGTAAAATATCACTCAATTTTAATATTTGATTTTTAGTAAATTCTTTAATGCTAAAAAATGAAAATAAATAGCCAAAATATAAAGAATTAGTTGCTCATCAGTATGTTATTTTTCATTAAAATAAATGATGTAAGATGACTGCCTAGATTAATGCATTAAGTAAGAGGGATCCTTACAATACAAAAATAAAAAAAATAAACAAAAACTACGTACAAAGGCTCTTTTGCAAATAAACAAACTTGACGGACAAAATTTCAATTTTTGCAAAATAAAATAACAAGAGAAAATGAACCTTGACTTTTCTTCTACCGCAAGCTAGGGCGCAAGGGCGTGAGTGTGGCTCGGGAGCAAGGGCGGAAGGTGGGGGCGACGCGTGGAGGGTGGCAGCAGTGGCCACACGTGCACGGTCGATGGCATGGCGATGCCAAGGGCGGTCATCCGGCGGAGGAGCGAATCTACGAGGGAGGCGACTGCGGTTGGTGGAGGTCGATCGCCTCCATGCTGGAGTGGATCTACAGGAGCGGGAGTAATCATAGCCTATTTTTTGGCAGGGCAACGTCGTGGGTGGATGGCATTGCGATAGATCTGATGGAGCATGCAGATGGTCAACGACGTCAAGGGCGATTGGTCGCGACGAGCGGCCTTCGTGGTAGTGACGCTCGTATCCGAGGGGGTCTTAAGGTTGGCTAGAGGACCGTAACTGCGGGGGTCGCACATGACGCATACACTGGCACATATGGTGTGGGAGAATGAGGGGCAGTGGTAGCCCAGTGGGAGGGTAGCCTGGCGCGGGGATGGTGTGGCTGCGGGTGGCTTTGCGGAGCAGTTGGGAGTCGGCGGAGTGTCGTACGCTGTCGGTGCGACCGCTTGAGGTCGGGTGAGGAGACAACACCCGTGGCTGGAGTGGGCAACACCTCTGCAGGGAGCCAGCTGGAATGCCACAGGCGGAAGAGACCGTTGGACGCGGATTAGAAAGGACGTGCCTGAGGCGGAGGCGGTACGGGAGATGGCAATGGCGGCGAACACCCTTGCATAGGAGGAGTGATGAAACACGATTTCATCGTAGTAATTCTCCATTTGTAACCCCATTGCTTAAATATGTGTCAATAAAAACCAGATAATGTTTGGTAATTCAGAGTCTTGAATAAATTAAAAATCACAAAAAAACCACAAAATGAAAATTCGTGGTATTTTTAGTCTTAAAAATACACTCAAAAATATTTGGTGTCTTCAAATAATCTTATCTCCGTTTTTGGTCAACATGAAACTTGTAGATCTCATCGAGATCTACAACTTTCATGTTTTGAGTTTTTTCCAAATTCGGCCATTTAGCCCTTCAAAAATCAGAATCTCTCTAGCAATAATCTGATTGGGCCACGTGGCCCTTTCTGGTTGAGCCACTTGGCCCGACGCCCTTGCCTCATCCGTCCTCACCTCCAGCCGTTCAATCCCTTCTTGATCCAACGGCCTGAGGTTCTCCACGTACATGCTTCCACAACCACCGTCTGATCAAGCGCCAGATCTCATCCAAGCCATCCGCTAGCGCCTCTTTCCCCCTTGCACCACGTGTCATCTTCACCACCATCCGATGGCTCGTCTCACATCCAATCCTCACCATCTAAAACCGCGACTGAGCTCGACCCTCCGATCGATCTCTAGATGTAATCTGCACCGTTCGCCAGCGCTCACTGTAGAGCACGACACATGGAACGCCATTTTCCCTTTGATCGCGTCGCCTCAGACTCCATCACGAACGCTCTTTGACGTCGGATCCTCCATCGTTGGATCTCCAGATCCAACGGCCACAACATAGTCACCTACCTCCAGCTTATCTCGCTCCCACATTCGCCACCTCGTGCGGCGACTTCCCCCTTCCATTTTTCCCATGTCTCTAGCCACCATCTCCATTCTCCAACCGCTCCAGGATCTTCTCCTATCGTCCATGATCCTCGCTGGTCTTCCCTCATTCCACGTTTACCTTCCGCTCTCTCCACATCTCCCACTAAAGTCACCACCACCGTCATCTAAACCGACGACTCCCCACCTTCAAATACTCATCCCTCACCACCGATTCAAGTGTCCACCTTTATGCGGGGGGAGGCCCAGCCCTCCTCCATCTCCCTGTGACAGGGGGAAGTAGAGGATCGAGGGAAGACGACCCATCTCCTCCCGTGTCGACCCGCCGACCTCCATGGCAGCGTTGCGGTGCTTTTAGCCGGCCATGCTCCTCCCAAAGGCTGGGGGAGTCCAGCGATGACCGGAGTGCCCTTGGCACTTAGTCCAAGCCGCCTCCACTCCGCCTGATCTCAGGTAATCACCTCCAACCTCCTTATGTATTTTTCCTTTGAATTTTCTTAATTTCCCAGGCTCCTACATGCACCCCCATGCTACACTGATCACCCCTTGAGCTCCGCCTCATCTCCACCATTCACGCGCTCACTCCGACCATCATCCCTACACTCCATCGCCCTTGACCACGTTCGAACCAACTCCTCCGGGCTCGCCAGAGAAGACCACCGTTCGTCACCTGCTTCGCCCCCTCACAACCGTCCACATCACTTACCCACATCACGGCCTATGCTTCGGATATGCGATTAAATACGTAGGTTCCCTACTCATTAAAGATCGGAAGACTCGTCGGAGAGACTTTTACAGCCTCGTCTCCGTCGTCCAGGCATGGTTCGCCATGTCCATATTGATCAGCGCACTCCCACGGGCCCCAACTTCCATGCCAACATCGAAGGGGTCTTGCGGAGCTTCACCGAGCAGGTTACCCGATGGCGGAGCTCGGAGCACATCGCCGGAGCTTGATCATCGTCGCCAGTTGCAGTGGAAGAACGATAAGCAGGCACCGTTGGATCTTCGACATCCAACGATCCACGAGGGACCACGTAAACATAATCGGAGGATCAAGCTACTGTTGGATTGTCATAATCCAATGGCCTATGATCGACCACGCGTCAACACCAGAGCTGCTTCGAGCCTCAGTCCAAAAACCTCCAGGCTCGTGCCTTCCGAGCCTACACCGAGCCTCATACGAGTCCATGCCTGAAGGCTTGTCCACTCTGAGCCTAGACGAACCTCCCTCGAACCTAAGCCAATGCCGAAGCCTAGTCGAGCCTTCTCCGAACCTCAGATCGTTCCGAGCCTAGAGAGCACGTGCACAGCACGTGCCATCTGGGAAATTTGCAAGGAGGCCCCGCCGACTTCTCCAATTTGCAGATATGTCCTTATATCACGTGCAAACCATGCGTGAAGTGGGTATTTTTGCAGTTATGCCCTCGTGGCTTTTCATAATTGCAAAAATGCCCATGTGCGTGTGGGTCATTTACAGGGAAGGTCCTGAAATTTTTCATATTTACATTTTTGTCCCTCCCATGGACCTGTTTGTAGTTATCTTTCATGTTTTCTTTCAATTATGCCCGTGTTTTCATTTATGTGTATCTTGAGTTACGTAACTTCGATTGAGTTGATTTCAATTTCTTTTCGAAACTGGTTTGATGATCTTTCTAAAGGCATGCTTAATTCTTATTTTGGACACAGTAATCCTGATGTATTGTTTTATTAGCTATGTGTTTCTTAATGCTTAAACAGATGCCTTGTTTAATTTGTCCATCAAATCTGTCATCTAAATTGAACCCTAAATTGACTCATTGTTACATTTTGTCATCATCTTATTCCTTTCTAGGGCTTGCTGATTTGCATTTCATCGTATTTAAATTGCATGATTAAAATAAAAAAATGCATGTTTTATACTTTCTTGTTGCATTGTCTTGTCTTCATGCTTCTATTTACCTAACATTCCTTAACTCAACACTTAATTAATGAGTAGAAATCTCGATAATCCGAGAGAGGCTTGTGTCCTTGAGTTCGACCTTGGCCACATTTCGTCATCTTTATTCTATCATTTTGGCCTCAAAAACCCTAGTAAATGCATGTAACATTAAATTCATCATCTTAGCATTCATGCATGTGCATCTAAATAGTGTATAAAATACTTTAATTAAAGCCAAAATAATAGAATAAATAAAAGAAAAGAAAAAGAGTAAAATATAGTAAATATTTTATGACCCGAAATCCCGAGACCTAGGCATCTTGATGAATAGGTCGATAAGGAATAAAGTAGGGGGAGATAAGGGTCGAAATACAATAAAAATACCTTTGTTTTTAATCCATTCTTTATTCATTTTGGGATCCCATTTTTGGTTCTACTTTTTATACCTCAAGTAAAGAAACTTTGTACATGAAAGTTGTAGATAATTAAATAAATAAAAATACAAAATTGATTTCACTGAAAAATAATGTACAGATAAAAAGTTATGGTCTGAATAAGATTGCAAGACCCCAACTTCCCAGACCCGTATCTTGCAAATAAAAACTTGAAATGTACCAAACTCACCTTTAATTGTATATAGCATAAAATAATATATTTAATGGAGGTGATTTTGTATTTTGTGGATCTACGGTTTGAAAGTTGAGTTTTGAACCCTTGTAGTATACTTGTACAGATTAAAATATTCAATTTATTATTTATTCATTATTTTTGTAATTTATATTTTTATAAATTTGTAAATATTACTTATAATAAGTATTTACATTAAATTTGGAAAAAAACGCAAAAGAAATAGAAATAAAAATACATGAATATAAAATACATAGGCATTACACCTATACTTATACCTGTATACCACTTACTTACATTTTATTAAGTGTATAAAATATATCAAAAAATGAATAAAATAAAAATATAACTAACTGTATAAAAGTATTTTATAATTTTATAAAATAATAAACAAAATTAAAGAAAGTAAAAATACAAATAAAAATAAACTAATAAAATGTATAGGTATATGTACCTACAAAGGGTATAAAAGGGAACTTTTAAAAATATACCTCATAAAATTAATCAAAAAAGATCCATAATATACTTTATAAAAAAATAAACATTTTTTCATTTAATAATTAAAAATTAATTAATTCTTTATCTATTTTAAATTGATTTTACAAGGATTTTTGCCAAGGAATTTTCTGGTTGGTCCACGTGGACCAACCAGAGAGCTTCGTTGGTTGAACTCGATCAACTCTCTGACCGAGGTCTGAACCTTGTCAGACTACATTTTTGACCAATTTCTCCTATTTTTTGAGGCGCACTCTTTCACCATTTGATGATCGATCCTTCTTGACTTTTCATCCCTATCCATCGAGGATACACACCCAAGGTTTACCTTGGGGCGTGGATCATCGACTCGCCCGCCATCGCCTCGTTCTTCTCGTTGTTCCATCATCCATTCAAAATGACCCTCCATATTCCCTTCCACCTTTGAACCACCTTGGGAGAGCTTCAAACCTCCGGGTGTGGGTGTATTGGACCTCCGGTGATAGGGGCGTCGTCCCAAACCCCCCGTCGAGGTGATGCGAGGCTAGAGGTCGGATTCCATCCCCCATCTTTGGCGTCCGCCGTAGAGGTACCTACCTTGGGCTCCCTGCCCTTGTGGTCCTTTTTATTTGTTTTTCCTTGCTTTATTTCTATTCCCTATAGCTTTAGGACCGATTTCCCGCTCTCCATTTCGCCTGAAACCTATCCAATCGCCCTCGCGTTCACCTCACCGGAGTTAGCTCCGCGAGCATCCCCCTATTCGCTTTACACCTTCTCAAGCTACTAGGGGGGGCGAGGCATTTTGCCCTCTCCTCCCTTAACCATTTTTGCAGGTCGCAGGAGTCGAAAGGGGCCCTTTCGAGGGTCGATTTTGAAGAACTCAGGGTTCCTAGACCCCGCTTTCTTCTTGGACTTCATCACGGAGCACCAATGCCTCTCAAGCCCTTTTGGCTCCGTCGGTGGACTCGGGATTCTTCCAGGCATCGTTTGGGACCTCCCGCGACGAAGACGGAGGCCGGAGCAGCACCTTAGCATCGATTGAAGCTCGTCGGAGGTCGGGTTCTTCCCCTTTCTTACAGGGAGGTCCTCGACCATCCGATCGAGCTCTATCCCTAGGAGCTCCAGCCATCGTAGGATCTCCTGCCGTCCCCACCGTTCGATCATCACGCCAGATCTAATCGCGACCGTTGGGCGCAAAGCGGCATCGTGCGAGGAGAAGATCTCCCACCGTCGGATCGCTTTTGCGTTGGTATTTTGCATGCTAACCCGCGCAAGTTTTTTTTATTTATTATTTAGCATTTAAACAATCATCAGTAGATTTAGTAATTTTGTAATATTTAGTAAAAGACCCCTGAACTTTCAGTATTTGTAAATAGGTCCAAGCCACGTCACCTCACGTGACCAGTTCACGTGAGTAGCGGGGCATTTTGCAGAGAGGCCCTCAGCCATTTGTGTATTTATTTTCAGTACCGGAATTTTTAATTGTAGTGTAAACTTTTGAGGATATTTGTATGTGCGCCCTCGGGCATTTTTTATATTACAAGCAGGTCCCTCCCAAGCGCGTACCAGTCACTGGTGGGTATTTTACAGTCATACCCTTGTGTCTTTGGAAATTTGTAATTGGTCCAAGAACTTTACTGATTAGTGTTATATTTTGTTGAACTTGCAATCTAGCCCCTGCATGTTTTGATATTTGCATTTATTCCCCTGTCCGGCTTAGTATTTTTGTGGGCTTGTCTTTATTTATTTAGCGCATCATTTTAACTCCAAAAATTACCAAAAAAATATTATAGGCTCCTGTTAACTTGCTCATTCAAGCCATATTTTTGCATTGTATTTTTATTGCATTTTGATATTTATTAAAAATAAAAACATGCATTTTTCCTAATGTTTGCATTAAGAAAATCCATAAAAATTATAAAAACGTTTTGAAAAATTCCAAAAAGTTACATTTGGTGTGTTTTTATCATATTTTAGTGTCAGTCCAAAAACCATTAAAAAATTCAAAACCAAAACCTTAAAAATTAGAAAATACCTAAAATCTTCAAAAAAACTATAAAATCGTAGAAAAATCAAACAAAAATAGAAATCATGTCCTATAGGTTCCCTATTTTATTGTCTTTATTTTAAAATTAATTTGGGAAAATTTTGTTACTATTCGATATTTTTCATTCCCATTTTAATTTTGGCCAGTAGCTTATTCATTGTTTTCCCTTATTTTTGATTTTAAAAATATCAAAAAAGTTCAGAAAATTCCCCAAAAATCAGAAAAATACCTTAAAATTATAAAAAGACCAAAAATATTTAATTCCCTGATTTTTTACTATTTTTACCTATTTTTATAAATACTCTATCCCTCTGTTCCTTATATTGTATATATATTTTATTATTAAAAAAGAAAATATAAAAATATAAAATATAAAAAGAAAATACAAAATCAAGAAAAAGAAAACCAAAATGCAAAATTGAAAACTAAAAATAAAATAAAATAAAAGAAATATATATAAAAACTAAAAACCCACAAAAATTTGCATATTGTAGACACTTAATCACATCACATTTTGTGCATCAATTGTTGATCTATCCTGCCTTGCTCCCTGTGTTCGAACTCTCTGCATACTTGCATCTATACATCTTATTTGTAGAGTTAAAAATAAATTTGACTCCACATTGTTTATCATTGTTTGATATTTGATTGTGGGTTCATTGTTGATTAGATCCAGATTTTGAGTGGTCAACACTTCGACTATGTTCCCGCCTTGTGTGGAATACATGACCGCTCCATTTTCGGGTTTATCAAATGGTGCCGTTGCCGGGGAGATCCAATGTATAGGTCTCATTTTTGATTGATTGTGTTTGTTTGTCTACATTATTGCTTGCCTTATCTCTCTTATTTTTGATATATACCTGTGAGCTTTCTAACCATCTCTTTTCTTGTCTTCTTGCAAAGGACCGCGGATCGAGGAGGATTGCCCAGGTGATTCGGTGTAGCCTTGGGAAGCGGAGTCGGCTTTTCTAGCCCAAGCCGACAGGAGAGAGAAGGAGATTTGGGAGAGAGTGTTAGATAGTCTTTTATTTTTGGTGAGAGAGAGATTCATTATTAATTTATAATAATACAGGTAGTGGGACACTCTTGGACTTTTGGGCCCAACTTCCAAGTGTTTGTTCACTCGGGGGCTCATTGCGGATTTTACGGTTTTCATCGCATCTTTTTTCCCTTTGTTTTCCGGTTTTATTTTCCTTCTTTTGTGTGATTGAGCCCCTAGTTTTAGGATTGCTTGATCGATTAGATTAGGTCCAAACACCCTAATAACCATTGCATGTACCTATAGTGCGTATTTGGACTTAGTTTAATCAAACAGTTGAATCATCATTTTCGATCCGCCGCGCCGCAAGCCCACCCCATGAAGCGCTACTCCTGAACTCGATTTATCGAGAAGAGGAGGGGTAAGTCTAGACCGGACTTTTTGGGTTGAGGATTGGTGACCGACTTGTGGTTCTTCACGCTAGCAATTTCCTGCTTAAGACGATTTCCTTGTGCATATCGACATATAGTATAGGTTTATAAATTCTTGTTTTGCATCCCGCATGGAGAGAGCTGGGAGTCACTGTAAGTCTTCTATCATTGCACTCATCATTTAGGCACTAAGGTGAGAATTCCATCTTAGTGCCACTTGCATTGTCTTTTTCGAATCTTTTCTCCCTCTATTTTTGGATCAAATAGGAATCAAGAAAAAAACAAAAGTGTTAGTCGCTTGTTTGAATTGACTCAAAAGAAGCGATAACACCAAAAAAATTTAAAAAGGGACTGCTAAAGAAAACTTGACCTAAATAAAATTTGTAATTGGATTCATTGCTTGGGGAGAGTAACACCCTCACTTGTATTCAGGTTGCATGGGAAGGTCTCCTTCCAAGTGAGAGAGCAGCTTCGTAAGGATTAGAGCCAAAAACCCAGTATGTGGCTGCCTTGTGTATCGCCAGGATTTCCGAAGTATTGGCGCTTCTATCGTACGTGGACGAGTAGGGCTTGGTCACTAGTGATGACTCTCTATTGTGTAGAGCATCGACCTTGTCCAAAGTATCGAGCCTAGGCCACACCGTCACGGGCGTATCCGTCTCATCGTCTCGCGACCGAGTAGGTTCTTGCACGCTCACGGGTGATTCTGTTGCGAGCGAATTCCGATGTATCGGTTTCGCCTATTGGATTCCTTTCTCTATTTCTTTGGCTGAGTAGGGATCCAGGAAGGGTTACAAGGACCTCAAAAATTGCAGACTACCGGTTACACAGAAGGTGGACAAGTACGGGATACTCTTCAGGCAGTACTCTCGCTCCTATAGGCGTAGCGCTATAAGGACTCGTTAAAAGATAGATGCCTGAATTCATTTAAAAGCTACAAAGATAAAAGCCGAACTATTACGGCTTCACGTGTTGAGTTGGTGAATCCCCTTGTTTTGTGTTTGATTGCTAGTTGGATCTAGGTCAAGATCAAAAACACTGCACAATTGTGCGAAATTTTGCCACCTCCTTCTTCATCATTTCTCAACCTTCATCTTCTCAAATAATCAAGATGATGGGACGGACGTCTCTTAGGCCGACTTTGTCGGCACCGCTATCCAGCACTCCTCCCTATTCATCTAGGACAACCTCGGAGAGTCCTCTCTCCAAGCCTGAGTTCACTTCCACCCCGTTCCCCCTCGACCACCCTTCTCCTTCCATCAGTCCAAGAATTTCAGAATTTATTACAACACAGAGCTCAGATCATTTGACGGCACCTGAGATGGGTTCTTTTGCCTTTTCAGAGAACCCAACCATGGCAGATAGAGAAGATCACCCAGATGAGCGGGAGAAACCTCAATTTCTATCTGATCAAGCTGCCATCAACAATTCACTACTGCCCTCCCTAGAGACAATGCAGAGACAGATAAGAGACCAGGGAGCATTCATGGGTGACGTGATGCGAGAGCTGGCGTAGATGAGAGCAGATTGAGAGAACAGAGCTGCAGGTGGTGGAGGAGAAATACCCGTTGCAGAAGGAGGAGATTCTGACGTTGAGAGACCACCACAGACGATCATGAGTGAATTGCACAATCCTGCCGCATCCCTCACTCACCGATGGATCCGACTTCCTCCCATCCATGGAGACTTCGAGCTTCGGCCCCACAGTATTCAGCTTCTGCCTAAATTCCATGGGTTGCCGACCGAATAACCTGATGACAGGGAATGCGCCGAGGTCATGTATTTCCACAAGGCGGATCGACAGTCGCTGAGTTGACCTCAGACAGAATTCCAAATCAATCAACAATTAACCCACAATGAAATATATGCAATTAAATAAAAAATGTGGAGCTAAAATTTATTATAACTCTACATGTAAATGTGTATAGGTGTAAGCACAAGTAGAGGTCGAACACTGGGAGGCAAATGGTTGAGTGTGAAATTGGTTGCGGAGTTATTCAATTCTTGGTTCATGTCTAAATTTTTATTGTTTTTGTGGGTTCTTAATTTTACATTATTTTATTTTATTTTTGGTTTTATTATTTTTATTTTGTTTTTGCATTATATATATATTTTTTATATTTTCTATTCATATTTTTAATTATATAATATATATATATAAAGATATGTATGAGGAGAGAAAGAAGTAACATAATATATAGATGTATATATATACACTCAAAATGTATTACATATAATATTTTTTTATATTTTTATATATTTTTTTGTTATTTTTTCTAATTTTTTTTTCTAATGTTTATGTATTTTTAATTCAAAAATGTCCCCCATATGGAACTAATTAAGTAGGCCGAAACTAATTTGGGTTCTTAAAAATATAAAATAAGTCCAAAAATAACCCAAATTAATTTTTAATATGTAAATAATAATATATAGATAATTATAAAATAACAAAACATATTTTTAGTGTTTTTCAAGGGTTTTTATATTTTTTTTAGTATTTTAGAGCCTCTTGAAATTTTTATATATTCTTTTTTTATTTTTATGGTTTTTCATTTTCTAGACTCAATATATATATATATATAAATATACCACATATAATTTTTTTGGAATTTTTCAAAATGTTTTTATATTTTTTTATATTTTGTAAATTAAAGCGTACAAAAATGGCTTCTTTTTCATTTTTAATAATTAGGTCATATGCAAAAAAGTGCAAAATGGACATGTGGCGTGAAAGTACATAGCATGGAGCATCTGACCTAATTTTTGTAGATTTTTTGGAGCTAAGTAGCTATTTTTAATAAATACATAAAAGGCACAAAAATAAAACAGCCTGGTAGGGGCATTTTGGCAAATAAAATTAACTACAGGTGGCTCTGTGCAAACATACCAACATAAATAAACATTTATTCAAAATTTTGAAACTATTTTACATTTAGCAAAAGGCGCCAGGGTATATCTGCAAAATTTACGCGCCTCACGTGGGACTACACGTGAGGCGCGGAAGGACCTATTTGTAATTCTATTCACTTCAGGGTCCCTTCAGCAAAACTTAAAATTTATTTACAACGTGACATTTATTTTACAATATTAAAAATTAAATACACAAAAAGCGGGGGTATAAGTGAAAATTGCACCCAAAGGCGCTGGATCTGACGGTTGAGCTTTGTGACTTATCCACGTGGTGCCTCCACGTGAACCGATGATGCTTCGCGGATACACGATGTGGATTAGATCTCCATGCGAGATCTAACGGTTGATGCATGCATGATCTGATGGCTGATCTTCAATCCGGGCCTCCATCTTCATCCAACGACGGAGGCGATAGTTGGACGAACAGGGAAGAACGCTCGCTGAGACGAGCTTCTTCCGGTGATATCTCGTACCTCCGCCGGTCTTTGCCGCTCCTGAAGGTCCTATGGGCTTCCTGGAAGGTTTCTCTAACTGTTGGAGGTCTTAGATCGGCCAGAGGTACGTTGGAGTGCCGCCACGAGCTCGGAGAAGGAATGGAGCTCAAGGTACCTCCGTTGGCTTCGATAGCAGCTCCAGGCGCATTTCAAGGCGCCTAACCTGCACAGAAAGGTAGAGGAGCTCGAAGTCTCTCTCCTCGACTCGGGATTTGAAGCTGGAAACAAGGGGATGACAATGGGCAGCGAAGCTCCGACGGAAGGCGGTGGAGGAGCTTTGATTCACAGATCTAGGGAAGATATGGTTGGGTTTAGGTGGCCTGGAAGTGGAGAAGGCAGTGGGGAACATAATGAAGGTGAAAGTGAGTCGAGACACAGTCGAGGGCACGGTGGCGAAGTCGCCGGAGCAGAGCTCCGACGAACATCGATTTAGCTAACCTAGGCTATACTAACGATCTAAATGCTAAATAAAATGCAGAAATGAAATGCAGGAATAAAAATTTACCTAAGGAATGTAAATGCGCAGCTCTTATACCCGGAGAACTCAAGGGAGCAGGACGAATGCAGGAGCTCCGCCGTGGGCGCATCTCATTCCTCCGCGAGCTTCCACAACCTTCAAGGGACCTCCAGCTGTCACCTGGATGCGCTCTTGGCCGAAGGCTGGGTCTCTAGGGCTAGGGAAATGGCCAAAAAATTCGGAGGAGGAAGATGGAGTTATTTATAAACATGCTTGGACGCCATTATTAACTGGCTAATAACAAAGAATCGGGGCTATATACACGAGATCAAAGAGAACGGCGTGGATCATGATGGTTCTAGGAGAAATTCCTGTGAAGGAAGCATCTTCGATTGATGGGTGGTGTGTCTGGGAAAAATTGGAGAAGACGGGCAAAAAGACGGGCTACGTCACCTCGGGCGGCTGGGGGAGCAGTTGACCGAGCAGTCAACAAACGCTGGAAACTGATTGGTCCAAGTCCGCACGAAGTTGACTTAATTATTAACCATAATAAATGATTTAATTAAATTATACTTATAAAAAAATATGTTTATTAATTATTGTAGTATTTACTTATGATTTTTATTTATTTTTTTGATGTATTTTATTATGGGTTTATTTTAATAATGTATTTATAAGTGTATTTACATGTATTTATTTTTATTTTGTGTTTTATTATTTTATATTATTTTCTTACTTTATAAATTTATAACTGATTTTTGTGAGTGTAGATATATTTTTGTTTAATTTTTATGAGTTTATTTACATTTTTAAATAAATAGGTATATGTATATGCAGGTATACTTATATGTATTTTACCTATATCTTATATATCTTTTATTTATTTAATGTATTTTCTTGGTTTTTATTTTGGATTTGTATCTTTAATAATTTATATGTAATATTTACATTATTGTAAAAATATAGATGAATAAAGAATACAAGAATAAAATCCCTTTTTTTACATATAGATAGCATAGGTATTTTGTCTATGTATTGCATAGACTTATTTTATTTTACAAATTCTTTTTGGGTTTATTATAGTTTCAACATGTTCGTGTATTACATATATTTCTTACAAGATCCCAAAAATATAAGTTGATAGAAATAATGAATGAAGAATAAATTGAATATTTTATTGGGGTAGATTGTACAATGGGGGCCAAAAACCTAACTTTCACAGATGAACTCCAAAAATCATGAAACCAAGTTTACTAAATAGTTCTTGAAAAGCTATATACAATTAAAGGTGATTTTGGGTGATTTTGAGCTTTTATTTGCAAGATATTGGTATGTGAAGTTGAGATTCTGGCTTTTTATTCTGTATATAAAATGTACACTGTATATTCTTTTTGCACAAACTCAGTTTTGTATTTTTATTCACATTATTATCTACAATTTTCATGTACAAAATATTTTTATTTGATGAATAAATAATTAAATGCAAAATAGTTGTCAAAAATGCATAAATGAATTTATAAATAAATGAGGTATTTATTGTATTATTGGCCCTTATCTCCCCCTACCTTATTCCTTATCGACCAATTCCATTCTGGACTTGGTCTCGGGGTTAGGGTCATAAAATATTTGCAATATTTTATTCCTTTTTCTTTTCTTCTCTTTATTCTATAATTTTAGCATTAAAAACCTTATTTTATTTACATTTAATACAATAAATAATGAATGCTATTATGTACCAATTGAGTCTATTTAAATGCATTTGCTGGGGCTTTTAAGGCCAAAATGATAGAATAAAGAATGATGAATCGAGATTCATCATCCTCATATACTTGCCTTTGCTAGTCCCTAGCAAATACTTATGCAATAAGTACAAAAAGATAACGAATAAGAAGAAAAGAAAAAGCAAAAATAAAGAATTAAGAATAAATTGAATTGATCATGATTATTAAACTTATCTGTACAAAATCAAAGTTTGGAGCTCAGGTTAGA
The DNA here is from genome assembly GCA_037367405.1 of Ottelia alismoides. Taxonomy (NCBI): domain Eukaryota; kingdom Viridiplantae; phylum Streptophyta; class Magnoliopsida; order Alismatales; family Hydrocharitaceae; genus Ottelia; species Ottelia alismoides. The sequence goes on from JAZKJV010004850.1 coordinate 178,853, forward strand.
CCTTGGTGTGAAAATGTGTGTGGAACCTTGTTGGGAATCAAATTTAAAATACAACAGCCTTCAATAGTCACAGAACTCGGTTCAAATTACCCCAATAACCAGGTCAGAACTAGCCTACATCATACGCAAACCCTTATGACTATGAAGCTGACTTGTACAGTGTAAGTGATAGTGGCTCTCCCCAACAGAAATGACAAAGGAACTGACTTCTCCAGAATGACAACCCAATTATTCCCCAATCCAGCCCTCTACCGTCGAGGATCGGGGTATTCCCTTCTAAGTTCAAGTGGCATCCAACTCAAGAGGAGTATGTGAAGAAGAGAATGGACGGTAGCCAATGTAGCTACCTATCCTGGGATGCAAGACCAATGTAGTCAAGTCATCCAGCTGCAGGCTCACATGGTATAACTTTAATGCTCAAGCTTGCTTATTTTCTATACAACATATATACATACTTCGGTAGACATTTTTATTTTACTTTTTTATTATTTACAAGCTTGTCCACTTTTTTGGAGTTTTTTTTCAACATACTATTTACAACAACATTTACATAAGGACTTTTTCCTCAAGAGCAAGAAGACTATTCCTCTTTTGAAGCTTTATTGCAACACACACTCTCCTGTCATTCGACTTTATTGAAACTGGACGAGGTTGGGGTGCACTTCCCTCCCTAGACGAGGATGGATGTTTCCACTCGTCTGCGTCTCAGACTGGCAAATCCAACCCCCTCACCACTCCAACTGAGTTGAGCCAAGTGAAAGGTGCAAGTGTCCAAGTTAGGTCGCGGTCGATAAGAGTCATGCGTGTGTCTCGAAAAGTTCTACTTAGTCCACTGAGGTGACTTGAACCCAGCCCTGATTTCTCAAAGAATTAAATCTGAATAGACCTGAAGTACCTTAAACCTAGTTCCCATAAGGTTCCAGTGCAGTTAGGTGCAGTAAGGTCCAACCAAGCTCCAATCTTCGACTTTATTGGACTAGTTCAATCATCAAGCTCAATCAAAGAATATGAATGCTATGTAAATGCTATTTACAAATATGCAAAGAATAATGCAATTTTTCAAAGAATTTGAAAACAAAGAGAGGAATTTTTACACAAAGAATTTACAAATAAAAGAATTTTGGCACTCAAAGAATACAACGATTTACACAGGTGTGCCGCTTTATTTTTACAAGATTCAAATAATTTACAGGTTTTAACAAAGTAATTTATTTAGGTGTATATACAATTGATAAAAAAATTTATGTATTGTATTTATAATTTATTTTATAATGCTTTTATTCCTCAAATTTATTTGAAAATGATTTTGAAAACTATAGTACAAAATAATTTTTGCAAATATTTACAAACATTTGAAAGCCATTTTGCAAAGATTTTACAAACACTATATATACATTTTCAAAATATTATTACAAAATGTTTTCAAGATCATTTGCAAATAGGTTTTCAAATCCTTTATTTCACACAAATAGAAAAATTTTGCAATCAAAATATTTTTACAAAGGTTGAAAATATTTCACAAAAAGTTTTCCAAACAGTTTACACTATTTTTCAAATTATTTTGCAAAAGTATTTTTAACATGATTTATTAATCAGTTTATACAAAAAGAATCCGAGGAATAAGAAGCATTATTAATTACTTTTCAATGAATTATATCATTTTTTAGCCATATTTATTAATATTTATACGAAAGTACGAGTTATGGATGAAGTATATACAGAGTATATACGACCCCCCTATACTTAGCTTGAGGTATGTCCTCATAGATCGAAAAAGAAAAGAGAAGACATAACTCGTACTGATTATAGACAAGTCTAAAGAATAAGAAATGAAGGAAATATAAGTTGACCGTCCCTCCTATACTTAGGATCAAGTGATCCTAAGTATAGAAGACTGTACACAAAAGCAGGGCGGGTCAAGGGCGGGAATAAACATATCAAAGAATTAACAAATCAGGGGTGCACCCCCTCCTATACTTAGGAAAAAGTACTTCCTAACTATAGAAATATGTCTAGAAGGGGAGACACCTTTTATTTAGATATAGAAGATAGAAAAGGAAAAGAGAGATATATACAGATAGACGAAAAGATCGTGGAGAATATATGCATCACTCCCCCTATACTTAGGGTGAGATATCCCTATGTCTAGGCAACAACAGGAGTGACGAAAACTGAACGAGGAAAGAACAACGCGGTGCGTACCCCCCTATACTTTGGACAAGGTATGTCCTAAGTGTAGACACGAAGACATGGCGATAGATCTAGGGCACACTTAACATGCAGGAGAAAGAATGAACAAAGCACACATATATACAAGTGGTGAAGAACTGGTGGAGTACATGACGGTATCTGACAAGTGAATATCGTACTTGCGCCATTGACTCCCTGTGTGAACAAGGACGCAGTCAGAAGGTGAAAATACACCCTGATAAGCAGTCAGGTGGGTGTCGGCAACTGGGGACAAACAGATCAGGAAGTAAAGCGGGAACCAGTAGCGTGAAGCAGACAATCGGCACACAGGGTTAGCATTAGGAAACAGAGCTGATACTGTACGACCAGGAGGAAGAAGGAATAGTACAGATTCCTCCGATCAATCAGAGTCTCAATAAGATATGGAAAGGTAAGGAACTAAAGACATCGTGGCATTCGGTGGTCATGAGGTCGGAAGATCACAGGAGATACACCGAATATCGCAAGTCATGTCTCAATCCTGTGAGGGTCATCAAGGTGAGCAGCTCAAAGGAGCAAGGAATCAGACTAATCAGAAGACTTGGTCCAGTGATCCGCAGATCAGATACACAATCAGAGAAGAGACCAAGTACATATATCAGGAAAATCGGCTTCGTGCTCCGCAGATTGGAGACACAATCAGATGGAGACCGAGTACATAGCTCAGAGGACTCGGCTTCGTTCTCCAACAGATAGGAGACATCAGAAATGAAACCGAGTGCCTGCAAGGTGATGTACCCTCCTGCAGATAACCCTCGGAGAGTGGTACATGCTAATCGTCGAATATTCAGTCAGAAACTCAACCTTGCAAGGGTCATCAAGGCGAGCGGACGCAAAGGTGCCAGTGATCCATCAGACAGATCATCAGAATCTGGTCTCAGTAGGCGACATAACGGATACCAGCAGAAGAGATCAAGAGAGATAAAATGTGTCATAGCCTCTCGCAGATAACGCTCGGAGAGCTATGAACTAGGCAGTAAGCATTTGGAAAATCAAGGCTCATCCTTGCGAGGACCGTCAGGGAGAGCAATCAGACAGGTGGCCTCATGTACCAACAGATCGGGCACACAATCACAGGGAAGGCCAATCAAGCATATCATCTGACTCGATTTCGGGTCCCATCACAATGGCGACCAAGTAGTTAATGAAACCGCAGTCCTAGAAATTATCGCATTCTCCCGCAGATAGTCCTCAGGGAGGAATGCGAGCTAGATCAATGTAAGTCGTGGGAATGCTGGTATAGAGTCTCAGGTCCTCGAAATAATGTGTATCCATCAATCTACCAGAGGGCATAATATCGAGTGGAGGAGCAAGTAATCAAGATATCAGTCATAATGCAATCCCTCGAAGTCAATCCAATCAGCAGAGATGGCACAATATTATCGGAAATCCTCTACGTGCCATGGGTGGATCAAAGAGTCAGGAGATCAAGGATGGGTCAATCAAGAAGATGAGGAGGTTCATGGGGGTTCCGGGCACTGTTATCATGAAGCATATATAAAGATAGTCAATAAAAAATCCGAATCTGGACAGGCCGAACCGAATGGGTAGATCAATCAATGGTCATGAAATCATCTTCATATCATCAAAGTACGTCGCATCCTCAATCCGGTGTGCTTGATCAGAATATCCCAATAAATAATCACACTTAATGATCATGCATCATCAAAAATCCTCAATACGCTCGTATGCACGTATCCAAACTCATATCCACCAAGAGTAGTATATCCATCTCAGCATTCTCAAACATCATGCCCGACTTACTCCAATAATCAATGTGAGTCAAAATCCTCGATGCGGGCCTCATCGATGTGCACAACATTCCTGGGTAAAGGAAGAGGTGATACGGGGAACACGAGGAAGGTGGATATGAAGGGGAACACAATGGAGTGGAGAAGTTGATTGAGCGTACGCACCAATATCACAGGTGGTAGAAGAGTGACACAGAGGGTACGAGGAGGGCGGGAGAGAAGATCGGGACATAGAACAAATTGGGTGTTCCACACAAGGCGGGAACACCGTCAAAATGATGGTCCAAAGAGCATGCTCTCCTCGAACCGGTGAAGATGGGGACAGAAGAGATGGTACGATGGTAACTAGGAAGGTGGTGAAGAAGAGGGAAACGACGGACTTGGCGAAGAATGATTGAGCTCAAGCGCCAATATCACGACTCGGTGTAGATGAGGAGATATATATAAGAGAGGTAGAGAGACTCATAGATGAAAAATGCATGACTCACACAATGGGACCGGCTACTCAAATAGTGAATGAAAAACACAACGGACTCCAAGTCACATTCAATACACAAGACAAACCCCCGATTCACCTACTCGACACAGTGAAGACCGTCAAGTGACGATCATTTATATTTTCATTTTTAGAGTGAGGTGAGAATCACAAAGTTGTACAAACACTTAGGAGGCTTGATAGGACTTGGGCTCTACTCCTTAGTGTGTACGTGAGCACTTAAAACGCATCCAATGAGGGGGTTGCTCTCCCCAAGACAAGGAAGTCCATTATGTTTTATTTTTTGGTCCAATAGAGTTAGCAGTCCCATTTTTATTTAGGTTATAACTTTTTTTGGATATTTTCAATGCACGTGCCTATCGAGGTTCCAATTTCCATTTAGCATCCTAAGTGGTCAAAAATAGAGGGAGGAGGTCGGAAAAGCCATGCAAGTCGAAAAACAATAATGCATGCCAAGTAAGAAGACTTACAGCGCTTCCCATATCTCTCCATGTGAGATGCATAACAGAATTTGAAACCTATGCTATATGCGAATGCAAGCCGAAGAAATCGCCCTAGGATGGTAACTGCTATTATCTTGAAGCACCACAAGTCGGTCATTGATCCTTAACCTAAGAGTCCGGTCTTGGCTTACCCCTCCTCTTCTCGACACACACGAGTTCAAGAGTAGCGCTTGATGGGACTTGCTTACGGCACACGGGTTAAGAGATAAATGAACATACTGTTTAAATTTGACTAGATCCAAAATGCACTATAGGTATATGCAAATATATTAGGGTGTTTGGACCTAATCTATCAGCAAGCAGTCCCTAAGCTAGGGCTTATTCACACAAAATAATAAAAATAAAAAAAAAGAAAAAGCGTCAAAACCATCGAGGCCCCCAAGGGAACAATCCCTCGGGCAATGGACCTCAGGAGTCGGAGTGTCTGAGAGTCCTGAATTATTACATGTCAAATGTCACTCTCTCACGTAAATATACATAATAAAATAAATAAAATGCATAAAAATAGAGACCATCTTCCAAAATTCTCTTCCAGCTCCCTTAGACGTTCTCTCCTGTTGGCCGGTGTAGAAGAGCCAACTTTGCCTCGCTTGGGTGCATAGGACTTCCTAGGAATTCCTCCTTTGCTTGGCGGTCCCTCGCATCAAAGACCTATAAAAGAGATGGGTCAGAAAATTCAATCAATAATCACAATAATAATCAAATAGATAAATGAATAATGGATATTAGCAAAGAATTAAATAAATGAATGAACAATCATACAAATCCATTGCCTCCCCGGTAACAACGCCATTTGATGACAGGGAATGCGTCGAGGTCGTGTCTTTCCACAAGGCGGATCGACAGTCGCTGAGTTGACCTCAGACAAAATTCCAAATCAATCAACAATTAACCCACTATGAAATATATGCAATTAAATAAAAAAATGTGGAGCTAAAATTTATTATAACTCTACATGTAAATGTGTATAGGTGTAAGCACAAGTAGAGGTCGAACACTGGGAGGTGAATGGTTGAGTGTGAAATTGGTTGCGAAGTTATTCAATTCTTGGTTCATGTCCAATTTTTTATTGTTTTTGTGGGTTTTTAATTTTACATTTTTTTATTTTATTTTTGGTTTTATGATTTTTATTTTTTTTACATTATATATTTTTTTATATTTTCTTTTCTTATTTTGAATTATATAATATATATATATAAAGATATGTATAAGAGGAGAGAGAGAAAGAAGTAACATAATATATAGATGTATATATATATACTCAAAATGTATTACATATAATATTTTTTTATATTTTGATATTTTTTTTTGTTATTTTTTTCTGGATTTTTTTTCCAATTTTTATGTATTTTTAATTCAAAAATGTCCCTCATATGGAACTAATTAAGTAGGCCGAAACTAATTTGGGTTCTTAAAAATATAAAATAAGTCCACAAATAACCGAAATTAATTTTTAATATGTAAATAATAATATATAGATAATTATAAAATAAGAAAACATATTTTTGGTGTTTTTTAAGGGTTTTTATTTTTTTTAGGATTTTGAAGCTTCTTGAAATTTTTATATTTTCTTTTTCTATTTTTAGGGTTTTTTATTTTCTGGACTCAATATATATATAAATCTACCATATATAATTTTTTTGGAATTTTTCAAAATGTTTTTATATTTTTTTTATTTTGTAAATTAAACCGTACAAAAATGGCTCCTTTTTCATTTTTAATAATTAGGTCATATGCAAAAAATGCAAAATGGACATGTGGCGTGAGAGTACATAGCATGGAGCATCTGACCTAATTTTTGTAGATTTTTTAGAGCTAAGTAGCTATTTTTAATAAATACATAAAAAGCACAAAAATAAAACAGCCTGGTAGGGGCATTTTGGCAAATAAAATTAACTACAGGGGCTATTAACTTCAGGGTCCTTTCAGCAAAACTTACAATTTAATTACAACGTGACATTTATTTTACAATATTAAAAATGAATTACACAAAAAGTGGGGGTATAAGTGAAAATTACCCCCAAAGGCGCTATATCTAACGGTTGAGCTTCGTGACTTATCCACGTGGCGCCTCCACGTGAACCGATGACGCTTCGCGGATACACGGTGTGGATAAGATCTCCAAGCGAGATCTGACTTGGCTGATGCATGCGTGACCGATGCCTAATCTTCAATCTGGGCCTCCATCTTCATCCAACGGTGGAGGCGGTAACTGGACGAACAGGGAAGAACGATTGTCGAGGCGAGCTTCTTCTAGTGATATCTCGCACCTCCGCCGATCTTTGCCGCTCCTGAATGTCCTATGGGCTTCCTGGAAGGTTCCTCTAACTGTTGGAGGTCTTGGATCGGCCAGAGGTACGCTGAAGCGCTGCCACAAGCTCGAAGAAGGAATGGAGCTCCAGGTACCTCCACCGGCTTCGATTGCGGCTCCTGGCGCGTTTCAAGGCACCTAACCTGCACAGAAAGGTAGAGGGGCTCGAGGTCTCTCTCCTCGACCCGGGGTTTGAAGCTGGAAGCAAGGAGATGACAATGGGCAGCGAAGCTCCGGCGGAAGGCGGTGGAGGAGCTTTGATTCGCAGATCTAGGGAAGATATGGTTGGGTTTAGGTGGCCTGGAAGTGGAGAAGGCGGTGTGGAACAGAATGAAGGTGAAAGTGAGTCGGGACACAGTCGAGGGCACGGTGGCGAAGTCGCCGGAGCAGAGCTCCAACGAATTTTGATTTAGCTAACCTAGGCTATACTAACGATCTAAATGCTAAATAAAATGCAGAAATGAAATGCAGGAATAAAAATTTACCTAAGGAATGTAAATGCGCAGCTCTTATACCTGGAGAACTCCAGGGAGCAGGACAGATGTCGGAGCTCCGCCATGGGCGCATATCCTTCCTCCGCAAGCTTCCACAACCTTCAGGGGACCTCCAGCTGTCACCTGGATGCGCTCTTGGCCGAAGGATGGGGCTCTAGGGCTAGGGAAATGGCCAAAAAATCAGAGGAGGAAGATGGAGTTATTTATAAACATGCTTGGACGCCCTTATTAACTGGCTAATAACAAAGAATCGGGGCTATATACATTAGATCAAAGAGAACGACGTGGATCATGATGGTTCTAGGAGAAATTCTCGTGAAGGAAGCATCTTCGATTGATGGATGGTGTGTCCGGGAAAAATGGGAGAAGACGGGAGAAAAGACGGGCCAGGTCACATCGGGCGGCTGGGGGAGTAGTTGACCGAGCGGTCAACAAACGCTAGTAACAGATTGGTCCAAGTCAGCACGAAGTTGACTTAATTACTAAACATAATAAATGATTTAATTAAATTATATTTATAAAATAAAATATGTTTATTAATTACTGTAGTATTTATTTATGATTTTTATTTATTTTTTTGATGTATTTTATTATGGGTTTATTTTAATAATGTATTTATAAGTGTATTTACAAGTATTTATTTTTATTTTGTATTTTACTTTTTTATTTTATTTTCTTATTTTATAAATTTATAACTTATTTTTGTGAGTGTAGATATATTTTTGTTTAATTTTTATGAGTTTATTTACATTTTTAAATAAATAGGCATATGTATATGCATGTATACTTATATGTATTTTACCTATATTTTATATATCTTTTATTTATTTAATGTATTTTCTTGGTTTTTATTTTGGATTTGTATCTTTAATAATTTATATGTAATATTTACATTATTGTAAAAATATAGATGAACAAAACATACAAGAATAAAATCCCTTTTTTACATATAGATAGCATTGGTATTTTGTCTATGTATTGCATAGACTTATTTTATTTTACAAATTCTTTTTTAGTTTATTCTAGTTTCAATATGTTCGTGTATTACATATATTTCTTACAAGATCCTAAAAATATAAGTTCATAGAAATAATGAATGAATAATAAATTGAATATTTTATTCGGGTAGATTGTATAATGGGGGCCAAAAACCTAACTTTCACAGATGAACTCCAAAAATCATGAAACCAAGTTTATTAAATAGTTCTTGAAAAGCTATATACAATTAAAGTGATTTTGGGTGATTTTGAGTTTTTATTTGCAAGATATGGGTCTGTGAAGTTGAGATTCTGGCTTTTTATTCTGTGTATAAAATGTACACTATATACTTTTTTTGCACAAACTCAGTTTTGTATTTTTATTCACATTATTATCTACATTTTTCATGTACAAAATATTTTTATTTGATGAATAAATAATTAAATGCAAAATAGGTGTCAAAAATGCATAAATGAATGAATAAATAAATGAGGTATTTATTGTATTATTGGCCCTTATCTCCCCCTACTTTATTCCTTGTCGACCAATTCCATTCTGGACTTGGTCTCGGGGTTAGGGTCATAAAATATTTGCAATATTTTATTCCTTTTTTTCTTCTCTTTATTCTATAATTTTGGCATTAAAAATCTTATTTTATGTACATTTAATACAATAAATAATGAATGGTATTATGTATGTATGAGGCTATTTACGTGCATTTGCAGGGGTTTTTAAGGACAAAATGATAGAATAAAGAATGATGAATTGAGATTCATCAGAACCACACCTCCATCTGCAAGAATTCGAGATGATCTGCAGTACCATTCATGACAGGCTGATGACTGAGGACACTATCAAGATGATCGCCTTCCCATTCTCTTTGGTTGACAGACACGCTTACTGGCTGAAACGCTTGGGAAGTTTCATCGACACTTGGGCACAACTTCGGACCACCTACTTAAAGAAGTATTACCCTCTCGGTCGGACTAATGCAGCGAGAGCTATGATCAGCAACTTCACAATGATCCCTAATGAACAATTCCATGAAGCTTGGGATCGCTTTAGAGAGCTCATTGACCGGTGTCCGCATCATGACATATCCAAGCCCAACTTAGTTCAGAGTTTCTTCTGTGGGCTGACACCAGAGCTGCAGGGGCTTGTCAATGCCTCTTGTGGTGGATCCTATTTCTCAAAGGGTGAAGATGACGTTTGGGCCATCTATAAAGGGATGGTAGAAAATTCGACAGTCATGACCCAAGCCAGACTCTACACCCAGCCAAAACAACCCCAAGGAGCAGGAACATATCAGAGGATTGCCTGCATAGATGCTGGTCCTAATACTTCGTCGGTAGCCGCAGCCTAAGTCGAATCCACCGCTATCCATATGTGTTGCATGATGATGATTGTATGGATTCTATTCCTTCACAGGCACAGGAACCTCTTCCTAGTCCTCCATTTGAGGAGGCCCCTACCATCTCCTTCCCTAAAGCACTCCGCTTAGCGAAGGAGAATAAAAAAGAAAATCCCAAAAAGACCCAACCGGTAGAGTTCAGCAATCAGATGATTGACAGATTTCAGATTCAGCTGACTCTACGAGAAGCACTTGAGCACATTCCCTTCCTTAAAAAGAACTTGAAAGAGGAAGCTACAGTCAGCAGGAAGAGGAGGTACATAGATCAGATCCATGTGCTCACCCATTACACGTGCCGCACCATTCAGAACACATTGCCTGGCAAGGGACCTGATGTAGGAGCTTCTTATGTCAGATGCGAGATTCAGGAGCAACAGTTCGATCTTACTCTATTAGACAGTAGCTCTTCTATCAACCTTCTTCAGGCAGCCTTACTCGTCCGATCCGAGTTTGGTCCTCTTCTTCAGAGCAGGACGGTCCTTCAGTTTGCTGATAGGTCGATTAAGAGGCCGAAGAAGTTGTTGAGAGACGTGGTTGTTACCATTCAGGGCCTGAAATTCTCCATGGACTTTGTTGTACTGGACATGGAGATCCCTGAGTTGGTAACTGATTCCCCTATCATACTTGGATGCCCATTCTTGGCACAGCCAAGGCGGTGACCGATCACGATAATGGGACGGTGTGCTTTCACGTAGAGGGAGAGAGCATACAAATAGAAATGATTGATGAGACCCGAGCGAGAGAATTAGCATGCTCAGAGCAGTCCAGCGAAGCCACGCAGATGACAGAGGATGAGCTAGACATCTCCAGGAGTGCGATTTTGTGATGACAGATGATGAATCCATTTGGACAGATCCCATAGCACAGACCCTCGCCTTGCCTAAAGAATCCCTGTACTTAAAGCTTTTGGTAGCCGAGAGCCTGGAGAGCACAACCCTGTACGAGCACACCATTGAGGCTGACAATGTTGGGACGAGTGGTGGTGATGATTTTCAGTCTTGTTCATCTAATTCAGATCCCTCGAATTCAGACATTGATTGGGATGATTTCGATGACTATTTGCCGTGTTTGATTCCTTCTGAGCAACAACCATGACAGAGTGCGAGCCAGTACAGTTTATTAAAGATTCAGCAAGGCTCCTTTCGTCAAATATTCATGCAGAGCGAGAGTTCTCACATGAAGACCTGGTCGCTTTCACATAGACTTATCAGAAGCCAGATCTGCCACCTCCTAGTTGTCCATAACTGAAACCCTTGCCACAGTCGTTGAAGTATAGATTCCTTGCGGGTGAGCCAGATATGCATCCAGTCATTATCTCAGCAGGTTTGACTGGAGAACAAGAATCTCGTCTGATGTAGGTTCTTGAAAGAAACCACAAGGCGATAGGATGCAATATAGCTGATCTCCAGGGGATTAGTCCGACTTTGTGCTCCCACCACATTTATCTTGAGGATGACGCTAGGCCTTCGCGTGAGTTCCAGTGACGACTGAACCCGAATCTTCGAGATGTGGTCATGAAGGAAATATCAAGGTGGTGGAGCATCGATTTTATCTATCCCATCTACGACTCTCGATGGGTTAGTCCATTACATGTGGTACCCAAGAAGACAGGTATCACTACAGTTGTGAATGAGTCTGGAGAGGAGATAGCTACCCGGGTACCAACTTCTTGGAGGGCCTGTGTGGACTACAGACGATTGAATCAGGCCACCGAGAAGGATCATTTCCTGCCGCCATTCATTGATCAGATTATGGAGAGGCTAGCTGGGAAGACTCATTACTGCTTTCTTTACGGGTACTCCGGTTATAATCAAGTGGCCATTACGCCCGAGGACCAGGAGAAAACGACATTCACCTGTCCGTTTGGGAGTTATGCTTTCAGACGGATGCCCTTCGGTCTATGTAACTCCCCCGCGACATTCCAAAGGTGCATGTTGTCCATCTTTTCGGACATGGTGGGTGATTGTTTAGAGGTCTTCTTGGATGACTCCTCGGTCTATGGCGATGGGTTTGATGCTCGCCTTGACTGCCTATACCGTGTGCTTCAGCGCTGCATAGAGGTCAATCTTGTCTTGTCTTGGGAGAAGAGTCACTTCATGGTGACTCAAGGGACGGTCCTTGGTCATATCATCTCCGACAGGGGCGTGGAGGTTGATCCAGCCAAGGTGGATATCATTAGAAAACTCAATCCACCGTCCAATCTGCGTCAATTGTGGTCTTTTCTGGGCCTGTCAGTTTCTACCGACGGTTCATTCATGACTTCAGTCGAATTGCTCGACCGCTTACTGATTTGCTAACAAAAGACACCGAGTTCATTGTAGATGATAAGTGTCTTGCGTCCTTTGAGATTCTCAAGAGTATGGTTGTTTCGACTCCTGTCCTTCAGCCACCTGATTGGTCTCTTCCATTCGAGATCATGACAGATGCTTCTGATTTTGCCGTAGGGGCTGTGCTTGGACAGAGGACGGATGGATTGCCGTTTGCCATTCACTACGCCAGCCGGACTTTGGATGCCACTCAGCGGAATTATACTGTGACAGACAAAGAGATGCTGGCCGTAGTCTTTGCTTTGGATAAGTATCGATCGTATATTCTCGGATCTAGAGTGACTATCTACACAGATCACACCGCCATCCGGTACTTAATGGCCAAGAAGGATGCCATAGCTCACCTTACCAGATGGATCCTTCTGCTCCAGGAGTTTGACATAAAGATTAAGGATAAGCCTGGAGTTAAAAATGTGGTGGTGGGTCATCTTTCCCGCTTGGAGAACCTTGAGGAATCTGAGCCCAGTGCATCGATTATAGAGACATTCCCAGACGTGGCAATCTCCTCACTCCCATGGTATGCCGACTTTGTAAACTATCTTGTAGCCAAGACAATTCCTCGGGGTTGGCCCAGACAGAAACTTGAGACCTTCCTAGCTAAGGCCAAGTTTTACCATTGGCAGGATCCCATCCTTTATCATGAAGGAGGGGATAGCATCTGGAGAAGGTGCATTCCTCAAGATGAACAACATAGTGTCCTTGCATATTGTCACAAGCTTGAGGCAGGACGACATCATTCTGGGAAAAGGACAGCACAGAAGGTGCTTCAATCCGGCCTTTGGTGGCCTACTCTCTTCAAGGATTCAGATGAATTCGTGAAGAAATGTATTGATTGTCAGAAGATGGGTACTTGAGGACAGAGAGACATGATGCCCATGCAACCCATTCACTTTTGTGAGGTTTTTGATGCATGGGGGATTGATTTCGTGGGCCCATTTCCTAAGAGTCAGGGATTTGAAAACATTTTGCTTGCTGTAGATTATGTCAGCCGCTGGGTTGAGGCCATCCCCGCCCGAGCCGCAGATGGTAAAACTGTGTGTAAATTTTTGAGGAAAAATATCATTTCACGGTTCAGGGTACCTAGAGTTCTGATTTCAGACTGGGGATCTCATTTCATTAATGATAAATTCAGGGCCCTTGCAGACAAGTTCGACATTGACCATCGTGTTGCCATGCCATACCACCCTCAGACTAATGGTCTCACCGAAGTATCGAATAGGGAGATCAAGACAATCTTACAGAAGGTTGCCCGCCCAGACTGAAAGGATTGGTCACAACTTTTGGACTCGGTCTTGTGAGCCTATCGGACCTCCTTCAAAAATCTATTAGGGACATCTCCCTTTCGTCTCGTCTATGGCTAGCAGTGCCATCTGCTAGTGGAAATCAAGCATAAATCATTTTGGGCAGTTACTGAGTTACTGTTAGATCCCGAGAGTATAGGAGAATGGAGGAGAGCAGAATTTGCAGCCCTAGAGGAGTTGAGAGATACAACCATTTCTAGCAGCCTACAGTACAAGGAAAAAGTGAAATGGCATGATTCTCATATCAGCCATAAACAGTTTGAGCCCGATCAGCGCGTATGGTGGTTCGATTCCAGGCTGAAATTATTTCCAGGGAAATTACATAGCAAGTGGAAAGGTCCTTATGTGGTCAGGAAGGTACATGACAATGGAAGTATTGACATATGTGAACCGTCATCTTCCTCTACCTTCCGTGTTAATGGTTAGCGCCTGAAGCTATATCTAGACCATGATCCGCCGACCGTTGACGTTGCCCCCATTCTTCTGGTATGATTGTGTTCTTTGACTCGTATCATGTGCATCTCATACATGGTGATCAATTCAATCTTCCGCTGTATAGATCCATCTGTTGATATCTTTCCCTTTTTTCTTATTCTCTTCTTTTCCTCTTCTATCTCTTGTATCTATCAAAAAGGTGTCACCCCTTGAAGACAGTTTTCTATACTTAGGACGTACTTTATCCTAAGTATAGGGGGTGTGTACCCCGAGTTGTTCTATTCTTTGATCCTCTCCATTGTCTCCTCTGCTTGTCTATACTTAGGGATATCTTACCCTAAGTATAGGGGGAGACAATCTAAGTACGATCTGTTCATTCCCATCGTTGATCCTCCCTGTGTTATGTACATTCTGCTGTACTTAGGATTACTTGATCCTAAGTATCGGGGGGACGGTCAACTTCTCATTGATTCATTCATTTATTTTTTAGACTTTTCCATACTTAGTACGAGTTATGTCTTCTCTTTTCTCTCCTATATATGAGGACATAGCTCAAGCTAAGTATAGGGGGGTCGTATATACAACGTATATACTTTAGCCATGACTCTTACTTTCGTATTTTTTATAAATATGGGTAATTACACTATTCATTAAAAACCTTAATAAAATGATGTGATTATTCCTCAATTTCTTTTTTTATTTACTGATTAATAAATCAGGTGAAAATGTTTTTTGTAAAATGTTTGAAAAATAGTTTGGTCATCTTTGTGAAAATCTTTTGAAAACTATTTTGAAAACGTTTTGCTACATGTTTTCAACCTTTGTAAAAACATTTTGATTGTAAAATTATTTTCTTTGTGTGAAATAAAATGTTTGAAAAATGATTTGCAAATGGTTTGAAAAATGGTTGCAAAAATATTTGAAAAATTTATAAATACTGTTTGGAAAACCTTTGCAAAATGAGTTTCAAATGTGTGTACATGTGTGTAAAATTGTTTGTAAAAACTATTTTGGACTATAGTTTTCAAAACTGTTTGAAAAACCTGTGTCAAATAATTTTGAGGAATACATACATCTCATCTAAAATCCATTTTATATATATCTATCAAACTGATCACTTACCCTGTAAATTCTTAAAATTCACTTCTTGTAGATATAAGATGCACTCCCGTGTAAATATTTTTCACCTAGTTTTTCTCCAAAAACTTTTTATTTTTAAAAATCGCAAAAACATTTGCAAAATTAAAATCCAAAAACATTTGAAAAGTTTTTTGGAAAAATACAGAAAAATGCATGAGCATCATCATTTTTTCAAAAACCCATAAAAAGTTTAAAATCTTTGAAAATTGCATCACAAAAATATTTTCTACATTATGCATATCATCTTCATAGCATTAGCATTTTTCGAATTGAGTTGATAGTTGAACGAGTCTAAGTAAAATACGGAGATTGGAGCTTGATTGGACCTTAAAATCTACCTAATAACAGGAACCTTATAGGAACTGGGATTGAGGTACTTCAGGTCTAGTTGACTTAATTCTTTGAGGATCACGGGACTTCATTCAATGGATTCTTGACTTCCTAAATAGAGTATTTCAGGGCACACACATGACTCTTGTTGATAATGACCTAACTTGGACACCTGCACCTTTCACATGGCTCAACTCAGTTGGAGTGGTGAGGAGGTTGGATTTGCCGGTATGAGACGCACACAGGTGGAAACACTTGTCCTCCTCTAGGGAGGGAAGTGCACCCCAACCCGTCCAGTGATGATGAATTTCGAGGATAGGAGATCGTGGGTTGCGATAAAGCTTCAAAAGTGGGATAGTCTACTGGCTCAAGAGGAAAAACTCCCTATGTAAATGTTGCTGTATATAGTATTCAAAAAAATGTAAAAGCAAAAACTCCAAAAAAGTAGACAGGCCTGTACAAAAATAAAAATGCCTGCCAGAGTGTACATATGTTATAAAGTCAAATAAGCAAGCTTGAGCTTCAAAGTCAAATTATGTGAGCCTGCAGTCGGATGACTTGACTACACTGGTCTTGCATCCTAGGATAGGCAGCTACACTGGCTACCGTCCATTCTTCTCTTCACCCCCTCCTCTTGGGCTGGTTGCCACTTGAACTTAGAAGGGAATACCCTGCTCCTTGAGGAATGAGTTGTTGGATTGGGGAATCATTGGGTTGTCATATTGGAGAAGTCAGTCTCTTTGTCATTTCAGTTGGGGAGAGCCCCTATCACTTACACTGTATGAGTCAGATTCATAGTCGTAAGGGTTTGCATACGAGTTGAGATATTTCTGACCTGGCTATTGAGGAGACTTGAGCAGAGTTTTGGGATTCTCAGAGACTGTTGGATTTCAAATCCGGTTCTCACTAAGGTTCCGCTAGCACTAAAATTTCAAAGGTCTAACTTAAGCTCCAAACTTTGATTTTGTGAAGACAAGTTTGATAGTTAAATTTAATTCATCTTTCTTCTTTTTCTTTTCTTTCTTTTTCTTTCTGCACTTATTGCATAAGTGTTTGATAGGGACTAGCAATGGTAAAGTATAGGGGGATGATAAATCCACATTTCATCATCTTTATTCTATCATTTTGGCCTCAAAAACCTAGTAAATACGTGTAAATAGCATTAAATCCATCATCTTAACATTCATGCATGTGCATCTAAATAGTGTATAAAATACTGTAATTAAAGCTAAAATAATAGAATAAATAAAAGAAAAGAAAAAGAATAAAATATTGTAAATATTTTATGACCTGAAACCCCGAGACCTAGGCATCTTGATGAATAGGTCGATAAGGGGGGAGATAAGAATCGAAATACAATAAAAATACCTTTGTTTTTAATCCATTGTTTATTTATTTTGGGACCCATTTTTGGTTCTGCTTTTTATACCTCAAATAAAGAAACTTTGTACATGAAACTTGTAGATAATTAAATAAATAAAAATACAAAATTGATTTCACTGAAAAATAATGTACGGATAAAAAGTTATGGTCTGAATAAGATTCCAAAACCCCAACTTCCCAGACCCGTATCTTGCAAATAAAAACTCGAAATGTATCAAACTCACCTTTAATTGTATATAGCATAAAATAATATATTTAATGGATGTGATTTTGTATTTTTTGGATCTACGATTTGAAAGTTGAGTTTTGGACCCTTGTAGTATACGTGTACAGATTAAAATATTCAATTTACTATTTATTCATTATTTCTTTAATTTTATATTTTATAAATTTGTAAATATTTCTTAGAATAAGTATTTACATTAAAACTGGAAAAAAAACAAAAGAAATACAAATAAAAATACATGAATATAAAATACATAGGCATTACACCTATACTTATACCTGTATACTACTTACTTATATTTTATTAAGTGTATAAAATATATCAAAAAAATAAAATAAAAATATAATTAAGTGTATAAAAGTATTTTATAATTTTATAAAATAATAAACAAAATTAAAGAAAGTAAAATACAAAATAAAAATAAATTAATAAAATGTATAGGTATATGTACCTACAAGGGGTATAAAAGGGAACTTTTAAAAATATACCTCATAAAAATAATTAAAAATTACCATAAAATACTTTATAAAATAATAAAAAAATTTCATTTAATAATTTAAATTTAATTAATTCATTAGCTATTTTAAATTGATTTTACAAGGATTTTTGCCAAGGAATTTTCTGGTTGGTCCATGTGGACCAACTAGAGAGCTCCGTTGGTTGACCTCGGTCAACTCTCTGACCGAGGTCTGAACCTTGTCAGTTTGCGTTTTTGACCAATTTCTCCCATTTTTCGAGGCGCGCTCTTTCACCATTTGATGATCGATCCTTCTTGACTTTTCATCCCCATCCATCAAGGATACACGCCCAAGGTTTACCTTGTGGCGTGGATCATCGACTCGCCCGCCATTGCCTCGTTCTTCTCGTCGTTCCATCATCCATTCAAAATGACCCTCCATCTTCCCTTCCACCTTTGAACTGCCTTGGGAGAGCTTCAAACCTCCGGGTGTGGGTGTATTGGACCTCCGGTGACAGGGGAGTCGTCCTAAACCCCCCGTCGAGGTGATGCGAGGCTTGAGGTCGGATTCCGACCCCCATCTCCGGCGTCCGCCGTCGTGGTACCTACCTTGGGCTCCCAGCCCTTGAGGTCCTTTTTATTTGTTTTTCCTTTCTTTATTTCTATTCCATGTAGATGTAGGACCGATTTCCCGCTCCCCATTTCGCCTGAAACCTATCCAATCGCCCTCGCGTTCACCTCACCGGAGCAAGCTCCGCGAGCATCCCCCTCTTCGCGCTACACCTTCTCAAGCTGTCAGGAGGGGCGAGGCATTTTTCCATCGCCTCCCTTAACCATTTTTGCAGGTCACAGGAGTCGAAAGGGGCCTTTCGAGGGTCGATTTTGAAGAACTCAGGCTTCCTGGACCCCACTTTCTTCTTGGACTTCGTCGCGGAGCACCAGTGCCTCTCGAGCCCTTTTGGCTCCGTCGGTGGACTCAGGATTCTTCCAGGCATCGTTTGGGACCTCCCGCGACGAAGATGGATGCCGGAGCAGAGCCCTAGTATCGGTTGAAGCTCGTCAGAGGTCAAGTTCGTCCCTGTTCTTACAGGGAGGTCCTCGACCGTCCGATCGAGCTCCATCCCCAGGAGCTACAGCCATCGTCGGATCTCCTGCCATCCTCGCCGTTCGATCATCGCGCCAGATATAATCACGGTCGTTGGGCGCGAAGCGGCATCGTGCGAGGAGAATGCGCCACATGTTTAAGTGAAGATCTCCCACCGTCGGATCGCTTCTGCGTGGGTATTTTCCAAGCTAACCCACACAAGTTTTTGTATTTATTATTTAGCATTTAAACATTCATCGGCAGCTTTAGTAATTTTGTAATATTTAGTAAAAGACCGCTAAACTTTCAGTATTTGCAAACAGGTCCAAGCCACGTCACCTCACGTGACAAGTTCACGTAAGGAGCAGGGCATTTTGCAGAGAGGCCCTCAGCCATTTGTGTATTTATTTTCAGTACCAGAATTTTTAATTGTAGTGTAAACTTTTGAGGATATTTGCATGTGCGACCTCGGGCATTTTTGATATTACAAGTAGGACCCTCCCAAGAGCGTGCCAGTCACGCACCCTGGTGGGTATTTTACAGTCGTACCCTTGCGGCTTTGGAAATTTGTAATTGGTCCATGAACTTTATTGATCAGTGTTATATTTTGTTGGAAAATTGCAATCTAGCTCCTGGATGTTTTGATATTTGCATTTAGGCCCTTGCCCGGCTTAGTATTTTTGTGGGCTTGTCTTTATTTATTTAGCGCATCATTTTAACTCCAAAAATTACCAAAAAAATATCATAAGCTTCTGTTAACTTGCTCATTCACGCCATATTTTTGCATTGTATTTTTATTGCATTTTGATATTTATTAAAAATCAAAAACATGCATTTTTCCTAATGTTTGCATTAAGAAAATCCATAAAATTTATAAAAACATTTTTAAAATTTCCAAAAAAAATACATTTGGTGTGTTTTATCATATTTTAGTGTCAGTCCAAAAACCACTAAAAAATTCAAAACTAAAACCTTAAAAAGTAGAAAATACCTAAAAACTTCAAAAAAATCTATAAAATCGTAGAAAAATCAAAAAATAGAACTCAAGTCCTGTAGGTTCCTTGTTTTATTATCTTTATTTTAAAACTAATTTGAGAAAAAATTGTTACTGTTTGATATTTTCCGTTCCCATTTTAATTTCGTCCAGTAGATTATTCACTGTTTTCCCTTATTTTTTATTTTAAAAATACCAAAAACATTCAGAAAATTCCCAAAAAATCACAAAAATATCTTAAAATTATAAAAAGACTAAAAATATTTCATGCCCTGATTTTTGACTATTTTTACCTATTTTATAAATACTCTATCCCTCTCTTCCTTATATTGTATATATATTCTATTATTGAAAAAGAAAATATAAAAATATAAAATATAAAAAGAAAATACAAAATTAGTAAAAAGAAAACCAAAATACAAAATTGAAAATTAAAAATAAAATAAAAAAAATATATAAAAACTAAAAACCCATAAAAAATTGCATATTGTAGACACTTAATCACATCACATTTTTGTGCATCAATTGTTGATCTATCCTGCCTTGCTCCCTGTGTTCGAACTGTCTGCATACTTGCTTCTATACATCTTGTTTGTAGAGTTAAAAATAAATTTGACTCCACATTGTTTGTCATTGTTTGATATTTGATTGTGGGTTCATTATTGATTAGATCCGGATTTTGAGTGGTCAACACTTCTACTGTGTTCCGGCCTTGTGTGGAATACACGATCGCTCCATTTTTGGGTTTATAAGACCATGTATGCATAATCGGAGGATCAAGCTACCTTTGGATTCTCATAATCCAATGGCCTACGATCGACCACATGTTAACACCAGAGCTGCTTCGAGCCTCAGTCCACAAACCTCCAGGCTCGTGCCTTCCGAGCCTACACCGAGCCTCATACGAGTCCATGCCTGAAGGCTTGTCCACTTCGAGCCTAGACGAACCTCCTCCGAACCTAAGCAAACTTCGAAGCCTAGCCGATCCTTCACCAAGCCTCAGATCGTTCTAAGCCTAAAGAGCACCTGCATAGCACGTGCCATCTGGGAAATTTGCAAGGAGGCCCCCCTGACTTCTCCAATTTGCAGATAGGTACTTATATCACGTGCAAACCATGTGTGCAGTGGGTATTTTTGTAGTTATGCCCTCATGAGTTTTCATAAGTGCAAAAATGCCCCTGTGCGTGTGGGTCATTTACGGGGAAGGTCCTGAAATTTTTCATATTTACATTGTAGTCCCTCCTAGGGACCTGTTTGTAGTTATCTTTCATGTTTTCCTTCAATTATGCCCTTGTTTTCTTTTATGTGTATCTTGAGTTACGTAACTCCGATTGAGTTGATTTCAATTTCATTTCGAAGCTTGTTTGATGATCTTTCTAGTGGCATGCTCAATTCTTATTTTGGACACAGTAATCCTGCTGTATTGTTTTATTAGCCATGTGTCTCTTAATTCTTAAACTGATGCCTTGTTTTATTTGTCCATCAAATCTGTCATCTAAATTGAACCCTAAATTGACTCATTGTTAATTTTTCTCATCATCTTATTCCTGATCTAGGGCTTGATGATTTGCATTTCATCGTATTTAAATTGCATGATTAAAATAAAAAAATGCATGTTTTATACTAGCTTGTTGCATTGTCTTGTCTTCATGCTTCTATTGACCTAACATTCCTTAACTCAACACTTAATTAATGAGTAGAAATCTAGATAATCCGAGAGAGGCTCATGTCCCTGAGTTCGACCTTGGTTTCTTGCCAAGTAAAAAAATAAAAATATGACTATCTGATGTCATTGACATATCAATTAGATAGTCTTTGATGGACCTAGTTCGGCCCGACTGCAATGACATCTTAAATGTAAATTCCACAATATTAAATGGTTGAATTTGTGGTTTATCAAATGGCGTCGTTGCCGGGGACACGACTCATTTCTTGTATTTTTTGAATTTTATTTATTTAATTAAGTGTTTTTTTATATAGGTCACTATGTTCATCTATTTTTCATCATAAAAGTTTTCTTTTCGATTGATCTCTAACCGTTGCTTTTGTGGAAGGGCCTTTGATTATTCAAGGAGGCGAGGAGCAGGAGCTACCTGCTGTGAGGAGGCACAGAAGCACGCTTGAAGCACGTCGAGAAGAAAGAAAAAAATGTCATTTTACATATCAGTTTATTTTGTAATAATCGTCCTTTACTATGGTCTTCGATCAAAGACTCACGATTGTAATCGAACGAATGTGGTTGTGTGGGGATCGTCCCCACTTGATTGTCGACCTAGGACCAGACACACAGCTCTTTGAGCATATTTTTTTCTATTTTTTACATGCTTTCTCGTAGGTAGGACACACTAAAATATAGATGCACATAATCTCGCTTCACTTAACCAAATTTAATAGACATTCTTCCCTGTTATTAGAAACATGATCATGTGCGACTTTTGATCGACTTGCATACATGGTTTCTGTTTTCAAAACAGTCCATGTTTTCACGTATTTTCGTCAAGTCATTGCATGTTTAATCGCTTAGCCTAGATCATGGTTTTTATCGGTTACGTGGTTTTTCTTGGCTTCCCTTCCTAGCTTGATCACCTAGGTTAATGAAAAATGGGAATGAACGGTAGACGATGATTGCTTGATTTTGTGCTCACCTTAATTTAGTGACAACCTTAAATAATAACTGGGACTGTTAATTGCAAGTGGACCTAAAATTGAGTAAAATTCTGTTTTGGGAGAGCAACACCCTCGTTTACGTATTGATTTTTACTTGACACTTATTCTACGTAAAAATTAATGTTTTAATCACCAATAAAGCTGACAAGATAATAAACCAACTTCGGTTGGTTTCATGTGTGAGTTAGTGAAATGGAAGGGTGTTGCATGCTTGATTGAGCCATGTTTGCTTCGTTACAGCCCCCAAAGCCTTAAAACACTCCATTCATCTCCACAGATTCATCCACTCATGTGTATATCCATCTATCTTCTTCGTTCACCTCGGTCTCCCCCATCATCAAATCTCTATCTTTATAATTAGGCTACTCTCAGCCTAAGTATAGGGGGGACCCGAGACCCCGTGATTTTTTCCACTCATCTTTCCTTGCCTTTATACTTAGGTTATTTCTAACCTAAGTATAGGGGGAGCCCTCTATAATTCCCCTATATTTTTCTAAATTTAAATACACCTATGGACTTGTATCATCTAGTGCTATGAGGACATAGCAAAGTTTAAGTATAGGGGGGTATACAGTATATATAGTATATTTACTTTAGCTATAATATGAAAATTTTGAAATAATTTAAAACTTTTTGACTAAAGTAAAATCCATTGAATTAAGAAGACTCCAATGATTTCACGGCTTTTTCTATATTATGTTGCACTATTTTTAAAAAAAATATTTTCGAAAATGATTTGAGAAATGAGTTTTTATTATTTTGAAAAATCCTTTGAAAATGTTTTGAAAATTTTTATTTGTATGACATGATATTGAAATCTATTTTCAAGGAAAGTTGAGTCTAACAATTGTTTTAACCTTTAAATTAAAATCCATAAAAATGAGAAAAGTCCAAAAATCCTTTAGGAGTCATTAGTGACTAATAAGCCCAATTAAGTAGCCACGTTCAGTGAGGGTTCGCCCTTAGCAGAGCGGACGGTTTAGAGGACATCGCGTAAGGCCCCGTCCTCAAGCAACGGGCTCCGGCCTGTACTTACATCCATAATGGATGAATGCAGATGCATCTACTTAATTGAGTTTAGGCAGTCCTAATATCTCTTAAAGCTAAAAAAAGTGTTTTTGACTGAAGGAGTTGGATTAATCCTCTACTTTCACACTTCCACCCAGGATCTAAAATGTTCAAGGAAACTTAGTTTATGAGGACTTGAGATTTTAGGTTAACCAACCTTATGAAGGATATTGAGAAATCCTCAAGCGCATCACGGAAGCGTGTCGATCGCATCGTATGCATCGGAGCAACTAGTCGTACTAGATGCTAGATGCAGCGGAAATTAAAATTTTTAACTTTAAAGATGAAACCACATGATCACGAGAACACTTCTCGGATCGTTTCATCAAACCACAAGTATAAGGAATACCTCTTGAAGCGTGGTTGCGATCGTGAGATCCCAAAGTAGAGATCCTCCTGTCTCAAGTCCGACCCACGAAGAACGCACTTGCGGGCACGATGATGAGTCGCGTCCTTCCCGCAATCCTTGACGAAGATCCAAGCGTCGAAGAAGAAATCGAGAGTCTCTCCTTTCTCAACACAAGATGGACGGCCATCTTTTGGAGGAGAGAAAGAGAGAGTGGGAGAATATGAGAGAGAGAGAGAGAGTTGCAACCATTTACAACTCTTGATTATGTTCCCTTGGAAAGGCTACCCTAGCCCTCCTTTTATACTAGTTTAGGATCCAATGGATCTCAATCCATGGGACACATGGATCCAAGGGCTATGCTTGGTCCATGCTAAATCAATGGCTATGATTGTTGTTGGTTAAAACCAACAACATTAATTTAAATTAAAATATGTTGCAACATTATCAACATAATTTAATTTAACTAATTAAGAGATAATGTGACAACAAAAAGGGAGTCAACTAACCTCCCTAAATCATAGGAGGTTATTTTGTCTCCTTTTATTTTATCTTATTATTTCTTAATAAATTGCAATAACTATTATTGCAAAATTATTCACCAAATTAATTCCAAATTAATTTGTGAATATTTCAATCATGCCATTGAATATTATGTGAATCATATTCACAACCCAAACTAGTTAGTAAATTACATTTCCAATTAATTAATTAATGTGAATCCAATCCACACTATTAATTAACAAATGCTATTTACATAGATTCTCTCTCTTATATATGTATATTATAAATCACATTTATAACACACATATATCATGGATAGTATTATCCACATTCTCTAATCCTTGATAATTAAATCCCTTTTAATTATCTTGGATAATAATATGAATCATATTCATATTATGCTTGATAATTAAATCTCATTTAATCATCAAGTCCTTGCTTGGATATACATTTCATCAAATGAATTATTCTTGAACCCTTTCAAGAATAATGTGCTTTCTCCGCAGATACTTGGAGATAAGGACAGGGCGATTGTATTATTCCACGTATAGTGACTTGGATATTGAGATATTATCTCAAATCCAGATCGTACGAACCTCCCATAGATGCTTGATTAAATCAAGACCGTAAATCTAATCTTCTCATTGAATCTGAACATTTAGATCAATGTCCAACACTTGGACTAAGATCAGATTGCTTCTCTACTGGAAGGAGTCACTAAAATCCAGACCTGTTTCATCACTCCCTCGGAATGGAAGCGTCATGGATATACAATCGTTTATGATCACATCACCCTCAGGTATTCCCAATACCTGTACATCCTGCATACTGGAAGACCCATGGTCAACCCGAAGATCAAGATCTATTTTATACTGTCTTCTTCAGGGTTTGATCACTAAGTTTCTCATTTGATCATTGGGATTTGGTATCGATCATATACTTTCCAAAAGCATATATCATACCTAGGTCTTGATCATATACTTTCCAAAAGTACATATCAAACCTACAAATTCAGTCAAGCTTCCAAAGCGAGACGACCGTGCACGGAATTTGATTCCTCCCAATATCTCATGAGTGAGCTCATGTCTTCCAGTTCAGTAGTGAACCTGTATGATCCCTTTGAGAGATCGTATTACTCATATGCCCTTACATGCACACCAGCGCGCCGGTGTATAGACCTTGGTTAGGACATCAACCTATTGGTCTGCCAAATGTACATACTCAGACATATAGCAATACATCTGTCTCCGGTCAGAGGATGCGTGCCTATGCTGTGACAGCATTCAACATAGGACTTAGGTTATCTCGATATCGTTAAGTCAACTCTTTGACCTAACTAATCTGACACCTCCGAATCTCTATTCCTATGCAGAGGACCTGCATCAAGAGGTCGGTCAGATATCAGCCTATGTGAGAAAGGATTGCCATCTCCTACACAGGCTGGAGATCACATCTTAACAATCATTTGACGGTGCTTGATGAGTCCTCAATCTAACTCTTTAGATATTCATCCAAACACCAGCCTCTATGATTCAATAATTGAATCAACAGCTGTATGATCATTAAGACAGCCATGGTACATAACCCTAATTGTACAGAGGGACCTATTATGCAAATTATTTATTCTTTATTTCAGATCAGGGAATGATATTCGCAATAACATTTATTGCATAATGGCTCGCCGTGGGCTCACATGTCCAACAATCTCCCACTAGCCCAAAGAGCCATTAATGGGCTAATCATTTAAACCCTCACTCATGTGACAATCATAGGCTATTTAGAAATAGCTAGGTAAGCTGATCAGTCACTCTGTTCCCAAAAGACTATGCCAAATCCTTTTATGGCACTTGCATATCCCTAGGTAACACTGCTCGCATCCAATGCGAATGTTGCATCTTATGCAACCAATACTCAATCTAGTCAAAGCAGTTATAGTGTCCTTGACACTATTGCTCAATAACTATTATAACCAGTAATTCCATAATCCTTATCAGAATACCCTTATTCCTGGAGATCACTATCTCTTAAGATATCCACAGTTAAGACCTTTTAGATCTCTATCTATAAAGTCTTAAGCTTTTGAAGATATGACTTTGAGATCACTATCTCAAAAATCTTGTCATCTTTGAAGATATCATTATTACTGCAATCAAGTGTTTTCTCTCCATAGTAGGAATAGCAACACTTTACTACTCCCACTGCATGGCAGGTATCTGGCTTTCGTACACATCTAGCAAACACTTAGCTTTCCGTAACTGATGCACAAGTGCAAGCAGTTTTAGCATTCACTTCCTCAACTCTTTGAGGTGCTATCCCTTTAGATAGGTCAGTACCAAATCTTAAGGTAAGAAAGCCTTTCTTGGAATTTCCAAAAAAATGGAATATGTCCAAGGTGTACTACAAATGTGACAGTCCCAATACCCTCTTTTCTTTGATTCTGAACAACTTCAGAACCTAGATCTAAGAGGTATTCTTGAGATCATATCTCAAGGTATGGAATAGCCAGTCTATAAAACACTTATTATCATCCTTATATCATTTCAAATGATTAGGATATTATCTACATTTAGCACGATGAACACAATGGCACTCCCACTAAGCTTCACATGGTACAACAAGATTCTATCTGAAATCATAACACTTATGATTTCATCAAATCTGATGTTCCAACTAAAAGAAGCTTATTTGAGTCCATAGATGGAGTTTCTTTAGCTTTCACACCTTTCCCAAACATGAAGCCCTGGGGCTACTTCATGTGAATATCCTCAAAGAGGTATTTTTAGAGGAATGCAATCTTGACTTGCATCCTGAAGATGCAATAGTCAAGTTGTGTAGCTAAGGTTAGCAATATTCTGATGATTTTAAGCATGGTCACCGAAGAGCAAGTCTCATTGCAAGCAATGTCTTCTCTTCCGGTGTATAGCTAATGGCTACAAACCGTGCTTTGAAGGTCGCTACCTTCTCATCAGGTTCCCTCTTTTCTTGAAGATCCATTTACACCTTTATGGGTCTTACCCATATAGGTGGATCCTCGAGGGTCCATATACAACACTTGTATATGAAGTCTACTTTAGACTTTATTGCTAATATCCATCTTTCCATGTCATGATCCTTAGGAGCTTCATCACATGAAGTCCGATCATTGTCAGACTCTGCTGACACATGGAATACATCCTCAAACTCATTTGAAGAGGTATTAATGTTTCATCTTTAATTGTCCTTTT
Source organism: Ottelia alismoides (assembly GCA_037367405.1). NCBI lineage: Eukaryota > Viridiplantae > Streptophyta > Magnoliopsida > Alismatales > Hydrocharitaceae > Ottelia > Ottelia alismoides. The sequence goes on from JAZKJV010004850.1 coordinate 206,512, forward strand.
AGTTTCCGATTTCAGGAGCCTCATTATCTTCTCAAGATTAAATGAGTTCCTTTACTTCATTTCATCTTGATTCTCAAGAGTCTCAATCCTCCAAGAATCACATTCTCGGAAATGAGATCTTTTAAGAATCTCAAGGTCATAAAGTAGGTATCCAATACCATCCTTTATTTTCCTAATGAAGTAGCACTCTCAAGTGCTAGATTCCAGCTTACATGCATGGAACCTTATTAAGGATATATATTGTAGTCTCTACCACACATATATACCAGGAAACTAAGAGGATAATTATGCTAAAGTTCATCATTGATCAAATCATGTCACACATGATCCAATTGTTTCTCCCTACAACTCTATTGAGTTCAGGTTTATCAGGAGGAGTGAGATAGAAATGATATTCATATCTCCATAAGGTATTCTTTGAATTTTATATAATAGGTACAAGCTACCTAGGTTAGATCAAATTCATTTCATCTTTCTTCAAATTTTGATTCTAAACCAAAATTGTGAAATCTTTGAACATTTCAAAGGTTTCTCAGGTGAAGAGAAGAAATCTCATATCATACGTAATCATCAATAGATATCACATATCCATAATGTTCACTATGATATAGATGATCTACATACATCAATATGTATGAGATCTTGAATACCTAGACATCTAACGCCATTCCCAGAGAAGGGTGTATTGGACATTTTTACTTCGAATACAGTATGTAAGATTTGAAATTTTAGACATTCTAAAGTTTCATCTCTTACTAGTTTATTGATCAAATCAATAGACAAATGTCCAAGGCTTGATGCCAGATCATTGTCAAATGATCTTCATCCTCCTATTGATCTATCAAGGTTTAATTTTCAGTATTAGAAATCTTAATGAACCATTCATTAATTTTCTAATTATGTGGAGTCCACTGGATGTTAGATTACTATCTGAAATATATATCCATCATAACTATTTATGATATTCCAGAATTCATGTTTATTTCCAACATTTAGAAACAAACAATGAGTGTATTCTAATATCTAGGTCATAGAGACATTCTCTAAGACAAAGGGCTCTTCCACTGAGAATATGAAGTCCATCTATCCAACAGAGATTGTTGCAACAATTACATCAATATCCATGTAGATGACTACTAAACCTTCAGATCAAATTTCCAATCTTCTAATATATATGCAACCAATTGCAAATGTCATTAGAAGATTGGGATACAATTGGCAGACTTTATCTTATGAAGTAAGAAAGTCAGAGTCAATGATTATATGTAGATTATTCTGATGCTCCATCTGAGTCCTTCACTAAGGATTTTAGACAGATTTGATAGTCATACTATCAACACATCAACATATTGCAGTATTGGCATTCATCCAACTCTTTGGATGTCATATGGAAGTCACAGAAGTAGGTCAACTCTTTGACTTTCCTTCTTACTCGGGTCTGACCCATGCTTCCACTGTGCTCTCTTCATCTATAAACAACCATTGTTCAAGACAAAGAATATCTTATGTTGAATTTAAAGATTTCAATACAAGAGCATTTCAACATTTATACATGCTTCATTAAATTCATACAATATGAATATTATGAAGCTTCATGAATGACTAGAGTATAGATAATAGAATGATGACACTCATCATATCTACATACATCTTAACTCTTAGAGACTTAGGTTCAGGTAGGTATTCAAACATTTTGAATACATCATCTCTTTCGAGCTACCATTCTGCATAATGCAGAGAACCATGTCATTCATGATTAAATGTCTAGAGCACATATGTATGCCAAAATATCTTCTTTGATTTTATAAGGATTATTCGACAATTACGATCACCATCGACATGTCACTTCCAAAGTACACTCGATGAAGGATCAAGACTACAGAGACATACGAACCCTAAGGCGATGTCTTATTGTCTTAATTAATTGCCCTTCCTCATTATGTTGAGGGAACTTGCACACTGCAACCACATACATTATGTGTACAATTGCAAGTACAATATCTGGATCAAGAGTCAATCCATGATATTTTACTGGTTATTATTGAGTATAACATTGAGTGGGTTTAATGAAGGATTATCTGAAATAAAAAATTTGCATAGGGGTATATATATAACATATACATATTTTACTTTGATTTAGGAATTTTTATATCAAAGTTGTCTTGCCTTGTCAACACTGAAAGTTCATTCCCTTAATCACTTTCAGTGTAAGAGATATTCTTACCATTATATCTCTAGCAAGATCTGGGATCTCCTTTCCTATCTTCGTTGCATCCCAATAATATGAGAACCTACAACTCGGATAAAAAGAAGCGGGAACACATTCCGTCTTGCAAGTCCAACTTGCATTCCCAATTCGGTCTTTAACACCCGGGCCCACCACCCCTAAGATGATGTTGACCCGTTGCTAATTGAACCAACCGTCAACATGATTAGAACTCGCTATGCGCAATCCAATATCGTCCCAATAATATGAGAACTCGATATTGGGGTCACTACGCATACGGCCTTACTCTTTCGAGAAGCAAAGAGCCCGATCCAGATGCGCTTGCATATAGGATCTGTCACTTCGGACAGGCGTCTCCTACATACAATCCCTGGCGACGGAACCCTTCGCCTTGACGGGAGACCATGGATGTCACTTATGTGATCCTCCACCTCATATTCAAATTGTAATTAATTATCGTGAATCATATTCACATAATTAATTCTTCCAATGGAAATACACATCTATCCATAATAGAGTGTTCATTGGATATAATTAATTTAATCATATTAAATTAATCATTAATCCAATCATCAATCAACAAACATGTCTTTTACATGAATAGTAGGTATATACTCAAAGTACGTATTATTCGAATTTTAATAATTAGAAAAATACACATTGTCTGTCTCCGGTATTATACAGTCCCTACCCGCTGTCATGGCCAGTACCGACGAGAGTGGGACGGACCACATACGTTGCAACCCGCGACCCCAATGCTCTCCGACTAGGCACCACATCCGCCTCGGGAAAGGATAATACCAGATAGACCATCATGTACTTTGAGATGTTCATCGGTTTTCAACCGAAATTATACCATATAATATAAATCAAAACATTTTTTATTATAAGGAGATTTGCTAGACAAATCCCCAATCCTATTCAAGCAAAAGGGTTTTTCATGTAAAAGTTGTCCTACAACAATTGTAGGATAAACTATGGTTTTCATGAAAGCAATGTTTGTTGATGAACCAATGATCAAGATCTAATATCTCATCATTGTGGTTTAGGCAAGTGTCATTCAATGAAATAATTATTTCTTTAAATATTTCACAAATATTTATCACTAATTATTCCAGAAAATTAACAATTAATTTTCATCATGATAATTGAATGACATATCACAAGGTTTAAGATCAAGAAATTGTTAATTTCCAGCAGTGACCCCCAATCACCAAAATTAACTTATCTTGATCAATTTAAATCCAAAAAATGCAAACTCAGTTTTCAAAGATTGCCTATTTGATTTATTAAAGAACTCAAGTGATAATTCACGCATTTCAAGGCGGATTAAAACCGTAATCATCTCATTAATTACGTTCAAATCCGCAGTTCCCGCAACAGTGAATATAGTCATATTCAAAAAGCCATATCTTGAGCAAATAAAGTCCAAATTTAGTAAACTCAAGTCCTATGGTTTCCTTAATTAATGGGGAACAAAATCCAATTGAAAATTTCGTGTTTAAACATTTTAAACAGTGCCGAAAAATTCAATTATACAGAGGTGCGAAAATTGAAATGCAGTAAAAATTTTGCAACCCTTTCAAGAACCAAATCGTCTAAGGTCTATGGATCATATCCAAACCTTATTCAACCTGTCTCTGATACCACTTGAAGGATATTGAGAAATCCTCAAGCGCATCACGGAAGCGTGTCGATCGCATCGTATGCATCGGAGCAACTAGTCGTACTAGATGCTAGATGCAGCGGAAATTAAAATTTTTAACTTTAAAGATGAAACCACATGATCACGAGAACACTTCTCGGATCGTTTCATCAAACCACAAGTATAAGGAATACCTCTTGAAGCGTGGTTGCGATCGTGAGATCCCAAAGTAGAGATCCTCCTGTCTCAAGTCCGACCCACGAAGAACGCACTTGCGGGCACGATGATGAGTCGCGTCCTTCCCGCAATCCTTGACGAAGATCCAAGCGTCGAAGAAGAAATCGAGAGTCTCTCCTTTCTCAACACAAGATGGACGGCCATCTTTTGGAGGAGAGAAAGAGAGAGGGGGAGAATATGAGAGAGAGAGAGTTGCAACCATTTACAACTCTTGATTATGTTCCCTTGGAAAGGCTACCCTAGCCCTCCTTTTATACTAGTTTAGGATCCAATGGATCTCAATCCATGGGACACATGGATCCAAGGGCTATGCTTGGTCCATGCTAAATCAATGGCTATGATTGTTGTTGGTTAAAACCAACAACATTAATTTAAATTAAAATATGTTGCAACATTATCAACATAATTTAATTTAACTAATTAAGAGATAATGTGACAACAAAAAGGGAGTCAACTAACCTCCCTAAATCATAGGAGGTTATTTTGTCTCCTTTTATTTTATCTTATTATTTCTTAATAAATTGCAATAACTATTATTGCAAAATTATTCACCAAATTAATTCCAAATTAATTTGTGAATATTTCAATCATGCCATTGAATATTATGTGAATCATATTCACAACCCAAACTAGTTAGTAAATTACATTTCCAATTAATTAATTAATGTGAATCCAATCCACACTATTAATTAACAAATGCTATTTACATAGATTCTCTCTCTTATATATGTATATTATAAATCACATTTATAACACACATATATCATGGATAGTATTATCCACATTCTCTAATCCTTGATAATTAAATCCCTTTTAATTATCTTGGATAATAATATGAATCATATTCATATTCTGCTTGATAATTAAATCTCATTTAATCATCAAGTCCTTGCTTGGATATACATTTCATCAAATGAATTATTCTTGAACCCTTTCAAGAATAATGTGCTTTCTCCGCAGATACTTGGAGATAAGGACAGGGCGATTGTATTATTCCACGTATAGTGACTTGGATATTGAGATATTATCTCAAATCCAGATCGTACGAACCTCCCATAGATGCTTGATTAAATCAAGACCGTAAATCTAATCTTCTCATTGAATCTGAACATTCAGATCAATGTCCAACACTTGGACTAAGATCAGATTGCTTCTCTACTGGAAGGAGTCACTAAAATCCAGACCTGTTTCATCACTCCCTCGGAATGGAAGCGCCATGGATATACAATCGTTTATGATCACATCACCCTCAGGTATTCCCAATACCTGTACATCCTGCATACTGGAAGACCCATGGTCAACCCGAAGATCAAGATCTATTTTATACTGTCTTCTTCAGGGTTTGATCACTAAGTTTCTCATTTGATCATTGGGATTTGGTATCGATCATATACTTTCCAAAAGCATATATCATACCTAGGTCTTGATCATATACTTTCCAAAAGTACATATCAAACCTACAAATTCAGTCAAGCTTCCAAAGCGAGACGACCGTGCACGGAATTTGATTCCTCCCAATATCTCATGAGTGAGCTCATGTCTTCCGGTTCAGTAGTGAACCTGTATGATCCCTTTGAGAGATCGTATTACTCATATGCCCTTACATGCACACCAGCGTGCCGGTGTATAGACCTTGGTTAGGTCATCAACCTATTGGTCTGCCAAATGTACATACTGAGACATATAGCAATACATCTGTCTCCGGTCAGAGGATGCGTGCCTATGCTGTGACAGCATTCAACATAGGACTTAGGTTATCTCTATCTCGTTAAGTCAACTCTTTGACCTAACTAATCTGACACCTCCGAATCTCTATTCCTATGCAGAGGACCTGCATCAAGAGGTCGGTCAGATATCAGCCTATGTGAGAAAGGATTGCCATCTCCTACTCAGGCTGGAGATCACATCTTAACAATCATTTGACGGTGCTTGATGAGTCCTCAATCTAACTCTTTAGATATTCATCCAAACACCAGCCTCTATGATTCAATAATTGAATCAACAGCTGTATGATCATTAAGACAGCCATGGTACATAACCCTAATTGTACAGAGGGACCTATTATGCAAATTATTTATTCTTTATTTCAGATCAGGGAATGATATTCGCAATAACATTTATTGCATAATGGCTCGCCATGGGCTCACATGTCCAACACCTTAGCCATCAGGGTCTTAGACTTGATCATCCACAATACCCTAGATTTCTAGATTTGCATGATATATTTCATGCTTAGTCTCAGACAATAAGAATATGATCAACAGATCACATGCACGACTGCGGTTTCGATGTGATGAGTCGAATCTTCACTTGAGGGATTGGTATGAGGAATTCGAGTTTGGATTTGATCTAATGATGCTCGAGGATGGGATAAAATATTTGGAGGCTTCATGAAACCTGAGTATCAGCAACTTTAGCCAGTGTGAGAACTTGGTTCTTATACTAATCTCTTGACATTGTCCTAAGTGTCAGGGACTGAAATAAAAAAAATGTTGATCAGTGTGCGCCAACTCTTGGTAAAAGCAGTGGAGATAGCCAAAAATATTACAAAGTAATAAAATTCCAAAGAAAAGCTCATTCCACCAAGTCAAATATCAAAGAGCTTCCACCAAAGGTGAGCGCTCCCAACCATTTCAAAGTGTCCACTTTGACCACCGCTATTAGGACCAGGAGTCGGGCTTGCACCAAAAAAGGGCTATGCATCATAAATGCTACAAGTTTGGGTGTCGAAGGTACGATAGGTACTCAAAAAAAGACACACCTCGGTGTATTCCCAGGAAAACAAGTGTAGACGGCTCCAACTTCTCTAGATAAACGCACTGATAAAAAATAATAAAATGTGTTTTTTAATAAGGCACTAAGAGAGGATTCTTGTTCCAATGAGAGGGAGAGAAGAAATGACAAAATCCCATGCCCTCCATCACTGGTCTTCCATCTACATTTTTAAATCTGACAACTAAAGAGACAGTGGACTGAATGCAAGATTCGATTTATTCCCTAGTGTTGGGGATTGGGTCCTTAGGAGAGTTTCTCAGACTAATACCTTGGGTGAAGTTTTGACTCTACTCTCGTAAAAGCAGTCAATACTAAATATCATACCCTTAGTTTATATGTATATCAAAGAGATATGTATATCAAAGAGAGTCTGGAAAATTAGAGGAATTGGGTGCCTCTTGATTAAGGCTGGGTTGAGCTCAAAAATTTTGGTCTCTAAAGTTGAGTGGACTTTAACAAGTTGGATCTTGTACGCACATGCACAAGGGGGTTAATCCAGATTATTCATTCTCTTTGATGTTCGAGGGTGAGCATACTTTATGTTTATGTATAGGGGGGTGATGAAACCCGATTTCATCATCGTAATTTTCCATTTTTAACCCTCTTGCTTAAATATGTGTCAATAAAAACCAGATAATGTCTTGTAATTATCAGATTCTTGAATAAATTAAAAATCACAAAAAAACCAGAAAATGAAAATTCGTGGTATTTTTAGACTTAAAAATACCCTAAAAAATATTTGGTGTCTTCTAATGATGTCATCTCTATTTTTGGGCAACATGAAACTTGTACATCTCATCGAGATCTACAACTTTCATGTTTTGAGTTTTTCCAAATTCGTCCATTTAGCCCTTCAAAAATCAGAATCTCTCTAGCAATAATATGATTGGGCCACTGGCCCTTTCTGGTTGAGCCACGTGGCCCGGCGCCCTTGCCTCATCTGCCCTCACCTCCAGCCGTTGGATCCCTTCTTGATCCAACAACCTGAGGATCTCCACATACATGCTTCCACCACCACCGTCTGATCAAGCACCAGATCTCATCCAAGACATCTGCTAGCGCCTCTTTCCCCCTTGCGCCACGTGTCATCTTCGCCACCATCCGATGGCTCATGTCACATCCAATCCTCACCATCCAAACCCGCGATTGACCTCGACCCTCCGATTGATCTCCAGATGTAATTTTCACTATCTACCAGTGCTCACTCCAGAGCACGACACATGGCACGCCACTCTCCCTTTGATTGTGTCACCTCAGACTCCATCACGACCGCTCTTTGACGCCGGATCCTCCACCGTTGGATGTCAAGATCCAACGACCACAACATCGTCACCTACCACCAGCTTATCACTCTCCCACGTTCGCTGCCTCGTGCGGTGACTTCCCCCTTCCATTTTTTCCCACGTCTCCAGCCACCATCTCCATTCTCCAACCGCTCCAGGATCCTCTCCTATCGTCCATGATCCTCACTGATCTTCCCTCACTCCACGTTTCCCTTCCGCGCTCTCCACATCTCCCACTAAAGTCACCACCACTGTCATCTAAACCGGCGACTCCCCACCTTCAAATACTCATCCCTCGCCACCGATTCAAGTGTCCACCTTTATGCGTGGGGAGGCCCAACCCTCCTCCATCTCCCTGTGACAGGGGGAGGTGAAGGATTGAGCGAAGATGACCCATGTCCTCCGATGTCGACCCGCCGACCTCCATGGCGGCATTGCGGTTCTTTTAGCCCGCCAAGCTGCTCCCAAAGTCTGGGGGAGTCCAGCGATGACCGGAGTGCCCTTGGCACTCAGCCCAAGCCTCCTCCGCTCCGCCCTATCTTAGGTAAGCACCTCCGACTTCCTTTTGTATTTTTCCTATGAATTTTCTTAACTTCCCAGGCTCCTACATGCACCCCCATGCTCCACTGATCACCCCCTGAGGTCCGCCTCATCTCCACCTTTCACGCGCTCACTCCTACCATCATCCCTATACTCCATCGTCCTTGAACACGTTCGAACCAACTCCTCCAGGCACGCCGGAGAAGACCTCCGGTCATCACCTGCTTCGCCCCCTCACGACCGTCCACATCACTCACCCACATCACGACCTATGCTTCGGCTATGCGACTAAAGATGCAGGTTCCCTACTCATCATGATCGGAAGACTCACCGGAGAGTATTTTGTAGCCTCGTCTCCGTCGTCCAGGCATGGTTCACCATGTCCAGATTGATCGGTGCACTCCCACGGGCCCCAGCTTCCTCGACAACCTTCGAAGGTGTCTTGGGGAGCTTCACCGAGCAGGTTACCCGACGGTGGAGATCGAAGCACATCGCTGGAGCTCGATCATCGCTGCCAGTTGCAGTAGAAGAACGACAAGCATGCACCGTTGGATCTTCAACATCCAACGGTCCACGAGGGACCACGTATGCAGAATCGGAGGATCCAGCTACCGTTGGATTCTCATAATCCAATGGCCTACGATCGACCACACGTCAACACCAGAGCTGCCCCGAGCCTTTGTCCACAAATCTCCAGGCTCGTGCTTTCCGAGCCTACACCGAGCCTCATACGAGTCCATGCCTGAAGACTTGTCCACTCCGAGCCTAGACGAACCTCCTTTGAACCTGAGCCAACGCCCGAGCCTTGCCGAGCCTTCTCCAAGCCTCAAATCGTTCCGAGCCGAGAGAGCATGTGCACTGCACGTGCCATCTGGGAAATTTGCTAGGAGGCCCCGCTGACTTCTCCAATTTACATACAAGGCCTTATATCACGTGCAAGCCACGTGTGCGGTGGGTATTTCACAGTTATGCCCTCACGGGTTTTCATAATTGCAAAAATGACCCTGTTCATGTGGGTTATTTACAGGGAAAGTCCCGAACTTTTCATATTTACATTTTAGTCCCTCCTAGGGACCTGTTTGTAGTTATCTTTCATGTTTTCTTTCAATTATGCCATTGTCTTCTTTTATGCGCATCTTGAGCTTCGTAACTCCGATTGAGTTGATTTCAGTTTCATTTCGAAGCTTGTTTGATGATCTTTCTAATAGCGTGCTCAATTCTTATTTTGGACACGGTAATTCTGATGTATTATTTTATTAGTCATGTGTCTCTTAATGCTTAAATCAATGCCTTGTTTAATTTGTCCATCAAATTTGTCATCTAAATTGAACCCTAATTTGACTCATTGTTACATTTGCTCATCATCTTATTCCTGACCTAGGGCTTGTTGATTTGCATTTCATTGTATTTAAATTGCAATATTAGAATAAAAAAATGCATGTTTTATACTTGCTTGTTGCATTGTCTTGTCTTCATGCTTCTATTGACCTAACGTTCTTTAACTCAACACTTAATTAATGAGTAGAAATCTAGATAATCCGAGAGAGGCTCGTGTCCCTGAGTTTGACCTTGGTTTCTTGCCAAGTAAAAGAAAAATAAAAATATGACTATCTGATTTAATTGGCATATCAATTAGATAGTCTTTGATAGACCTAGTTCAGCCCGACTGCAATGACATCTTAAATGTTAATTCCACAATATTAAAGGGTTGAATTCGTGGTTTATCAAGGAGGCCCCATGGATTCCTACCTTCCCTTTTTTATTTTTTTGTAATGTTTTTGTAATGTTTTTTCTAATTTTTTTCTTGTAAACAATAAATAAAATGCAATGTAGAAATGAAGATGTGGTGTGTTGTATAAGGATTATAATGATGTAAAATGAGATGGGTATGTTGTGATGATTGTGGATGTTTGAATAATGTGGTGACTGTGATGATGGTGATTGTGATTTGAATCAACAAAAAAATATTAGATAAAAATAAAATGATAAGGAAGAGGAGGGAATACTTACCTAAGGTTTCCCCAGGTGGAGCTACGATGTGCGGCTCTCATCATTGCCTCAATCCGACTCGATGAAAAATCATCGAAGCTATGCATCTAGGATGCGGCTGCGACGAGGTCGATCTCTCTACCTCGGATCTCGCAAAATACGATAGAAATCGTTGTCGCATCGAAGACTAGGTCATTGTCACCATCGAGCAGGCTGAGCAGGTGGTTCCCTCTCTCTCTCGATTATGGCAGATGATGAACAATGGAGGAGGAGATGTGAATATATAGAGGAAGTTGGAAAAGAGATGGAGAAAGTGGAGGAGTGTGGAGTTGATGGCTTGGAGTGGAAGACAAGTAAAGGATAAGAAGTAAAAGTGAAAAAATAAATAAATAAACAAAATAATATAAGTAGGCTACTAAAAATAATAATATAATATAACTAATTAAAATAATAAAAAATTCGAAAAAAATAATAAAAATGGGGTGACACATGGCGGCTCCAGGAGTTACGATAGGTCGCTCCCAGAAAATTCAAAAATTAAATGTAAATAAAAATAAAAAATAAATAACAAATTTGATTAAATCAAAAAGTTATCAACACAAAAGTTGCTCGCCTTGACGAGATCTAAAACTTTTTTGAAGGGCCGAAAATTAAAGGAAGTCATCTCTACAAATAATATTTTAGGTTCGTATCTAATAGGTATAAAATACCAAATTTTATCTTTTGCATTTTTTTTTCATTTTCAAATAGGAGAAAAATTAAAATAAAGTTAGAAAAAATATGAAAGAAATATTTACAACTTAAGCTACCTTTTTGGATTTTTAATAATTAAGGAAATAAAAAGATAAAATAAAGGGCAGAGAGCCAATATGTACAATATACAATAGGGGCTCAAAACCCAAGCTTCACATACGATATTCGATTTTTATGAAATTAGTCTATTTTAAATGTCTTTGAATGTAGATTACTTAAAAAGTGAGTAGACATGAATGGAACACTATATGAGAGAGATATGCGCGTTTTAAGGTTCATAGTTTCAAACTTGGATTTGGATTTATTGGAAAATATTACAAGTTAGCATTTTTCTGATATTTTTCCTTTATAAGTGTTAGTAATATATACACTATGGAGTTTGTTTTATTGGATCTGGAGCTAGTGTAAAATATATACAAATAGGTGATTTTAGCTAATATATATGCGAATATTTACAAGGGGATTTATCTTCTTATTTTAATGCGAAAATGCATGCTAAAATGAATTTATTATTTACATATGCATGAAGGTTAATTATGCATCATAAGTGGAAATAGGAAGCTAATTACTTGGGAATAAAGCTCTATTTTCAACTTTTAGAGTGATGAATAACAGATTCATCAACGCTCTATTCTTAAACCTTGCTTGTCCCTGAGCAACTAAAACAGAATGCAAAAGTGAAATGATTTTGAGTTCCATACCAAGGTTATGAACAAAACGAAAAAATGGAGCTTGACTCGACCTTTGGATTAGTAGTGTGGAAGAACCTTATTGGGATCTGAATTTAAGACCTAACAGTCAAGATGCCTTAACTGTCAGGTCAGAAGAAATTTTCATACATAAATTTCTGATGACTATGAATCTTACTTGTATCATGTAAGTGAAATATAGCTCTCCACATCAGAAATGGCAAAGCATCGGCCTCCTCTAACAAGGTAACTCTAGTTCCCCAGTCCAGTAACTCTTTCCTTGAGGAGTGGGGTATTCCCTTCTAAGTTCAAGTGCAACCAGCTCAATAAGAGGGGGTGGAGAGAAGAATGGATGATAGCCAGTGTAGCTACCTATCCTAGGATTCTTTACCAGTGTAGCCAAGTCTCCAGCTGCAGGCTTCTATGGTATGAGGCTTTTAAGCATCTGCCTTGCAAATATACAAAATCCTACATGCATTTTATTTTCAACCGGGCCTGTCCATTTTTTTGGAGTTCTCTTTTTTTTCTCTTTTTTTTCTTTTTCTTCCTTTTTTTAGAACTATATACAAGGTGCAGCATGTATATCGGGTGTTTATCTCCTTGAGCCGGTAGACTATCCCTCTTTTGAAGCTTTATTGCAACCCACAGCATCCCATCCTTTGATGTCAACACCACCAGACGAGGTTGAGATGCACTTCCCTCCCTAGAGGAGGATGGATGTTTCCACTCATGTGCTACTCCGAGCGAAAGGATCCTACCTCCTCACCACCTCATCAATGAAGATCTGCGTGCATGGTGCTTGTCCAAGTTAGGTCACTGTCTAAAAGAATCATGCATGTGTACGAGATATTCTACTTAGACCAATCAAGATGACATGTGAACATAGACTTGCGGACTCGAAGAATTAAATCACTAGACCTAAAAATCTTTACTCCAGTTCCTATAAGCATCATCTGAAATATGGTAGATTAAGGTCAAATCAAATTCGTAACTTGGTTCAGATCCCACTAACTTTTCACTTTGCATATGCTAGATATGCAGATGAGATGCAGATGATATGCTATAGATGAATGAAGTGCAAGATACTTTTTTTAATGTAAGGATGATATGCAAGAGTAAGTAAGAAGACTTTTTTTTTGTATACCTCCTATGTTACAACAAATTTTACGAGAGTATGTTTTTACAACTTTTTATACAAGTATTATACTGATTATACAATATACATACTACTATACATTTTTTTCAATTTTTATCCATCCCGTGATTATTGCATAATATATATAAAAATACACAAAAGTATAATCTATGGGTAAAGTATATATGTAATATATACAAGCCCCCCTATACTAAGTGTGTGCTATGTCCTTAGTGCATGAAAAGTGAGGAAAAAGACATAGCTCATGCTAAGCGTAGGCGAGCTAAAATAGAAAAAATGTATAGAAGTCATCCCACCCCCATATACTTTGGCTCTTGCAGCCTAAGTGTAGAAGAAGATCAAAAATGGGGTGAACGAGGTCAAGGGGGAAATGGATGAGTATATACTTGGCGGGCATGGGTCCCCCCATACTTAGGCTTTGGTTAGCCTAAGTATCAGACATGAGGACCGATGAGATCTGGAGAATGTACAGAGAATGATGTAGAGACTCGGGTTACTATTTCCCTTATACTTAGGATATGGTCATCCTTAGTATAGCCATAAAAAGAAATTATATGGAACCAAGGCGAGTGATTTGATCTAGTTAGGAGGGATGGAAAGAGAATATATACAAGAAGGGCGAGTATATAAAAGGACCAAGATCAGAATCTTTTCGATGTTGCAGATGGAGAGAGCTCAATATTGCAAGATCTCATGCATGGTTCTTTATGTATCTCCTGAATCTACCTCACGCATGAAAACAATCTCCTCAACACGGACTAGTTGTTCATTGGGTTCGACAATGTGTTTCAACATTTGTCCATTAACTAGGGAGGTCTGTGCTCCATCTGTAAGATATGAGATCTCTACACATCCACTATCATGCACAACACGGACTGTGCATGGGCTCGTCCACTTGGATTTAAGCTTAACTTGAAAAACCTTCAGCCTTGCATTGAACAACCATACCTTTTGTCCAGTAACAAAGGTCGTTCGTCTGATAAATCCATAATGTCAATGCTTTACGTTGTCCTTGTACACCAAACTGTTGCCATATGCTCGGTTTCTGATCTCCACAAGTACATTTTGATCAATTTTTCTCTGTTTCTACCATAGTGTGTATTCTAGTTAACCTTATTTATTGCCCATTCAGATTTATTCACTAACTCTGTCAGCAAATGAAACGGCTTCCCAAACACCATTCTGAGTGGGGAGGTTCCTAAATGTGTCTTGTAAGTTATCCTACAATCCCAAAGGACCTGATCCAAAATATGAGACCAGTGCTTCTAGTCTGTGTAGACAAGCTTCTACAATATGATCTTAACCTCCCTATTCCACACCTCTGCCATGCCATTGGTCTGTGGGTGGTAAGGACCGATGACATGGTGTTTGATTCCGTAATCCTTAACGAGTTTTTTTACGTCTCGGTTCACAAAAAGACTACCCCCATCATATATCAACACTTTGGGAATCCACAACCTAGAGATGATATGAGCTCTCATAAATTTACAAATGATCTTGCTGTTTGCATCTCAGGTCGGGATAGCCTCCACCCTCCTTGACATATAATCCACCGCAAGAAGGATATATTCGAAACCATGACTAGCCGGGAATGGGCCCATGAAGTCGATGCTACAGGCGTAAAAGGCATCACAAATGAGGACATTCTACATTGGCATCTCATCCTTGGAACAACGGTTCATCCCATTCGCTGGCATACTGGACACGACTTCGCAAAGTTGAGAGCATCACAAAACAGTGTCGGTAAGTATAAGCCAAGCCGCGCCTTCGCGTCCTTCGTTTCCATTAGGTACCTTAGTGTTGTATGACCAATGAACACAATCACCTTAGATCCGATGAGATGAGATCTGAATTTATCAAAGGCGAACACTACTACAAGCATCTCCTTTTCGGTAATTGTATAGTTACGCTGAGCAGGATCAAGCACTTTGCTTACTAGTGTATAGAGAATGAGATACCATCCCACCACTGTCCTAACACATCCCTAACAATAAAATATGAGGCGTCCGTCATGATCTCAAAAGGAAGAGACCAATTTGGGACTTGTACGATCGGGGTATCCATGATCATCTCTTGAAGTTGCTTAAAGGCCTCAAGACACTTATGGTCGACAATACTCTCCATGTCTTTGCCAAAAAGCTCAATTAGCGGTCGAATGATTTTTTAAAAATCATTGATAAATCTCTTATAAAATCCAACATGACCTAGGAATGACCTCAACTGTTTTACGTTGGTTGGTGGCTGGAGTCGTCTGATCATGTCCACCTTGGCAGGGTCAACCTCCATTCCTCTCTTGGAGGTGACATGCCCGAACACAATGTCCACCATCACCATGAAAGTGACTTTTCTCCCAGGAGAGCATTGGGTTAACCTCACAATACCTTTTGAGGACTCGGTCCAGATTTCTAAGACAGTGATCAATGGAATTGCCGTGGATCGAGAAGTCATCCATGAAGATTTCCAGGAATTTACCGACCATTTCGGTGAATACTGCAATCATACACCTTTGAAAAGTACTCTGAGCATTGCATAACCCAAAGGGCATGCACTGAAAGCATAGGTAACATAGGGGCATGTAAACGTGGTTTTCTCCTGGTTCTCAGGAGCAATAGCTACTTGATTGTAAACCGAAAACCCATCTAATAAGCAGAAGATATTTTTTCCAACAAATATTTCTAAGATCTGATCAATAAATGGTTGGGGAAAATGATCCTTCATCGTCGTGGCATTCAAGCGTCTGTAATCCTCACACACACGACACGACGTGGGTACTCATGGCACGATCTCCTCTCTGTCCTCGTTGGTGGTTGTTTGAATTCTCGACTTTTTCGGGACAACATGGATAGGTACCACCCTCTTTGACTCAGAGATGGGATAAATAAAACCTACGTCACACCATTTCTCAATCTCCTTCTTCACGACCTCTCATAATTTTGGATTCAACCTACGTTGGAGCTAACGAGATCGTTTAGCTTCATTCTCCCTGTAAATATGGTGCGAACACAGAGCGAGATTTATCTCATGGATATTGGAGATGCTCCAGCCTATCGCCTTTCAGATTTTCTCTAGGATCTGTAGCAAGCAAGATTCTTGTTCCCCGGTAAGTCGCGAACTGATGATGTGCGGATATTTCCTCTCTTGTCCCGCAAGGAAGGCATATTTCAGGGTTGTGGGTAGTGGTTTGAGCTCAGGTAAGGTGTGATCATCAAGGAAATCTGGCTTAATCAAATCAGGTTTTGTGATGGTAGTGGACTGATCTATCTCTGAAGTAGCTGCCACCAACTCATTCAAATATGGAGTCAGATCATCAAAAGTATCTAAGCAATCAGCGAAAGCCACGTCTGACTCATCATCCTCATCTTCTAATTGTCCTATAGAAGGAAGGAATGACATGCTTAGTTGAGTCTCCATGTCATCAAAGATGTAGGGGGATGCATTCTCTGAAGGATCTGTGCTATATTCGCTCCTTAGGATCTCGCAGACTGTCTCTTGTACAATATGCTCTACAGGTAAGAGTGACTCATCGGTGCTTGCTGGGTTATATCTCCATGGCCCAACCGTGTCTTTAGGAACACATTCTGCTTCTGGTGAAGTATACTTGGTGTTCAATTCGGAATCTATTCTCTTCCACCTTGTCTTCTTTTTCTCAAGTTCCTCATCTCTTCTTGCAGTTTGGAACTGAATTTTCCTGATCTTATAATCAAATAAGGCCCCTGCTATTCTAAGGAAGGGCCTTCCTAGAATGATCAGGAGTCTCTCCAATTTCAAGGGGTCTCCATATCAAGGACTGTAAAGTCCACCATGTAATCCTTACCTCGATTTTGATGATAATGTTCCTCAATTCTCTGTTGGACCTCTTGGTTGATTTGTCCGCGAACTAGAGTAAGGCTCTGGATTTCAAAGAGGTCCTAGATTTATCTGCTCATAGATGGTTGTGGGCATTAGATTAATTGAGGATCCATTATCTAGGAGAGTGTGTGCAAACACAGTGTCATCGACATGACTCACCACATAATGGGCACCCATGTCCCTTCGCTTCCTTCGAAATGCATTTTTGATGGTACAAGTAGTGGTTACTGACAAAACGTGCTTCTCAACATTGCTTTTGGTATTCTTGCTGACCCTTGTAGGTTCACATCTCACCTTAAGGTACTTCTGAAATGCAGGTGTCATGTTCACATACTTATTAAAGCGGATTGTGAACTTGATATATTTGTTACAGAATTCTTCCATCTTAGGGTCATCTTTTTGGCTGTTTTTGGGTCTTTTTCTTCTTTCCACCCTTAAGGGCACGGGAAAGATATTATTGATGATAACTCAGATTCTGAAACTGAAACATTTTCATTCAAATGGGAAACTGAGCTCTATGCAGGACTAGCCCCTATTCCACACCTTTGCCATGCCATTGGTCTGTGGGTGGTAAGGACCGACGACATGGTGTTTGATTCCGTAATCCTTAACGAGTTTTTTTACGTCTCGATTCACAAAGAGACTACCCCCATCAGATATCAACACTTTGGGAATCCACAACCTAGAGATGATATGAGCTCTGATAAATTTAGAAACGATCTTGTTGTTTGCGGCTCAAGTCGGGATAGCCTCCACCCTCCTTGACATATAATCCACCGCAAGAAGGATATATTCGAAACCATGACTAACCGGGAATGGGACCATGAAGTCGATGCCCCAGGTGTCAAAGGCATCACAAATGAGGACATGCTACATTGGCATCTCATCCTTGGAACAATGGTTCATCCCATTCACTGGCATACTGGACACGACTTCGCAAAGGTGAGAGCATCACAAAACAGTGTCGGTCAGTATAAGCCAAGCCGCGCCTTCGCGTCCTTCGTTTCCATTAGGTACCTTAGTGTTGTATGACCAATGAACACAATCACCTTAGATCCGATGAGATGAGATCTGAATTTATCCAAGGCGAACACTACTACAAGCATCTCCTTTTCGGTAATTGTAAAGTTACGCTGAGAAGGATCAAGCACTTTGCTTGCTAGTGTATAGCGGATGAGATACCATCCCACCACTATCTTAACACATCCCTAACAATAAAGTATGAGGCGTCCGTCATGATCTCAAAAGGAAGAGACCAATTAGGGACTTGTAGGATCGGGGCATCCATGATCATCCCTTGAAGTTGCTTAAAGGCCTCAAGACACTTATGGTCGACAATGCTCTCCATGTCTTTGCCAAAAAGCTCAATTAGTGGTCGAAAGATTTTAAAAAATCATTGATAAATCTCTTATAAAATCCAACTTGACCTAGGAATGACCTCAAATGTTTTACGTTGGTTGGAGGCTGGAGTCGTCTGATCATGTCCACCTTGGCAGGGTCAACCTCCATTCCTCTCTTGGAGGTGACATGTCCGAACACAATGCCCACCATCACCATGAAAGTGACTTTTCTCCAAGGAGAGCATCGGGTTAACCTCACAATACCTTTTGAGGACTCGGTCCAAATTTCTAAGACAGTAATCAAAGGAATTGTCGTGGATCGAGAAGTCATCCATGATGATTTCCAGGAATTTACCGACCATTTCGGTGAATACTGCAATCATACACCTTTGAAAAATACTGGGAGCATTGCATAACCCAAAGGGCATGCACGGAAAGCACAGGTAACAAAGGGGCATGTGAACGTGGTTTTCTCCTGGTCCTCAGGAGCGATAGCTACTTGATTGTAAACAGAAAACCCATCTAATAAGCAGAAGATATTTTTTCCAACAAATATTTCTAAGATCTGATCAATAAATGGTTGGGGAAAATGATCCTTCTTCGTCGTGGCATTCAAGCATCTGTAATCCTCACACACACGTCATGACGTGGGTAGTCATGGCACGATCTCCTCTCCGTCCTCGTTGGTGGTTGTTTGAATTCCCGACTTTTTCGAGACAACATGGATAGGTGCCACCCACTTTGACTCAGAGGTGGGATAAATAAAACCCATGTCACACCATTTCTAAATCTCTTTCTTCACGACCTCATAATTTTGGATTCAACCTACGTTGGAACTAACGAGATCATTTAGCTTCATTCTCCAGGTAGATATGGTGCGAACACAGAGCGAGATTTATCTCATGGATATTGGAGATGCTCCAGCCTATCGCCATTCAGATTTTCTCTAGGATCTGTAGCAAGCAAGATTCCTGTTCCCCGATCAGTCGCGAACTGATGATGTGCGGATATTTCCTCTCTTGTCCCGCACAGAAGGCATATTTCAGGGTTGTGGGTAATGGTTTGAGCTCAGTAAGGTGTGATCATCAAGGAAATCTGGCTTAATCAAATCAGGTTCTGTGATGGTAGTGGACGGATCTATCTCTGAAGTAGCTGCCACCAACTCATTCAACTATGGAGTCAGATAATCAAAAGTATCTAAGCAATCAGCGAAAGCCACGTCCGACTCATCATCCTCATCTTCTAATTGTCCTAAAGAAGGAAGGAATGACATGCCTAGTTGAGTCTCCACGTCATCAAAGATGTAGGGGGATGCATTCTCTGAAGGATCTGTGCTATATTCACTCCTAAGGATCTCGCAGACTGTCTCTTGTACAATATGCTCTACAGGTAAGAGTGACTCATCGGTGCTTGCTGGGTTATATCTCCATGGCCCAACCGTGTCTTTAGGAACACATTCTGCTTCTGATGAAGTATACTCGGTGTTCAATTCGGAATCTGTTCTCTTGCACCTTGTCTTCTTTTTCTCAAGTTCCTCATCTCTGCTTGCAGTTTGGAACTGAATTTTCCTGATCTTATAATCAAATAAGGCCCCTGCTATTCTATGGAAGGGCCTTCCTAGAATGATCAGGAGTCTCTCCAATTTCAAGGGGTCTCCATATCAAGGAATGTAAATTCCACCATGTAATCCTTACCCTCGATTTTGATGATAATGTTCCTTAATTCTCCGTTGGACCTCTTGGTTGATTTGTCTGCGATCTAGAGTAAGGCTCTGGATTTCAAAGAGGTCCTAGATTTATCTACTCATAGATGGTTGTGGGCATTAGATTAATTGAGGATCCATTATCTAGGAGAGTGCGTGCAAACACAGTGTCATCGATATGACTCACCACATAATGGGCACCCATGTCCCTTCGCTTCCTTGGAAATGCATTTTTGATGGTACACGTAGTGGTTACTTACAAAACGTGCTTCTCAACATTGCTTTTGGTATTCTTGCTGACCCTTGTAGGTCCACATCTCACCTTAAGGTACTTCTGAAGTGCAGGTGTCTTGTTCACATACTTATTAAAGGCGATTGTGAACTTGATATATTTGTTACAGAATTCTTCCATCTTAGGGTCATCTTTTTGGATTTTTTTGGGTCTTTTTCTTCTTTCCACCCTTAAGGGCACGGGGGAAAGGGATTATTGATGATAACTTAGATTCTGAAACTGAAACATTGTCATTCAAATGGGAAACTGAGTTCTATGCAGGACTAGGACTCTGACTGATTCAAATGATGACTCGGATGCAAAAGAATTTCCCATGGTAAAATTGGTGATGCATCTACCGCGTCTTCTGGTGCGTCCTCCTCAGATGGAGGTGCGGGATCCTAATATTTTTCACTCAACTCATTGTTGGTGCTCCTCTCTTTCTTCTTGCCATGGTTCTTTGAGGACCTGGAAATCCTCTTATTCTGCGGATGATGATGGTGGTGGTGGTGATGTTGCTCCTCCGCCTCGAAGTTATCCTCAGATAGATACTTGGTTGCATTCTCTTCATGTACATGCGCCTGATCAGGTATGGTTACGATCCTTCCTCTCTTGAGGGACATATTAATAACATTATTGTATGAAAGGATCTCGTGTTCAGATAGAGAATGATCTAAATAGTATATTTGATCGTATTGTCGGTGCTGATTCTGATTCAGGCTATTTGGGCTAGCCTAAACCTGGGAGGGAATTGGGGTCTTTGGAGCCATCTACTGATTCTGGGTATGTGAAACACGATTCAGATCTGTTCTGATATCCAGGTAATCGTTCTGTGTCTGGTGGACCCTATAAGTCAGAGTCTGGATGGCCAAGGTGAGGGACTCCAATTAACTAGTGGGCGGGGCTTGCTGTTGTTAACTAGAGTATAAGTGATTCGGTTGTCAATACTGGCCCTGCTAGCCCTGTCAGTACTGTTGCAGGTGGGACGGTGTGGTGTAAGGTGGTGGATGGCCCTGCTGGCCTAAGTGGAATGTGCACTGCTGCTGAGGTTGATATCCTTGTCCTGGCCGGAACTGTACGAAGTGTAGTGCGGTAACGGAGCTAGTTTCCTAGTAAGCAAGGGAAGGTCGGTGTGGCTGACCATTCCCTATCCCTGATTGTCTGTTGACGGGGTCATGGCTGTTCCACAGCCCATTGATCTCGAACGTCAGTGGAGGCTCCTCGTATATTGGCTCCACCTGTGGGGGTACGTTCTCCTCCTGTTGAGTGTACTGCTCCTCCTCAATCCAGCTGCTCTAAGGCCCCTGTACCTGCTCATGTACAAGATGGACTCGATGTAGATGTAAATGTGTTGCAGAAGCGGCAGGTAGTCGTATCTTGGCTACCTTATCACTTAATTCCTCCACATGCTACGGCAATCGTGAAAGTGCCTTAAGGTCAGTGACCCTCTTATGGATCTGTTCTACCAAGGTGAGCTTATAAGTTATTATCCCCATGCAAGGGATTAGGTCCTTTGTCAGATCCGCTTTAGTCCTCCTAGTTATCTCATTAGATAAGCTTATGGGAGATAACTGATAGGCCCTAGTGGCTTGAGATCTGCCTATTTCAGCCATCTGCTCCAAGATCTTCCATACGACATATTTGTTCTTGTTCAGATAGCTACCTCCACAGGCTGCTCTCACTAACCCTTACATTTCTAGGGTCATGCCACAGTTGAAGGTCTGGACTAAGATCGCCTTGGTAATGCCATGGCAGGGCTATTTTGGATCAAATCATTAAACCTATCCTAGGCTTCATGGAATGGCTCATGAGGACCCTGGGAAAAACTAGCGATCTTTGTTCTTATCTGGTTAGTCCTACTGAGTGGGTAGAACTTCTTTCAGAATAAATCTTTGAATTGCGCCCAGGTCATATATCTAACCTCAAGATTCTTCAGCCAATGAGTAGCATTACCTTCTGAGGAAAATGGGGTAGCCTTCTGCCTGAAGTAATTTTGTCCAACCCTAGGGTGACTAAGGTTGTTGCAAACCCGCTTGAAGTCTCTCATGAAAATGGGGCGCCAGCTCGAATGCTTCTGGGAGTACCTCAGGTACAAGCCAATTATGTATCTCATTCTCAACTAGGTTGTAGGCATCGACCATCGGTCTGTTAATTCCACCTGCCGCGATCACCTGTCCCATCCTCGCCACAAGATCTGCATTGTGTTGTTCGATTGCAGCTAAGTGGAGATGGATTTGATGTATGGGATCATCTCTATCTTCCTCTTCATCCGAGGGTCTCTTAGGAGGCATCTTGGTTTCTGGCTCATCCTATTCACTTGGGTAAAGAATGTGGTCTAGGTTGGAGGACGTAGTAATGAAGACATTCTCATCGAGGCGATGGTTTTCCTCGATGCGATGAGAGGAGAGAAAAGGAATGGTTTGAGGGTAACCATCATGGGATTGGGGGATCTCGAACTCAAGAGGGTCATGAGCTCGGGTTGGCCCAAGTTGCGCTTGGGCCGATGAAGACGAATTTCATGAATGGTTCAAGGAGAGATTTGTGAAGCTGGAGTAGATATCCCCCATTCTATCATCTTTGATGGCAGAAGGAAGAGTTGGGAGTTTATGTGCGTAAAGATAGGATTTTACTCTTAACTGAAGAAAGAAAAGGAATCACAAACCCCTATTTCCCACTCAACACGGTGAAAGATCGAAACTGAGTCTGATTAGTCTGGTTTATTTTAAGTGTGATTTTTTAGACAAATAGTAAGGATTACCGACCTATAGGGAAGTTGGCTCAAAGTCGGATGCATCTTTTTTACGGTTTAACCTGTCGTTGAGGAGTTCAAAGACCTACCCCTATCTACCTACCGAAGTCGGCAGAGGCTGACAATGTTGATGCTTCACCCTGAAGGGTTACTAGCAACTTGTCGCAGAGCACCGCATGTTTTCCCCTATCTACATGGCGAAACAGGCGAAGGCTACTCGGTGCTAGTCAGTGAACCTAAAAGAAAAGCCGATGCACGATAAAACAATGATGTATCCCTAGTTCAGAAGACTTACAGTGATCCTCGTGTTCTACATGTTGGATGCAAAATAGAATTGAAATTTTTATCTAAATGAATGCAGGAGAGAAAAGCCACTCCTAGACAAGAAATTCTATTATTGATGAAAGAAAAAGTTAAATTTGGCTAAAAGTCCCGCGGTCTAAGTGCGTCTTTTAGTGGTGAAGTGTTGTTCTAAATGTTACGAGCACAAGAAATCCTAAGATAGATCTAAGAGCCGCGAGTGTAGGTCCTATCCTACGTAAAGCAACCACACAACACACGGAGACTCTTTTTCTTATTCAATACACGCGCTAGAACCCAAATGAGAACCACTGGAAATGCAAAACTATTTTGCAAGTCCTCTCAAAAATCACTCAGTTTATTTCGATGCAGGATTCCTGGGTCACCTGGAGAAGCGCCTTCAATGCATCGTGTTCGTCGCACAAAAAATAAATGATGGTCAGAGAGAGAACCACACGAAATAAATGCTGAAAAATAGATAGAAAAATATTCACAAGAAAAATTAGGAATCAAACTAACCGGGGATGGAAAACCTAAAATCTAATTTTTCTAAAAATAAACCTAAACTACCAATGAATAAGAATTTACCCTTTTAATTATATTGAGTTAATAATTTCATTGCAGTCAGATAAATTCGAATTTATTAAAAAATAATGGCACAGTTCGATGAATCGAAATATTATGTAGTTTGAGATATTTTTAACCTACGCAAGCCACAAGGTCGACTCAAGGAGGCAAAGGAACAACCTCGGATCAAGTTAGATATATTAGCTCACGTTTTCCAAGTGGATTTTTTTGTCTTTTTATGCGATAAAAATGCAAGTGCATGACCTTGGATGAACTAGGTTATTAAGAAAATATGCAACTTAGCTAAATTAATTTTGATACAAATTTAATCTAAATTTAGCCATTTTTTTATAAACATAATCCAACGATGAATGCAAAATGTATTTTTCTTTGGAATTTTTGGATTTGATATGCAAAAATGAAAATACAAACTTTTTTGGAGTTTTTAGGTAATTTTTCATGCAAACTATATCCAAAATTATGAAAACATTTACTGGAATTTAAACATGATGAAATGAAGCTACATTATTTTTGTGAAATTTTCTAACTATATATGATATTTTATAGATTTTTAAATGGAAATAAAGTGACTGTGAGTATTTAATTCACAACTAATCCACGAAATTAAGTTATCCATAGAGGGATTTATCTCAAATAGACATTTTAATTATAAATCCAAGAGACTTGAAATTTTGTAAAAATAATATTCATGGGTTTGCTTAAAAATCAATCATGAAATCCACTCTAGTATTTATTTTATGCAAAATACAAATCCGATTTAAATGCAATTTGGATAGTAATAAAACACAACTAGAGTCATCATATACAATTTTTTTACAATTTTTGGATAATACATGAATATGTGCGAATTTCTTATCTTAATTGGTTAAAATATCACTCATTTTCAATATTTGTTTTTTTGGTAAATTCTCCAATGCTCAAAAAATGTAAAAAAATAGCCAAAAGATAAAGAATTAGTTGATCATCAACGTGCTATATTTCATTAAAATAAGTGACGTAATATGACTGTCCAAATTAATGCATAATGTCAGATGTGTCTTTACAATACAGAAATAAAAACTAAATAAAAACTATGCACAATAGTTGTTTTGCAAATAAACATACTTGACAAACGAAATTGTAATTTTCACAAAATAAAAATAAAAAGAAGAAATGGACATTGGGCTTTCCACTCCCGCAAGCTAGGGTGCAAGGGCATAAAGGCGGCTAGGGCGTAAGGGCGGAAGGTTGGGGTGATGTGTGAAGGGTAGCGGCTGCACCCATGTGTGCGTGGTAGATGGTGTGGCAGTGCGAAGGGCGGTCGTCCGGCGGAGGAGCGTAAATGTGAGGGAGGCGGCTGCGGTTGGTGGAGGTCGACCGCCTCCTTGATGGAGCGACGCTGCAGGATCAGGAGTGATGGCAACTTGGTTGCTGGTACGGCGGCGCCGCAGGTGAACGGTGGCGCAACAGATCTGACGGAGCTTATGGATGGTCGACGGAGTCAAGGGCGATTGGCCGCGATGAAAGACCTGCGTGGTGGAGACGTTGGTGGCCGAGGGTGTCTTCAGGCTGTTGCGGGTCTAGCAGAGGCAAGCGTCCGGAGAGCGCGGTCACGGGGGCCGCGCACGACATGCGTGCTAGCACGAGCGTCGAGGGAGCACGAGGGGCAACGGTGGCCCAAAGGGATGGTGGTGAGGCACGGGGCTGGCGTGGCTGCAAGTGGCTTGGCGGAACGGCTGGGAATTGACGGAGCACCGAGAGCTGTCTGCACGACGGCTAGATGGCGGGTGAGGCGGCATCACCCACGGTTGGAATAGGCGGCACCTCTGCAGGGAGCCGGCTGGGATGACGCAGGAGGAAGAAATCGTTAGCCGCCGACCGGAGGGGACACGCCTGCAGTAGAGGCGGTGCCCGAGACGGCGATGGCAGCGAATGCCCCTGCGTAGGAGGAGGCGCCCTAGCTGCCTGTCTTCCCTTTTTTTGTTTTTTTGTAATATTCTTTGTAATTTTTTTTATTGTAAACGAGAAATAAAATGCAATGTAGAAATGAAGATGTGGTGTGTTGTATGAGGATGATAATGATGTAAAAAAATATGATTATGAGGTGGGGATGTTATGGAGATTGTGGATGTTTGAATAATGTGGTGACTATGATGATGGTGATTATGACATGAATCAACAAAAAAATGTTAGATAAAAAAATGACAAGGAAAAATGAGGGAATACTTACCTGAGGGTTCACAAGGTGGCCTCTATCCGACTCGATGAAAAATCGGAGAAGCTATGCAGCTTGGATGTGGCTGCGACGAGGTCAATCTCTCTACCTCGGATCTCACAAAATACGATGGAAGCTGTCGTCGCATCGAAGACTTACTCATTCGCTTTCACCGTCGAGCAGGCTGAGCTGGTGGTTCCCTTTCTCTCTCGACTATGGCGGATGATGAAAAATAGAGGAGGAGATGTGAATATAAAGAGGTGGAGGAAGTTGGAAAAGAGATGGAGAAAGTGGAGGAGTGGGGAGTTGATGGCTTGGAGTGGAAGACAAGTAGAGGACAAGAAGTAAAGGGGCGAAAATAAATAAATATAATATAAATAGGCTACTAAAAATAATAATATAATATAACAAATAAAATAAAAAAATTAATAAAAAAATTCGAAAATAGTAATAAAAAATGGGGTGACACGTGGTTGCTCCAGGAGCTGCCATGTGTCGCTCCCAAAAAATTCAAAAATTAAATGTAAAGAAAAATAAAAAATAAATAACAAAAGGGGTTAAATCAAAAAATGGTCACTACAAAAGTTTCTCGTCTCAACAAGATCTATAACTTTTATGAAGGGCTAAAAATCAAAGGAAGTCATCTGTTTAAAAACTATTTTTAGGTGGTATCTTATAGGTATAAAATACCAGATTTTATCTTTTGCATTTTTTTTCATTTTTAAATAAGAGAAAAATCAAAAGAAAGTTAGAAGAAATATGAAAGAAATATTTAGAACTTAATCTTATTTTTGGATTTTTAATAATTAAGGAAATAAAAAGATAAAATAAAGGGCAAAAAGGTCAATATGTATAATATACAATAGGGGCCCATAACCCAAGTTTCACATGCGATTTTCAATTTTTATGAAATTAGTCTCATTTTGAAGGTCTTTGAATGTATATTACTTTAAAAGTGAGTAGACCTAAATCGAACAGTGTATGAGAGAGAGAGAGTTGCACGTTTTAAGGTTCATAGTTTCAAACTTGGATTTAGGTTTATTGAATAATTTTACAAGTTAGTATTTTTCTAATATTTTTCTTTTATTAGTGTTAGTAATATATAAACTATGAATTTTGTTTTATTGGATTTGGAGTTAGTGTAAAATATATACAAATAGGTGATTTTAGCTAATATACATGTGAATATTTACAAGGGGATTTAGCTTCTTATTTTAATGCGAAAATGCATGCTAAAATGTAGATATTATTTACATATGGATGAAAGCTAATTATGCAATATAAGTTCAAATATGCAACTAATTACTCGGGAACAAAGCTCTATTTTCAACTTTTAGAGTGATGAATCACTGATTTATCAGTCTTAAATCCCAAATCCTAGTTCCTCAAGTGAAGCCTCAACTCATCTCATCATTAATGCAGCTCTACATGTTATGTGTGGGTCATATTCTTTAGGTAGAGATGAAGTATGTAATATAACATCCATATCTTTCAAACCAGGGAAGTGTGGATTCCTAAGTCTCAAACGCTAATGATTAAGGCTGGTTAACTCATATTCTTAAGACCATATAAACCAAATATTCTCTAGTCCTCAGCTTTGAGTAATAGCGATTGTGTTAGGGATACAGTAACTTTGTTAATGTTTTTGTGAATTTCTTTTATAGTTATATATATATAAGGTTAGAAGAATCTAAAAATAAATCTGTATCATTTTCTCCCTCACTTTTTAAAATGTTTTGAAAACATTTTCCAAACTATGTCATATAATATGTTGTTTTTCTCAATATTTTTCAAACATTTTCGGAACAAGTAAAATCCATTTTTCAAACCATTGCCAAACATTTTAAAAATAGTGTCACATAGATAGAAAATTTTTCAAAGCATTACAAGCATTTTTACACATACTAGTTCAGAAGATACTATACCCTAGCCCTGAAAATTTGGAAATTTTCAAAATATGTGCTATGGCTAAAGTACATGTAAAATATATATAGTATACCCCTATACAAAGTTTGTGGTATATCCTCTTATCATAGAGTGATATGAATCCAAAGCTCATGCTATAATATAAAAGGATATACGTGAATTGACTCGGGTTGCTCAATACTTAAGTTAAGAATAACCAAAGCATAAGAAGAAGATCGAAAGGAGGGGTCAAATGAGTGGAAATAAAAATGGATAGGGGGCCTGGGTTCCCCTATACTTAGGTTGAGAAGAGCTGAAGGAAGGAGATGTGAAAGGAAGTGGAGGGACCACAAGTGAACAATCGGATGGAACATGGTTCCCCAATACTTCGGTTGCAGAATAGACTAATTATGATGAATATGGAACTAACTTTGGAAACCATGGTTCCAGGTAGGGTTAGGTGAAATGAATTTACATTATGGATGAATCTACTAATTTGAATGAATATATGTGATGGAATAGTGGAGTGTCTAGGGCTACAGGAGGGTTGGGTGGAATACACAATTAAGAGCTTAACCATTCTGTCAAGCACCCTAGTTCACAACCTCACACATCAATACCAATAAATGTTGATCATTTTATCTTGTTAATTATATTGGTGATCATGCAAAATATCTGTCCATTACATAGGGCATAATGATAGGTTTTGGTACTATCCTAGGTATATGTCGTCATCTCTCAACATGCATAATAACCTGCATACAATGTGAGTATTGATTTCTGACGTATCCGGAAATCACCCTCTTAATTTGAAAATGTGTGTGTCATTTTTTGTAGTCGGACAATCAGGATTTATGAAAAACCACTTTAATTAATATATCAATTAATATTGAGTGGCAACTTTTTTTACATGGGCAAGAACACGATCAAACTCAGGGAGGCAAAGGAATAACTTCATATCAGATTAGAGAAATTAGCTCAAGGTTTTCCTAGTTGTTTTTTTTATTTTTATGCAATAAAAATGCACATGCTAAATGCTATTGATTTAGGTTAATAAGAAAATACACAACATAGAAAAAAATATTATTAATAGAAAATTAAGTCAAATTAGCCAAGTTATATTTTCTTTGGAAACCAAATCCAATGATAATGCAAAATGTAATTTTTGGATTTTTTGGATTAAGATGCAATAATGAAAAATTTAAACTTTTTTGATGTTTTTATGCAATTTTTCAAGCAAACAAAACATAAAAATTATGAAAAATTTACTGGAAGTGGAATATGATGAAATGAAGCTACCATAATTTTTTGGGAATTTTCTGACAATTTACAAGTTTTATGATTTTTTACTGAAAATAGAGCAAATGTGATTATTTAATTCAAAATTATTCCATGAAAACAAATTTTCTAGAGAGCGATTTATCTCGAAAAGATATTTTAATTATAAATCCCGTAGAAGAGAAATCTCATAAAAATATTATTCGTGGATTTAATTAAAAGTCAGTTAAAGAAATCACTCCATATTTATTTTAGGCAAAATACAACCATTTTTGATGAAATTTGGACTGTAATTAAAAAGAACTTAGTAGCATCATCTATAACTTTTTCACAATTTTTGAACCAAGAAATATGTATGTGCGAATTTCATAGATTGAATAGGCAAAACAACACCGAATTTGAATTTCTTATTTTTATTAAATTGTCCAATGCTCACAAAAATGCAAATAAATATCCAAACGATAAGGAATTAGTTGCTTAACAATGTACTTTTTTTTCATTAAAATAAATGATGTAAGAAATATGTCAAAATAATCTTGTAAAGTTAGGGATGTCTATGCAATACAAAAAATGAAATTGAAAATGTGAATTCTACACATGGGCAATTTTGTAAATACGAAACTATATGAGGAATAAAATGCAATTTGCACACAAAATTAAAAATTGAACCTTACAACACACTAGGGCACAAGACGTGGTAGCAGTGTGTGCGGGGTAGGACGGGGCCGCTGGTGGCGCGTGGCGGCTACGACCAACTACAGACGCGACGGTGGTGTGCGCGGTGGCCGACGGGGTGCATCAGCAGCGGGTGCCCGGCTCCGGAGGCTGAGTGATGGATGTTGGCGACCGTAGACGCAGAACGATGATGGTTGCTTTGGAGGAATGCAATGACACCAATGGGAATGAAGGGGCAAGGCCGCGCAAGGGCTAGAGCGTGAACGAGAGGAGATGGGATGGTGGGGAGGGGTGTGTGTTGTCTACGGGCAGTGCTGGCGTCAAGCGACGATGAGGGTGGTATGTGGTTATGCTGGATCTAGAAGGTGGTGGCATCTGCTGAGGAGCGAGGCGATCAGTCGTGGGCGGCACGACTATCTGGTGGTGACGGTGGCGGCGCACGGTCGTGCACTGGAGGGAAACGAAACTTTTGGCCCCTACGGAGAAGAACGGTCGTGGGCAGAGGTAGGAGTCGCCGGAGGCTATGCGCCACTGGTGGACACGCTAGGGCTGGTGCATAGTAGAGGGCACGATAGCGCGACCGCAAGGGAGCCGCTGCACTCGGGGGAGTCACAGGCGGTGTGGAGATCGGTGCAGACGACGACATTCTGGGTGCTGCTAATTTTTTTAAAATATTTGATTTAGTAATTTTTATTATTTTTTTTACAAACAAGAAATACAAATGCAAACTAATGGGTGACATTTATGGTGTATGATGATGATAATAAAGTAAGAATAAAAAAAATATGATTATAAAGAGGTGATTTTGTGATGATGATGGTGGTGTATTTGATGATGATGATGAACAACACGAAAAAAATATTAGATAAAATAAAGTAAAATTAATGAGGGTAAAAGATTTACCTCTTATGGGTGGGGGTTGTCGCCTTGGAGGAGGATATAAACTTCAACTCCAATGATCGTCGCTTCAAGGAGATGGAGGCCTCCTAAGCTTGAGTGAGACCGCTTGGAAGCTCGCGACACGACAAAGTGGTACCGTAGATCTCGCCTGAAAGGTTGTTGTTGCTGAACTTTGTCTCCTTTGGCTGTCACCTATAGGCTAAAGGGGATCGACCTCTCTTCTCTCGAATCAGCGGATGAAGAAAAATGATGGAGGAGATGCGGATAAAAAGAGGAGGATGAAGTTGGAAAAGAGATGGAGAAAGTGGAGTGGGGAGTTGATGGCTTGGAGTGGGGAACAAGTAGAGGGAGAAGAAGTAAAATGGAAATAAAATAAATAAATAATAAAGTACTATAAGTAGGCTACTAGAAATAATAAAAGAGAAATAAATATATAATATAAATAAATAACTATAATAATAATAAATAAATAAATAATTCGAAAATATTAAAAAATGGGGTGACACGAGGCGGCTCTAGGAGCTGCCACGTGTTGCTCCCAGAAAATGAAAAACTTAAAAGTAAATAAAAATAAAAAAGAAATAACAAAAGGGGTTAAATCAAAAAGTGGTCAACATAAAAGTTTCTCATCTCGACGAGATATACAACTTTTGTGAAGTGCTAAAAATCAAATGAAATAATCTCTAAAAAGTGTATTTTTGGGTGGTCGGTACCTTATAGGTATAAAATACTACATTTTTGTCTTTTACATTTTGTCATTTTAAAATAAGAGAAAAATCAAAATAAAAAAAGAAAAAATATGAAATAAATATTTACAAATTAATCTATTTTTTGGATTTATAATAATTAATAAAATAAAAGGATAAAATACAAGGGCATTTTTGATCAATATGTACAATTTACAATAGGGGCCCAAAACAAGTTTCACATACGATGTCCAATTTTAATGAAATTGGTTTTGCTTTAAGGTATTTGAATGAATATTACTTTATAAGTGAGTAGTCCTAAATCAAATACTGTATAAGAGAGATATGCACATTTTATGTCTCCTAGTTTCAAACTTGGAATCGGATTTTATTGGTCAATTTTACAAGTTAGTATTTTTTAATATTTTTCCTTTATTAGTGTTTGTAATATATACGCTATAGAGTTGATTTTAGTGGATTTGGAGTTAGCATAAAATATATACAAATAGATGATTTTATTTAATATATAGGTGAATATTTACAAGTGAACTTGGCTCCTTATTTAATGAAAATATGAATGCTAAAATGCAGATATTATTTACACATGCATTAATGCTAATTATGCAATATAAGTGGAAATATGCAGCTAATTACTCGAGAACAAAGCTCTATTTTCAACTTTTAGAGTGATGAATCACATATTCATCAACCCCTTATATTGAAACCTTGCTCGTCACTGAGCAACTAAAATGAAATGTAAAAGTGAATAATTTTTTATTCCTAACAAGATCATGAGCAACAGCTGAAAATGGAGCTTGACTTGTCCTTTGGATAAATAATGCAGCGTAACCTTATTGGGATATGAATTTAAGACCAAACAACCTTTAAGTTCCACATTTCTTCTATTCAAGACGCCTCAACAGTCAGGTCAGAACAGATCTTCGTACGCAAATTCTGATGACTGTGAATCTTACTTGTACTGTGTAAGTGAAATTTTGCTATCCACATCAGAAATGGCAAAGAAACAACCTCCTCATACAATGTGACTCTAATTCTCTGGTCCAGTAAGTCTTTCCTCGAGTGTGAGGTATTTCCTTCTAAGTTCAAATCAACCGGCTCAAGAAGTGGGGGTGGAGAGAAGAATGGACGCTAGCCAGTGTAGCTACCTATCATAGGATGCTTGACCAGTGTAGTCAAGTCATCCAGCTGCAAACTTTAAAGCTCTTCTTTCTTTTTTTTTAACTTGTGTATATACTCCGACAAGCATTTTAATTTTCAATCATGCTTGTCCACTTTTGGAGATTCTGCATTTTTTAATTTTTCTCTTTTTTTTGAAATATATACAAAGTGCAGTATGTACATAAGGAGTTTTTCACCTTAAACCAGTAGACTATCCCTCTTTTGTTGCTTTATTGCAACCCACAACATCTAGTCCTTAGACGTCAACACCACCAGACTAGGTTGAGATGCACCACCATCACTAGAGGAGGACAGATGTTTCCACCCGTGAGCTACTCCAAGCTAAAGGATTCTACCTCCTCACCACCTCATCAAAGAAGAGCTATGTGCATGGTGCTTGTCCAATTTAGGTCATTGTCTAAAAGAATCATGTGTGTACGAGATATTCTACTTAGACCAATCAAGATGACGTGAACATAGACTTGCAGACTCAAAGAATTAAGTAACTTGACCTGAAAAATATTAACTCCAATTCCTATAGGGTTCCTATGAAATTAGGTAGATTGTGGTTAAATCAAATCCATCCTCTACATGTATTGATAACTCGACTCAGAATCCACTAACTTTTCACTTCGCATATGCAACATATGCGGACGAGATGTAGATGACATGCTATATAGATGAATGAAGTGCAAGACGCTTTTTTTTAATGCAAGGATGATATGAAAGAGTAAATAAGAAGCCTTTATTTTCATTTTTTCTAGTATACACCAATTTTACAAGAATTTTACAACAATTATTTAGTTTACACATATTATACAACTTCTAGACAATATATATTATATCAGTATACATGCATATTTTTTTATTTTTTTGGTATACATCCTATTTTACAACTAATTTTACAAAAGTATTATATACAAGAATTTACAAATTTATATATATATTATACAAATTTTACAAGTCTTATCCACTATACATATTATACAAGTATATACGTATTTAGGTTTTTTTTCAAATTTTACCCATCCCGTAATTATTACATAATATATACAAAAATATGTGAAAGTACGAGCTATGGGTAAAGTATATATGTAATATATACACATTCCCTATACTTAGCATGTGCTATGACCTCAGAGCACGAAAAGCGAGGAAAAAGACATAGCTCATACCAAGTGTAGGAGACCTAAAAAACATATAGACGTCGCCCTGCCCCCTATACTTAGGCTCTATCAGCCTAAGTATAGAAGAGAACAAAAATAGGGCGGGTGAGGTCAAGACATGAAATGGATAAGTATACATAGGGGGGCATCGATCCTCCCATACATAGGCTCTAGCGAACGTTAGTATAGGACATAAGTTAGTGTGAGAAATGATGAGATCTGGAGAATGTACATAGAATGATGGAGAGACTCAAATCACTCGCCCCCCATACTTAGGATCTGGTCATCCTAAGTATAGACATAAAATGAAATGATATGGACTCAAGACGAGTGATTCGAATCACTACGGAGGGAGGGAAAGAAAATATATACAAGGAGGAGTGAGAATGTACAATGATCAAGAAGATTTGTGACGAACCTTCTTGTGGGATCAAGGGGGTTAACAATATACATATGTGTCGATGTTGGTCGTGTCGCTCGCAGCTGCAGGAGGATAGTGACGTAGGAGGGTATCACAGCAAGGTGGAGCAATGCGAATGGCGAGGGGGAAGCCATTGTGGACGCGATAAGAAGTAGCTATAGGCCGTTGGCACGGGAGTACTACTGGATATGGGTAGCTGGAGGAGGCGCTCGCTACTACTGTCATCGGAGGTGATGTTCATGCAAGAAGTGATGCGTGGGAGAGGGGTATGCGGTCGGATATGCTATGATACGCAGTTGCAAGCCTCGACGGAGAACCTCTCTGATGTCTTTGCCTCCATCCGTTGGCAGAGCATGACGCGGCCCGAGCAACAGCGAATGGCGGCTGCAACTAGAGGTTGCAAGCTCTTGGATATCGTCTAATAAAGAGGGTCATCATCATCATCTACCTCCATTGCCGAAGCTATCACCAATGGCCTGGAAGGAGCTGGGCCGCCACGTGTCGCTCCAAGAAAATTTAAAAAGTAAATGTAAAGAAAAATTAAAAAGAAATACAAAAGTGGTTAACTCAAAAAGTGGTCAACACAAAAGTTGCTAGTCTCTACGAGATCTACAACTTTTGTAAGGAGCCAAAAATCAAATGAAATAATATGTACAAACTGTATTTTTGGTTGGTACCTTATAGGTATAAAATACCACATATTTGACTTTCGCATTTTCTATTATTTTTGAATAATTGAAAAATCGAAATAATAATAGAAAAAATATGAAAGGAATATTTACAATTCAATCTATTTTTTTGGATTTGTAATAATTATGAAATTAAAAGGATAAAATAGAAGGGCATTCAGGTCAATATGTACAATATGCAATAGGGGCCAAAACCCAAGTTTCACATACGATCTCTGATTTTAATGAAATTGGTCTTGTTTTGGATATCTTTGAGTGCATTTTACTTTAAAAGTGAGTACACCTAAATCAGAGACTGTATGAGAGAGATATGCGCTTCTTAAGGCTCCTAGTTTGAAACTTGGACTCGGGTTTTATTGGTCAATTTTACAAGTTAATATTTTTTGAAAGTTTTCCTCTATTAGTGTTAGTAATATATACACTATAGAGTTAATTTTATCATATTTGGAGTCAATATAAAATATATACAAATAGGTGATTTTATCTCATATATAGGAGAATATTTACATGTGAACTTGGCTCCTTATTTAATGGAAATATGAATGCTACAATGCAGATATTATTTACACTTATATGGATGCTAATAATGCAATATAAGTGGAAATATACATCTAACTACTCAGGAACGAAGCTCTATTTTCAACTTTTAGAGTGATGAATCGCAAATTCATCAATTGCCCACAATACAAGTTGAATTTTACTCCATTTGATTTAACTGACATGCATTATCAGTCGCATTTTTAATCTAGGTAGTCTACGAATTTAATGTGAGAAAAAAACCAAGAAAATATTGACTAACGTCTAGTTTCAATTCCATTGAAATTCCAAGTTGAAAATCAAATGGGAAATTGAGAAAAGTCGATGCAGACGGAAATAATGATGCATGCCCGAGAAATACTTAAATGCTTCCCAACATTCTACATGTGTTATTCAAGAATGGATTGAAATCTATCTTACATGGATACAAGTTGAGAATAAACACATACTAAACATGATACTATTAGCGGGGTGATGAATCACCTGATTTTGGCTAACTTGATCAATGCTTGAGTGTGTCTCATTGAATCTGAGGAGAGGAATGAATTTTTGGGACTCTTATGTATGCATCCTACCAACGATATAGCACATAAGATATAAGATGAAGCTCAGAGAGCCTCGTACCTAAACCTAGATCAAACACTCAAGTGGAGCCCCACCCAGGTGTGGGTTGAAACAAACTCAACACACCACAAAACATTGTCCAAATCCATGATACAGACTTGAGTATTCAATAAAAAACTACTATAAAGACAATTACTACAAATAATATACACAAATGCACGAAACAATGCTAATAAATTTTTTCAGCTATTTGGGTGTTCTTTTACGGCTCCTCACAATGGGAGCTCTTGACTCCTCGCCTCTGCATCTCCTAAATGTCCTCTATCTTCGTGGGCCCTACCACAAAAGAGAATCATTAGATTTCATGCCAAGAAACTAACATAGACAATAATGAAATAGATGATCAATGCAAAGACAGACACACAAGGTGACCCGGATATTAGAAATAATCAACTAAAAAAACTAAATATAAGAAATAAGAAGGATGATTCATCTCCGTGGCAACGAAGCTATACGATGAACTGCATTTTCGTCTCATTAATAATCATCTTTTATCTTAGTACATGAGGTGAAAATGGAACACGAAAAACAACAAATGTTTGAATATTGTGGAGTATTTTAAATCTGGGAAAGTGTACCAAGGTTAAACATAGGGACACAAGCTATCAACATGATTAATCAGATAATAATATCTAGACTAAGTGATTATTCATCAACCTAGGTCAACAATGCACATAAGTAATGCAAATTATGATGAATAAATGATATGCATTTTTATTTAGATTTTCATGCAAGTTAAAACTAAGCTAATATGCAATAGAATGCCATGCTATGCAAACAGGCGTACAAGCACAAATATGTCCCTAAATGATCAATAGAATAATAATTATAAATAAGTTTAATTTCTTAATCAACTAATGTATCATATTAGGGAAAATGACATTTTAAATCAATGAGAAGGAGATACAACATATCTCAATTTTATCATGTTGTTATAGTGCCAAATCATGAAATTAAAATGGTGTTAGATAGATAATGAAATCATCATTAAAATGAAACTGAAATTACTGAAATTCATGTCCATATGCTCAAGATATAGACATTTTTTTTGGGGACGTAACTGCAAAAAACATGAAAATATAAGCACAATAATCACAAAAATGTCCTTAGAGGGGCATTAGCAAAATTCGGTGGAGTTCCCATGCAATTTATCAAACACACCACATGAGGCACGCACTTGGACCTTTCAATAAATCTGGAAAATTTGTGGGTCGATGATGCAAATTTCCCAAGCCATCATGTGCATCGCATGTGAGCGGAGTCTCGGACATTTGTCGGGGTCGACTGCAGGTGGCTCGAGCCACATGGATGGCTTTAGTAGCCTCGTGAGTGGCCCTTTTCCACTGAGCCGGATACCTTGGGTGAGAACCATTATAGGGATATGGATCAACAGATAACGGGATCGAACAATAGCTGATGGTCAAGGTATTCTCTTCCTCCTCTGCTGCTAACAGTGCTCTTGTACCTCCATAAAACCTCCAAATCTCACCTTCTTGCTCTAAAAGGAACTTTGAAGGTTTCTACCCCTTGGTGGGGGCAACGTGGGGTAGTTGTAGTTCATGGAATGGCTCGAAGTGGTTGGTTGAGAAAAATGATGAAGCTTCGCCAGGGGATGAGCTCTAGAACTATCCTCTCTCACAGCTTATTAACATTGAAGAGTTAATGTTCTAGTAGATGTTAGGAGAATAACGCAAGCAATAAAAGGGGAATGAGGTGAAATGGGGTCTTATGTGCGTGGGGAAGTAAAGGACCTGATGGGTTCTTCTTAGACAGTTTAGACAAGAGTGGATTGGGGTGGTCTGAGGTATAGAGAAAGAGAATATGGAATCGAAAGGTAGCATGTAGATTTGTGAATTCCGACAAAGGTGTGGAGGTGCTTAATTGAAGGTGGAGGAGTGTTAATGAGGCTAATTAAAAAGGAGAAAACAAATAAAAAGAAAGAGGAAGAAGTACCTAGAAATTTGAAGAACATGCGAGTGCGAAGGGATTGACCTAGGCTGAACTCGAGCAAGAGCTTGAGTCTTCATTGAACGTGATTAACTAAGGTATGCAGCTCAATAGCCATGGCTTTCAAGCCATCAATCGACATGTGAGGCTCATTGTCATCATCGCATCATCGATCCAACCTCTCTTTGTCACTGAGAGGTGGAGACACTAGGCCTAAACCCATGTAAAGGTGGATAGGCTCAATTGTATGTGTAAAAAGTGGTTTTGTAGGTGGGTTCCAACAATTACAAAAGGTGACGGGTGTGGTTTTTAACCGCCATAGCTGGTCTTGGGGAGTAGGAGATGAAGCTATAAGAGGTGTGAGAGAGAGAGGGGGTCGTAAGGTCAACAAAAGGGTGGTGGAAGCGAGGAGAGAGGAGATGGCAATCGGATACAGAAATTAGGAGAAGAGAGATGGTCGATGAGGCATTATGTGGGAGAGAGAGCAGTTGAGAGGAGGAAGAAGGTTGTAGAGTCGTTGGATCATGCGATCCAACGTCTAGGAAAAGGGCGCAAAGAAGTGATCCTGATCATATATGATAAGAGTAATTAGGCGGTCTAGGTACAGAGTGGGTGTGGGTGGAGGAAAGACGCCATATCAAAGCCGATCTTATGGTTAATAGGTGATGTGGTGTTGGACATGCGAGCCCACGGCGAGTCATTATGCAATAAATATTATTGCGAATATCATTCCCTGATCTGAAATGAAGAATGAATAATTTGCATAATAGGTCCCTTAGTACAATTAGGGTTATGTACCATGGCCATCTTAATGATCATACAGTTGTTGATTCAATAATTGAATTATAAAGGCTGGTGCTTGGAAGAATATCTAAAGAGTTAGATTGAGGATTCATCAAACACCGTCAAATGATTGTTAAGAGATGATCTCCTGCCTGAGTAGGAGATGGTAATTCTTTCTCAATTAGGTTGATATCTGACCGACCTCTTGATGCAGGTCCTCTGCATAGGAATAGAGATTCGGAGGTTTCAGATTAGTTAGGTCAAAGAGTTGACTTAACGAGATCGAGATAACCAAAGTCATATATTGTATGCTGTCACGATACAGGGACGCATCCTCTGATCGGAGACAGATGTGTTACTATATGTCTGAGTATGTTCATTTGGCAAACCAAAAGGTTGATGACCTAACCAAGGTCCATACACTAGCGCACTGATGTGCATGTAAGGGCATATGAGTAATACGATCTCTCAAAGGGATCATACAGGTTCATTGTTGAACGGGAAGGCATGAGCTCACTCATGAGATATTGGAAAGAATCAAATTCCGTGCACAGTCGTCTCGCTTTGGAAGCTTGACTGAATTTGTAGGTTTGATATATACTTTTGGAAAGTATATGATCAAGACATAGGTATGATATAAGCTTTTGGAAAGTATATGATCGATACGAACTCCCAATGATCGAATGAGAAACTTACTAATAAAACCTTGAAGTAAACAGTATAAAGTTAGTCTAATACTTCGGGTTTATCTAAGTCTTCCAGTATGCAGGATGTACCGGTATTGGGAATATCTGAGGGTGATGTGATCATAAACGATTGTATAACCATGACGCTTCCATTCCTATGGAGTGATGAAACGGGTCTGGATTTTAGTGACTCCTCTCAGTAGAGAAGTAATCTGATCTTAGTCCAAATGGTGGACATTGATCTGAATGTGATACAGATGCAATGAGAAGATTAGATTTGCGGTCTTGATTTAATCAAGCATCTATGGGAGGCCCACGATATGGATTTGAGATATGATCTCAATATCCAAGTCAATATACGTGGAACAATACAATCGCACTGTCTTTATCTCCAAGTATTCGCGGAGAAAATGCAATATCCAAGTAAGGGTTCTGGATAATTTCATTATTGATATGTGTATCCAAGCATTGAGAAAATGG
Source organism: Ottelia alismoides (assembly GCA_037367405.1). Taxonomy (NCBI): domain Eukaryota; kingdom Viridiplantae; phylum Streptophyta; class Magnoliopsida; order Alismatales; family Hydrocharitaceae; genus Ottelia; species Ottelia alismoides. The sequence continues at coordinate 246,755 of JAZKJV010004850.1, forward strand.
ATAACTAAATGTGATTTAATTATCAGGAATAATATGAATTTGATTCATATTATAAGGACAATTATCTAAGATAATTAAATGTGATTTAATTATCAAAGATGTGAATAATATGAATATGATTCATATTATTTGAGAACAAGAGAATAGAGATCCAAGATGCTTATATACGATTTAATTATCATTGATATGAATAATGTGGATAGCAATATCCATATTAGTCATATATATTAGAAATGTGATTTATAACATATAAGAGAGAGTTATTTGTAATTTACATTTGTTAATTAAATGTTGATGTGAATTGGATTCACATTGGACATTAAATTGAAAATGTAATTTACATTTTATTTTAGGCTGTAAATGTGATTCACAATTTTCTAATTGCATGATTGCAATGTTCACAAAATAGATTGGATTTATTTTTGTGAAATAATATGCATCAAAAGTTGTTGCAAATATTAGAGAGGATCATGAGATAATGCAATCTCATATAATAGGAGAGACACATCCACCTTCCATATAGTTTGAGTGTACGGCCATAATTCCCATAAGGAATGTGGTGGCTGTCCACCCTCCTTATGGAAGGAGGCTTGTCTCCTTTCATATTTCTCTAATAGAGATTGATTTGATATAAATCAAATTATATTCAATATATATTTGATTTTATTAGTTGTTGGTTTTTTCCAACATAAATCTTAGCCATTAAAAGAAACACAATCAATGAGAGCCATTGGATTTGTGTTGTCCCATGGATTGAGATCCATGGATCCCAAAACGTTATAAAAGGAGAGGCACCCCTTTGCTATTCTTTACACAACACACAAGAGAACATAAGTCTCTCTCTCTCTTGCTCTCTTCACATCAGCCCTCTCTCTTCCTCTCTCATGGTCGTCCACCATGGATACCCTAGAGGGAGTCTCCATCGCCGCAACGTCGTCATTATGTTGCCCGATCATTTGCTTGTGGATCTCCGTCTCCTTTCGTGTGTGTCGCTCGTGAAGAATACGTCGGATCTCGTGTGTCGAGATCAGGAGATCCGTCGCTTGGATCATTAACATCGATTGCGAGAAGCATGTGTTTCATCAACACGCTCGCAAGTGTCCCCTCCGTCGGATCGGACTTGATACAGGAGGTCTCTTCGTTTAGAGACTCGATCAAAAATATGCTTCAAGATGTAATCCTATTACTCATTTGTGGTTTAGATGAAACGATCCGAGAAGTCTTCTTAGATCATGTGGTTTCGTCACATGAAAAAATTTTAATTACCGCTGCATAGAACAAGTAGTGCGACTAGTCGTTCGTCGTCGTATTCGATACGATGCTCACGCTTTCGTGATGCGCTTGAGTATCTAACCATATCCTTCAATTGGTATCAGAGCCTTAGGTCGAAGGTTTTGGATGCGATCCATGAACTGAGGATGACTTGTGTTCATTAGGGTTTGCGAAAGTTTTCTTGCATTTCATTTCCGCATCTCTATTTTGATATTTTTTTTGGCACTGTTTAAATTATTTAAACATGAAAATAATAATTGTATTTTGTTTCCCATTAAATAAGGAAACCGTAGGATCTGAGTTTACGTGATTTCTATCCCATTTGCTCAAGTTATGCTCATTTTAAGGAACATGTATCCACAGTTTCGGGGATTGCGAATCTCAACGTAATGAAAGAGTTAATTATAGATTTGAAACGCCTTGAAATACGTGCAAATCATTAGATTCTATTTTAAATCAAATTAGCAAACTTTAGGAACTTACTTGCTAAATTTGGATTTAAATTGATTGAGATATGGTATTTTTAGTAATTTAGGGTCACTGCTGGAAATACTTTCCTAATCATGAACTTGCTGATTGTCATTTAATCAATTAGTGAAATTAAATTGTTTAATTTCCTGGAATAATTGTGCATAAATATTTGTTAAATATTTGATGATAATTATTTCCTTAAATGACATTGCCTTAACCAATATTTGATTAGATGTGATCTAGATCACTAATTGGTTACATGATCTACATGATCTACATTCTAACAAACATGTTTCTTGAATAGGATTTGGGATTTGTTTAGAAAATCTCTTTATAATGTTAGTCAAAATTGTTTTGATTATTATTATATGGTATAATTTCGGTTGAAGAACTGAGGATCATCTCAAGTATAAAATTGATCTATTTGGCATTATCCTCTCCTGAGGTGGATATGGTGTCTAGTCGGAGAGCATTGGGGTAGGGGGTTGCAACGTATATGGTCCGTCGTACTCTCGTCGGTACTGTCCATGACAACGGGTAGGGACTCGATAATGTCGAAAAAATCAAGATGTATTTTTCTAATTATTAAAATACGAATTAATATGTGTTTGAGTTAATACCATAAATCAAGTAGCAATAAATAATGTTTGTTGGATATTGATTGGATCGTTAATTTAATATGATTAGATTAATTGAAATCCACTTAAAAGTAAAACACTCTATTATGAATAGAGATTTTAATTCCCTTGGGAGATTTAATCATAATGAATATGATTCATAATGATTAATTAAAATTTGAATATGATACGGAGGATCACATAAGTGACATCCAGGGTCTCCCGTCAAGGCGAAGGGTTCCGTCGCCAGAGATTGTATGTCAGAGACGCCTATCCAAAGTGACAGCTCCTGCATACAAGCTATTTGGATCGGGTTCTCATATTATTGGGGCGATATTGGATTGCGCATAGCAAGTTGTATTTCTGTTGACGGTTGGTTCAATTAATGACAGGTCAACATCACCTTAGGGGTGGTGGGCCCGGGTGTTAAAGACCGAATTGGGAGATGCAAGTTGGACTTGCAAGGCCGAACCCGCTTCTTTTTATCCGAGTTGTAGGTTCTCATATTATTGGGATGCAACAAAGATAAGGAAGGAGATCCCAGATCTTGCTTTAGATACAATGGTATGTTTACCTCCTACATTGAAAGTGATTAAGGGAATGAACTTTCAGTGTTGACAAGGCAAGACAACTTTGATATAAAAATTCCTAAATCAAAGTAAAAATATGTATATATATAAATATATGCACTTATGCAAATTTATTATTTTAGATAATCCTTCATTAAACCCACTCAACATTATACTCAATAATAACCAGTAAAATATCATGGATTGGGCTCATGATCCAGATATTGTACTTGCAGTTGGACACATAATGTATGTGGTTGCAATATGCTAGTTTCCTCATAATAATGAGGAATGACAATTAAATAGATAATAGGACTACAACCCTAGGGTTTGTATATCTCTGTAGTCTTGATCTCTCATCGAATGTACTTTGGAAGTGACATGTAGATAATGATCGCAACTGTCAATTAATCCTTATAAAAATCTAAGAAGATAATATGGCATACATATGTGCTCTTGACATTTATCATGTATTACATGGTTCGCTGCATCATGTAGAGTGGTAGCTCTATAAGAGATGATGTATTCAAAATGTTCGAATACCTACCCAAACCAATGTTTTTAAGAGTCTAGATGGATGTAGACATGATGAGAGTCATTATTTTACTATATATGCTCTAGTCATTCAGGAAGCTTAATAAATTTCATATTGTATGAATTGAACGAAGCATGTATAAATGTTGAAATACTCTTACATTGAATTCTTTTGAATTTAACATAAGAGATCCTTAGTCTTAAGCAATGGTTGTTTATCGATAAAGGGAGCGCAGTGGAAGCATGGGTTGGACCCAAGTAAGAAGGAAAGTCAAGGAGTTGACTGTACTTCCGTGACTTCCATATGACCTCCAAAGAGTTGGATGAATGCCAATAACTGCAATAAGTTGATGTGTTGATAATATGACTATCAAGCCGGTCAAGAATCCTCTGAGAAGGACTAATATAGAGCATCAAAATTATCTACATAAATCATTGATATTGACTTGCTTATTGAATAAGATAAAGTCTTATAATTGTATCTCAATCTTCTAACAACACTTGCAATGAGTTGCATATGTTTTAGAAGACTGGAAAATTTCTTAAGGTTTATAGTCTTCGACATGGATATTGATGCAATTGTTGCAACAATCTCTGTTGGATTAATAGACTTCTCAATTTCAGTGGGAGCCCTTAGTCTTAAAGAATGTCTCTATGATCCAGATATTAGAATACACTCATTGTTTATTTCTAAATGATGGAAATAAACATGAAGTCTATAATAAATCTATCATAAAGAGTTATGATGGAGATATTTCAGATAGTAATGTAAAATCTAGTGGACTCCATTAAATTAGAAAATTAATGAATGGTTCACTAGCATTTCTAAATATTGAAATTAACCCTTAAGATCAATAGGAGGATGAAGATCATTTGACAATGATCTAGCATCAAGCCTTAGACATTTGTCTATTGATTTGATCAATAGACTAGTAAGAGATGAAACTTTAGAATATCTAAAATTTCAAAAACTTACATACTTATGAATATTGTATTCAAAAGTAAAATATGTCCAATACACCCTTTTTTGGTAAAGGTGTAAGATGTCAAGGTATTCAGGATCTAATACATATTGATGTATGCGGATCATCTATATGATAGTAAACATTATGGATATGTGATATCTGATGATGATTATGTATGATATGAAATTTATTCTCTTCACCTAATAAACCTTTGAAATGTTCAAAGATTTCATTATTTGTTGGTTTAGAACCAAAGTTTTAAGGAAGATAAAATGAATTTGATCTAATATAGGTAGCAAGTACCTGCTAGATAAATTCAAAGAATACCTTATGGAGATATGAATATCATTTCTATCTCAATCATCCTAATATACCTTGACTCAATAGAGTTATAGGGAGATACAATTGGATCATGTGTGACATGATTTGATCAATGATGAATTAGAGCATAATTTCCTTTTAGTTTCCAAGTATGCATGTAGTAGAGACTACATTATATATCCTTAATAAGATTCCATGCAAATAAGCTGGAATCAAGCACTAGAGAGTGTTACTTCATTAGGGAAAATAAAGGATGGTATTGGATACCTAATTTATAACCTTGAGATTCTTAAAAGATCTCATCTCTGAGGATATGATTCTCAGAGGATGACTCTATTGAGGATCGAGAAGAAAGTGAAGTGTAGGAACTCATTTAATATTGAGAAGATAATGAGGCTCCTAAATTGGAAACTAAAAGGATAATTAAAGATGAAACACTAATACCTCTTCACATGAGTTTGAGGATGTATTCCATGTGTCAGTTAGGTCTGACAATGATCAGATTTCATGTGATGAAACTCCTGTGGATCATGACATGGAAAGATAGATGTTAGCAGTAAAAGTGTAAAGTAGACTTCATATACAAGTGTTGTATATGGACCCTTGACGATCCACATATATGGGTAAGACCCATAAAGGTGTAAATGGATCTTCATGAGAAAGAAGTCAAGCTTGCATTCCTCTCCGAGGATATTCACATAAAGTTCCCTAGGACTTCATGGTTGAGGAAAGCAAGATGTGCAAGCTAAAGAAATCACATCTATGGACTCAAATAAGCTTCTTGTTGTTGGAACATAAGATTTGATGAAATCATAACTGTTATGATTTCAGATAAAATCTTGATGAACCATATGAAGCTTAGTTGGAGTTCCTTTGTGTTCACGTGCTAAATGTACATAATATCGTAATCATTTAGAATGATATAAGGATAATAATAAGTGTTTCATTATCTGGTTGTTCCATAACTTGAGATATGATCTCAAGGATACCTCTTGGATCTTAGTTCTGAAAGTGTTCAGAAGCAAATAGGAGAGGATATTGGGACTGTCACATTTGTAGTACACCTTGGACATATTCCATTCTTGGAAATTACAAGAAAGGCTTCCATCCCTTAAGATATGGTACTGACCTATCTAAAGGGATAGCACCTCAAATAGTTGAGGAAGTGAATGCTAGAACTGCTTGCACTTGTGCATCAGTTATGAGAAGCTTAGTGTATGCTAGATGTGTACAAAAGCATATATCTGCCACGAGTGGGAGTAGTAAAGTGTTGCTAATCCTACTATGAAGGGAAAGCACTTGTTTGTAGTAATAACAATATCTTCAAGATGAGAAGACTTTAGAGATAGTGATCTCTAAGTCTTATCTTCAAGTAATTAAGACTTTATATATGGAGATCTAAAAGGTCTTTACTATGAATACCTTAGGAGAAAGAGATCTCTAGGAATAAGGGTATTCTGATAAGGATTATGAAAATACTGGTTATAACAATTGTTAAGCTATAGTGTCAAGGACATTATAATAACTTTAACAAGATTGAGGATTGGTTGCATAAGATGCAACATTCGCATTAGATGCGAGCACTGTTACTGGAGATAATGCAAGTGTCGTAAAAGGACTTGGCGTAGTCTTGCGGTAATAGAGTGACTGATTAGATGACCTAGATATTTTCTAGATAGTCTATGATTGTCACATGAGTGTGGGTTTAAATGATTAGCCGATTAATGGCTCTTTGGGCTAGTGGCAGATTGTTGGACATGCAAACCCACGACGAGCCATTATCCAATAAATATTATTGCGAATATCATTCCCTGATCTGAAATGAAGAATGAATAATTTGCATAATAGGTCCCTTAGTACAGTTAGGGTTATGTACCATGGCCATCTTAATGATCATACATCTGTTGATTCAATAATTGAATCGTAGAGGCAAGTGCTTGGATGAATATCTAAAGAGTTAGAATGAGTACTCATCAAGCATCGTCAAATGATTGTTAAGAGATGATCTCCAACCTGAGTAGGATATGGCAATCCTTTCTCAATTAGGCTGATATCTGACAGACCTCTTGATGTATGTCCTCTGCATCCTCTTGATGCAGGTCCTCTGCATAGGAATAGAGATTCGGAGGTATCAGATTAGTTAGGTCAAAGAGTTGACTTAATGAGATCGAGATAACCAAAGTCCTATATCGTATGCTGTCATGATACATGCACGCATCCTCTGACCGGAGACATATGTATTACTATATTCCTGAGTATGTTCATTTGGCAGATCAATAGGTTGATGACCTAACCAAGGTCTATACACCGACGTGCTGGTGTGCATGTAAAAGAATTTGAGTAATACGATCTCTCAAAGGGATCATACATGTTCATTACTGAACCCGAAGGCATGAGCTCACTCATGAGATATTGGGAAGAGTCAAATTCCGTGCACAGTCGTCTCGCTTTGGAAGCTTGACTGAATTTGTAGGTTTGATATATATTTTTGGAAAATATATGATGAAGACCTAGGTATGATATATACTTTTGGAAATTATATGATGGATACGAACTCCCAATGATCGAATGAGAAACTTACTGATAAAACCCTAAAGTAAACAGTATGAAGTTGATCTAATACTTCGGGTTTATTCTGAGTCTTCCAATATGCAAGATGTGCATGTATTGGGAATACCTGAGGGTGATGTGATCATAAATGATTGTATAACCATGACGCTTCCATTCCTATGGAGTGATGAAACTAGTCTGGATTTTAGTGACTCCTCTCAGTAGAGAAGTAATCTGATCTTAGTCCAAATGGTGGACATTGATCTGAATGTGATTAAGATGCAATGAGAAGATTAGATTTGCGGTCTTGATTTAATAAAACATCTATGATAGGCCTGTGATCTGGATTTGAGATATGATCTCAATATCCAAGTCAATATACATAGAACAATACAATCGCACTGTCCTTATCTCCAATTATTCGCGAAGAAAATGCATTATCCATGTAAGGATTCTGGATAATTTCATTGTTGATATGTGTATCCAAGCATTGAGAAAATGGATAATTAAATGTAATTTAATTATCATGAATAATATGAATTTGATTCATACTATAAGGACAATTATCTAAAATAATTAAATCTGATTTAATTACCAAAGATGTAAATAATATGAATACGATTCATATTATTTGAGAACAAGAGAATATAGATCCAAGATGACTAAATAGGATTTAATTATCATGGATATGAATAATGTGGATATCAATATCCATATTAGTCACATATATTATAAATGTGATTTATAATATATAAGAGAGAGTTATTTGTATTTTACATTTGTTAATTAAATGTTGATGTGAATTGGATTCACATTGGACATTAAATTGAAAATGTAATTTACATTTTGTTTTGGATTGTGAATGTGATTCACAAATTTCTAATGGAAAGGTTGCAATGTTCACAAAATAGATTGTATTTCTTTTTGTGAAATAATATGAAACAAAAGTTGTTTCAAATATTAGAGAGGTTCATGAGATAATGCAATCTCATATAATAGGAGAGAGACATCCACCTTCCATATAGGAAGAGTGGACGACCACAATTCCCATAAGGAATGTGGTGGCCGTCCACCCTCCTTATGGAAGGAGGCTTGTCTCCTTTTCTATTTCTCTACTAGAGATTGATTTGCTATAAATAAAATTATATTCAATATATATTTGATTTTATTAAATTAATCGTTGTTGGTTTTTTCAACATAAATCTTACCCATTAAAAGAAACACAATTAATGAGAGCCATTGGATATGTGTTGTCCCATGGATCCCAAAATGTTATAAAAGGAGAGGCACCCCTTTGCTCTTCTTTACACAACACACAAGAGAGCATAAATCTCTCTCTCTTCCTCTCTCGTGGCCATCCACCATGGATGCCCTAGAGGGAGTCTCCATCGCCGCAGCGTCATCGTTATGCTGCCCGATCAGTTGCTCGTGGATCTCCATCTCCTTTGGTGTCTGTCGCTCGTGAAGGAGACGTCGGATCTCGTGTGTCGAGATCTGGAGATCCGCCGCTTGGATCATCAACATGGATTGCGAGAAGCATGTGTTGCATCAACACGCTCGCAAGCGTCTCCTCCGTCGGATCGGACTTGAGATAGGATGTCTCTTCATTTAGAGACTCGATCACAAATACGCTTCAAGAGGTAATCCTATTACTTGTTTGTGGTTCAGATGAAATGATCCAAGAAGTGTTCTTGGATCATGTGGTTTCGTCACAGGAAATTTTTTTTAATTTCCGCTGCATAGAACAACTAGTGCCACTAGTCATTCTTCGTCGTATTCAATACGATGCTCACGCTTCCGTGATGTACTTTAGGATCTAACAATATCCTTCATGTGGGTGGCAGGAAAAGAGGCAGGCCACGTGGGCGACCCTAGGGCTGCCATGTGGTCCAATAGAAAAATAAATTAAAAAACAAAATGTGTGCATGTGTCAAATGAAAAAGTGTTGAACAAGAAAGTTGAAGATATTTTAGAGTCTACAAGTTTCATTTTGAACACAAAGTTAAAAAAGGATATATATATACATAGTTATACTTTTGTAAGTATTCTAAATGAATTAAAAATACTTTTTTGTTTTCTTTTGTTAGTTTTTGTATTTTTAGTTTCTTTTTAATGTAAGAATAAATATGTACAATAATTGTCTAATAATTTTTTGATGATTAATTAAACACAGAAAATAAGGCATAATAATATAGTTAAATATATATACTATTTTGAGTTAGTTATTTAGAAGAGGTGAATTGTAAATATGAGTTAATTAGTGTTAACATTTATTGAATATTCAAAGATAGAATGTTAAATAATGATAAATCTAAGTTTTTTCACCCCCAATATTTAAACCTTGCCCGTCCTCGAGAAAATAAATAATGAATAAGTAGGATTAATCCTTAACTGTGTGTACGAAATACAAGACTTGATATATTAAGAAGCGTCGGTTTATTGATCCTATAATTCTAAGTTTAACTAAGCTCCAATCATAAGGAATCTACCTTCCCTAATTGTCAAAGTCTCTCTGTCTACATATAGCTTTGTTATATGACATTAAGTGTGAATTGCATTTATGAGGGTCAACTTGAAGCAATACTCAAAGTTCCAGTTTAAGAGGCTCTCTGAAAGACCCAATCCTCAACACTATGGAATAGATCATTTATTGCATTCAATTCACCATCTCTTTAGTTGTCATACTTTAAAGTGAAGATGGAAGGCCAGTTGATGGAAAGCATAGGTTGGTGTATTTTCTTTTCTCCCTCTCATTCCAAAAAGGAGGCTCTCGAGTGCCTTATTAACTCAACACACACAAATATATGGTTGTTGATCAATATATTTGTCAAAGGAGTGTTGAGTTGTATGCACTTATATTCATAGGAATGCAACGGGGTGTATCACTATACAATGTAGAGCTCTTTTTGAGTGCTAACCCCACTGATAAAATACTAAGATATTTGGTCCAAGAGGACACTTTGAAAGGTTGGGAGTGCCTGCCTTTGATGGAAGATCTTTTGCATGTATTTGTGTAATATGAGAGCATTTCTTTCATTTTCTTTATTTTTGGCTAGTTCCTTTTGTTTTACCACGTTGGCACACACTAATCAATATTTCTTATGTTTCACTACACACTAGAAATTAGTTAAATCTCAGGAGAAAGTACAAGAACTTGTTCTCATACTGGTTATGTTTGCCAATACTCATGTTTCTTGAAGCCTTCATCAATTATCCCATTCTCGAGCATCACAAAATCAAACCCAAACTCAAATCCCTCATCCTAGTTCCTCAAGTGAAACATAAACCCATCTCAACATATATGTTGTTGTGCATGTGAGATGTGAGTCTTATTCTTTAATGTAGATATGAAGTAAGCAATATAGCACACATCTATTTCAAACTAGGGAAGTATGAATAATTAAGTCTCAAACCCTAAGGACTAAGGCTGGTTAACTCCGAATCTTAAGACCTCATAAACCAAATGTTCATTATTACTCAAATCTTGAGTGATACCAAAAACATACATCCAACTTATTAATTTTTGTTTTATGATTTTTTTTAAATAAAAATATGATATTTTTATTAGTAGACAATAAAATAATGTCAAAACAAAGTGTACCCTTTTCAAGATCATATGTAGAAATTTGTAAAAACCATGTCAACAAGATAAAATATTTCCAAATAATTTTCCAAATAACTTTTACAAATCAATTTCAAATCCCCACACCCATAGCCCATAAATAATTTGTAAAAACATGCGAAAGTATGAGCTATGTAAAAAGTATATATGCAAATAGGTACGAATGCTCCCTATACATAGCTTGTGTTTTGTCATCATGTAATAAAATGGTATGAAAAAATAGCTCGTACTAAGCATAAAGAGAAGTAAAAACACAAGCAGAGAAACTGATATGCCCCCTCAACTTAGGCTTTAAATAGCCTAAGTGTAGTACAAAATCACTAAAGGATAGGGTACAAAAAATAGAATAGAATGATGGAGATAAAGAGGCTCTGTTCCCCTATAAAACTAAATAAGGTCTAAGTATGAAGAATGTATGGACAAAGGGATGGGACTGAGGAAGTGACTCAAGTGACCGACAAGAATCTATAGACAAGAACAAGGGTTCTCCCTATACTTAGGATTTAAATAGCCTAAGTAAGAGTGATTATCTACAAAAGAGGGAACCAAATATCTAAAAAAGGAAAAAAATATGTGTGTAAGAAAATAATAATCGAATCTTCTAAGTTGTTGAATCTGCATGCTACATCTTTATGAAGAGTGGTATGAAGTATCTGCATTATACTCGCACTTCATGAAGTCGAGAACTTCAACTTGCACTAACTATTCTTTGGAATCTACAATGTGCTTTGGCAGTTGTCCATTAACCATAAAGGAACATACACCATCTATTAGATTGGCTATCTCTACACTTCTGTTACTATGCACTTCCTTAAATATATAGTGACCCGTCCATTTAGATTTGAGATTCCTGTGAGAAATCTTCAACTTGACGTTGAACAATCATACCTTTTTCTATAGACAAAGTTCTTGCACCTAATGTGTAGATAACAATACTACTAAATCTTGTCCTTGTAGTTCAAACTATTGTCATATGTCTTGTTTCTGATTTCCATGAGCTCACTCAAGTTCAGGTCATGACAAAACTTCTCTAGGTGAAAACTCCAATTCAATTATTTGATTGCCCATTCTAATTTGTGAATTAACTCTGCAGGAAATAACATGTCTTGTCTTATATGATTCGAAAAGATGATGTACTGAGTGGGGTCTTGTAGGCCATCCTTGAAGATCATAGAACTTGCTCCAGTAGATGGGACAAGTTCTTCCTATTAGGACTAACCAACTTTTGAAGAATGCTTTTCACCTCTCTATTCAAAACCTCTGCCTTCTCATTCGATTGTGGGTGGTAAGGATTAGTAACTCGGTATTCAAATCTATAGTCCGTAGCTAATGATCTGACATCTCAATTCACAAAGTGGCTACCCCATTAGAAATAAAGACTTTAGTATCCTCGAACTTAGAATTGATATGGTTAGTCTTACTGTCTATGTCTCATATTGGGATAGCCTCCACCCACCTATATAAGTAATCAACCTCCAACAAGATGTACTCATGTCATCGGCTATTCGGAAATGAATCCATAAAATATATGCCCTAGGCACCAAAAACATCAAAAAAACACACCAACTGCATGAGCATCTCATCATTGTATCCAATAGTACCTCCCATCCTCAGATAGATCTGACATGATCGTACATAATCAATGGTATCAATAAATAAGGTCAGACAAAACAATCCACATTTGAGTACCTTGTGTGTGGTTCTCTTTCTCGAATGGAATCCTCCAACTTCAAGCAAATGACAATATATGAGGACACTCTGGTATTCCTTTTGAGGAATACACCTCCTCCACACACAATACTGCCCCTCAAGAAAATGAATGGGTCCTCACAGTGGCATCTCATCAAATCCAACTTTAGTCGATAAATATTGTTCATAGTGCAATCATTGGGAACCTATTTGAAGACGTGTTCACCATGTTGTCATACCATGGGAGTAAGTCAATGATGTAAATTAACTCATATGGGAAGGTCTCTATTATCTGCTCAGTGTCAGGAGAATCCTTCATCTCAAGTCAGTAAAGGTGATCAACTACAACATTTTTCACTCCACGTTTATCCTTTATTTCTAATTCAAACTCCTGGAGTAGAAAAATCCACCTAAGAAGGTGTGCATTCACATCCTTCTTTTCCATCAAATACCGAATTGTTGTATGATCAATGAATATAGTCACCTTGGAGCTCAAATTATAAGATCTAAACTTCTCGAGGGCCCAAACTATTGTGAGCATTTCCTTATTGGTTACAATCTATTTTTTCTATGTTGGGTCCAAAACATTACTCGCATAGTAGATTGTAAGTGAAATCCCTTCTCGCCTCTAACCTAACACAGTTCTAATGGCAAAATCCAATGCATCAATCATCAACTCAAAAGAAGAGACCAGTTAAGATCTTGTAAGATTGTCGAGTCATAAATCTTCATTTTTAAGAGATCAAAGGCCTCTAGACACTTTCGGTCTACAATGAGCTCGATGTCTTTTCCTAAGAGCTCGGTTAGTGGGCAGCAACTTTTGAAAATCCTGATTGAATCTTCTATAAAATCCAACTTGCCCTAAGAAAGACTTCATTAACTTCATGTTAGTAGGTGGATCAAGTTTCTTAATCACAATCACCTTGGAAGTATCAACTGTTATTTCCTTTTTGCATGTATCGTGCCCCAACACAAGAACCTCCATCACCATAAAATTCTTTTTCTCCTACGAGAGTACTAGATTTACCTCCCTAATGTCTTGAGGACTCGGTCCAATTATGCTAAAAATGTATAAAAATTATAACCATGGACCAATATTCATCCATGAAGACGTCCACGAAATATTCCACCTCATAAGTAGAAACATCATTCTTGGCATTAACTGAAAAAGAATTCTTTATACAAGAATCCTCTAAATGCAACTTAGAATCGAAATCTATGTTGTCTGCTAAATGTTGTTTGTTAGATGCTCAAGGTATATCATCCTCAACCGGAGATATAAGGTCCTCCCTAGACTCCATGATGTTGATGTTCCCGTGTCCTCCTCCTCCTTGTCCCCTATGTATATTTCCTTATTCATTGCTGAAAGGGTTGTTAAAAAGACACCTCTTCTCCTCGTCCTCGAAAGTATCATTAGGTCCAGCTTTAGGGGTGACCCTCTCATTGTCCCCTGCTTGGTCAAGTATAGCCACGGTTCTTCCTAAGTGACGTATTGTTAACATCCTCAGAAAAAAAAAATCTCATGCTTAGCTCTAAAATCATCTGAGTATTATACCTGGCCAGACTACTATTGTGACTCTAATCTATTCAGTCTATTGGGTTAGCCTGAACCTGGGCAGAAATGGAAGTTAAAGGTTCCAACTTTTCATCTTTCCATTGGGAAAAGTGGTTGATGTCCACCCACATGTCTTCAATCTCGTTCTAGTAGGAACGAAGCTTCTCGAGAATCTTGCGCTAGAAATTTATGGGTTATAACGAAGAAGTTTATCGATGAGATGAATAATATCATGAATACTAGCTCTGATTGCCTTGATACTTCTACTGTTGTGGGTAATGCTTGTAATGTGCGCCCTGTTGACTCATCTAGTACATCTAGTGACGACCATACTTCTATTGTTATTGACTTTGCTGTTGGGGTGGCAAGATCCTAGGCTCAGTTATGTAGGAAGAGATGCTGAGGTAAAAATAGTGTAGTAGAATGCAGATGGACATTTATAAGACTGTCGATCCCTCATACTTCTCTACCTAGCAGTGGCATCTATGAGAGAATTGTCTCAAGCATCTTCTCGGATACATTCCAGAATGTATCTGCTCATAGTGGCGTGTAGTTGCCTCCATATGCAGCACTCACTAAACCATTCATCTCAAGGTTAAGACCATTGAAAAGATACTGGACTAGATTGGTATCTTCCATACCATGACATAGATACTTCGACAATGTATCCTTAAATCTTTCCCAAGTATCAGAAAATGACTCATTAGGTAGTTGGGAAAGACTCACCTTGTGTGTCCTTATTTGATTAGTTATACTTGAAGGGTAGAACTTCTTTTAATAATAGGTCCTTGAAGTGGTAGTAGGTAGTCACCACGACACCTAGCTTTTTCAACTAGTCGTCCGCCTTATCTCCAAGGCAAATGGTAGGGCAGTGATCCTAATATAAATTTAGCCAAGCCTTAGGTTCCTAAGGTTAGTGCAAATTAACTCAATGCCCCTTAGGAATACATAAGAGTCCTCAAGGGCATTCCCATTAAAGTGTAGCAGCAAATTTAGGAACCACGACATCAACTCATATTCAACCTCTTCCTCTATGGGACTTAGGTAATTTTACACTCAAACATTCTTGAGTTGTAGAATGCATCCATGGGTGCATATATCACCACATTCAGTTGTCCTATCTGAGCTCTAAATATTTCATTCTACTGCTCATATGCATCAAGTCTAGCAAGTACCATCAGCATGGGTTCCCTCGATGTTCCTCTTCATCATTTTTCTTTTTAGGAGGCATCTTTAATGAATCTTCTTGGAAACCTTCATCAACAAAATTGTTCATATTAGAAGAATCTTTTGAACTCAAATCAAACATCACCAAGGCAATGTTCTTTCTTGGTAAGTAGGGAAGAGAGGAAGGGATTGGTTGGTGTGTGGCCATCCCCAAAGTGAGTGAACATGGATTCAAGAGGGTCATGAGTCCTGGGAGGTCCAAAAAGTGAAGGGACCTTGGAAAACATACTTTTTAGAGGGTTCAATGATAGATTCACAAGTCCAAAAATTTTCTCCCCAACTAGTCATCTTTTATATCAAGAGGATCATGAATGAACTCGAGTAGAAAGGAGATTCTATGTAATACAGTACAGTTAAATGTACGGAGTAAACCACAACTCAAAAGAGACACACGAGTGCACACAATTGAAGTATAGACTAAGGTGGCTGGCAAGCCCTTGTAGCTCCTAAATTCATGAGAGTGAGAAATGGAAACTTAGGGGGCATGTCCATGGATTTGGGCTCTAATTTTATATTGTGCGTCCTCACCCACTCCGTCTGGGGGTAAGTACATGTGTATAATGAGGGCTTTATGCACTTGTAATACAAATGTTCATTTTGTTCCAAGTTGTTTGATCAACTTTCTTTACTCTAATCTCAATTTTAAAGTCTGGTTATCATAGATATTAATGTGGGCACACAATTCACCGTTATCATTTCGTCCCTTTTTCTTTTAAGAATTAGATTATATATTAAAAGAAGGAATTGAAAAATGGAATGTTGTCATGAAAACTACAATGGATTCTCTAATAGAGATATATTTATAGTGATTCCCAGGACTCTACATGTGTTGTGCAGGACTGAATTTTTAAATATACACTAAATGCGAGCAAGCTAATAAAAAGTTGCATATAAACATGATACTTTTAATGAGGAAGAATGATATTTAAATTTGGAGATAATTGTACATGTTTACATGCATCTAATTAATGGATCTTAATGATGTTGAGTCTTCAAGATCAATGTGACTTCAATTACAACGACAAAATCTTATTTGAATTTAAACTATCATGTGATTATCCTACGCTCACCCCTCAAGTTGAGAACCACTCTCGTTACAACCACACTAAAAATAATAATAATGTCCAAGTCTCTAGTATATACGTTAGCTCTCAAATAAGAGTGGCTTTAAAGATGTAATTACCTAAACTGTTACAACAAATTGTTACAAAAATATTTACAAGTAAGTAAATGAAATTATTAATCTAATTAAATCTCTCTCAATGTGGCTGACTTCACTCTCTTTAGCTCAAGCATCGAGCTCGAGCCTCTTCTTCACTCCTCGTCAAGTCACTTCACTGGACATGATCAAAACAATAATGATTAAAAATTCTCAAGAGATATAATTAATCAAATTAACCATTTAGAAAAAATAATAAAAAATAGAATTAAACACGAAATAATCTTAATATGAATAATGTAAATTTTACTTAATCAACAAAAATTAAACCAAATCAAATAATCAAATTAAGTTGTGTCCCCCTCAATGGCAACATTTGACGTATGTGGGACTATCAAAGATCAAGAGAGAATCTTCGTGAGGAGTGGCTTAGTTTAATTTCTCCTAGATAATTCTAGGATCGAGCACATGGACATTGTAAATTATATTATGTAATTGGGTCCTAAAATAAGTGATTAAGTTACTCTAAGGGTCTATATAGGTCAAATGTGCAAAATAGAACACAATGGATGTATGATTTTTATGGGTTTTTTCAATGTAATTATTTTTTATGCTACAAAATGGTTATAAATGCAAATCACAACACAATTCAATCAATAAATATACAACTACAATTAAGCTCCTGATTTGATGATCTATAAGGGATACTTATCAATCAAACCATACTCTAACTGAATTATCAAATGTCTAGAATTTATTGGCCTAAGTCACCAGTGCCTCAGTTGACTCAATTCATAAATCTCTTTATCAATCAACATCCATAAATCCCTTATCATTCTAAATTTGGAATTCAAGTTCAAATCATTTCAAGATAGATTTCAAATGAAGACCACTATATTGAAGATAAATAAGGAGTCCTAATATACATTTCAATTGATAAATTAAGCAAATTGAGTCAATTAGTTGATAATATGAATCAATGTACTTCTCTGGATTTTTATTCAATTTCAAGAAGGCATATCAAAGAGATGAATACATCACATCGCATAGAATGAAATATCCTTTCCAAACAAGATCAAAACCACATTCACAAGCCCATAATTTTTTGGATAGGTTGAACTATTTGAAAAAAAATTGGAATGGAAGATCAAATGGGATCAAAGAAACTAGCAGACTAATCAATAAACACAACCAACTTCATTCCTACTCTCTACTCATGATGTAGCAAAACAAAAGAGATATGTAGCCTGTTCAACCCCCTGAGAGAACTGATATGAAAAAAAGTCAGAAATGACATAAATGAGAGGCACTTCCCTTCGACATGCCCTAGTGTCAGTCCACCATTTCCTCCTCATGTAAAAAACCATAAGCCATCAAAAGGTTATAGTGTCACCTTCCAAGATACCATAATGACTAGTTTCCAACCCCTCTTATACAAGATTTTCAAGCAATGCTAGAATGATTAATGATGGAATATTCAGATCTAAGATGTAGAAGATCATAACATGAGAGATTCAACGGATTTGGATTCCTATTCATTAAATTTGGACTTAAAGTTCACAAGATATTGAACATTATAGTCGGGGGCATAACTATAATAAAAATATGATATTTACATCACAACATAGTCCAAAATAGGGTCTTAAATATAAATAGATTATCCGATTGGGCTAAGCATGCAGACAAGCAATGTGTAGGGACATATATGGAATAATAAGGGGGCATAGGGCTTATATTCTAAAATGACCAGGTGCATATGAGGGGGAGCATGAGAGGGAAGGACCAAGTGAAACTCCAAAAAAGATCAGTCAAAGTCGTGCAAAAATCCCCAAACACATGACGTGGCTGATGTGGAGGATAGGCTCGGGTGACGTGGCATGCTCAGGTGCTTCATCGGCTTGTTCGGGCACCCGACCCTCAAGGGTGAAGCATTGCTTCAAAGGGAGGATTGGTGAGAAATCACAGACGTTACTTAAATTGGGTTGATCTAATTTAACAACATCATTAGAGTCCGATTCTACCCCTCCTCCGCATGTGGTGGATCAAAGTGGAGCTCCGATGAGGTGTTGTGGTCTTCTCCCCACTCAGGCATGTAGGTTGGAGGTACAAGAATCTTCATGCATCCCTCACAAAGACGATGAAAGTGTGGCCAGGGACGATGAGGGAAGAATGTCCTAGCGATGAAGATGGGTCAGAGAACAAGCTTGAGACCGGAGATTCTTCAAATTTCTGATCATTGTAGTAGTTGACACTTCAGTAATGGTTAGCACAAATACCAATGTAAGGAAAATCTATTCAAGTGCTTAAGGAGCAAGATGAAGTCTTTGTGAGGGTGGAGGAGGACGAATCCTAAATGGGTCTTCGCGCTTTGCAAGTGATGTGATGGATCGTGATGGGGTGGAGATATGTAGAAGCATAGGAGGAAGGGTAATGGGTGTATGAAGGTGATCGAAGAGGGATAAAGGTGAGGGGGTAATCAGATGGTTGTTAAGGTATGCATACATGCGGGGGAAAATTGAAGAAACTATGAAGAAAGTGAGATGAAGAATATCATAAGGGCAAAGTTGTTGGTGATGGTGGACATAAGAAGGATGATCCAACTTGCAGATAGGCCAAAAAAGACCCCATGTCTTCATTGAATGCTTCGACTGGAAGTTGATCTTGAGCAGTTGATGAATCTCCATTTCATCACCCTTATTATTTCATTGTGGACCTAAATCCCTAACAAAATTCATGTATATAACATTAATTTGTATACAATAGTAGCCAAGGACTGATCAATAATTAGTGTATAATATACAATATTTAATACTAAAGTAAAAGATAAAGGAAAGGAAAGAAAAAGAATGAAGTGTCATAGACATCGAGTGGCCCTAGACCCAGAGGAAATTCGATTGAGGTGAAAATAATGGACAAATCCCTTTCATGAAAAAGACTAGTTCGGTAAATCCTTCCTCATGAATGCAGGTAGGTCAAAGTTGCACCCCATAAAATAATTGGTAGATCTATGATTTTGAAACTCTGTAAGTGGATGTTCATACCGAGCTCTTTAAATGAGATCTCAATTCCAGGATATCCACTCAGCATTCCAATTTTGACTTTGTATTCTCTTCTAATAACAATTCATCCGCAGAGAGACTGGATATATACCTCATATATATTTTGCTTTAATACTCAAACTAGCCCCCAATAATGTTATTTTTAAAGGGGATATTAGTTCACAGAACCAGGTTTACCTCTGTAATTATGTATGTTAGTTATCAGGTAAGAACATGTATACTAACTCCTTTACCCTGACTTTCGAGACGGAGATTGGAATTTGACTTGAGCCAGATTGACTTTGAATAAGGAAACTGTGAAAAAGAAATATCTGGATCGATGACTTCTTTGACCAGTAGAAGACACAATTAAATTATTTGATTTTCTAAGATAGATTTGTTGTCAGGTTATAATCAGCTCAAAATAAAGGGTGGTCATACGAAAACAACCCGGATATATAGTGTGAGATATGGGCATTATGAGTTCCTAGTGATGCCTTTTGGTCTCACGAATGAGTTTGATGGAACTAATGAATAGGCCGAGAAGACCTTGAGATGTTTGTGATCGTGTTCTTGGATGACAATATGATACACACAACTAATCCAGAGCAGCACCGAGTACATCTTAGAATCATGATGACCTAGTCGACAAGGAATAAAGTAGGGGAATATAAGGCAGACAAACTGTAAAGAAAACAGTTGAAAATCGTAATTGGACTTGATAATGAATAAGCTTTTGGGACCTATTTTATTTTCCTATTTTGACATCTCAAATCAATAAATTTTCAACATGAATATTGAATATAAAAATACAAAGAAAAATAGAAAATTATTTTCATTCAAAAATATTACACGTTGTGCCCGGGACATAAGAAATAAATAGCCGTACAGAAAACTTTACAGACCTATATCTTCTCCATACAAACTAAAAATTGACCAAACTCATTTTATTTGTTCATAAAATTAAAATTTCCATTTAATGAATGTGGTTTAATTTAATTTGGATTTAAGATGCAAAAGCTGGCTTTTAGGACATCATTATGCAATATCCTTGTATATAATTTTCAATTTATTTGTTATTTATATTTCTCACTTTCTTATATTTTTACATATTTGTAAATATTATACAAAACACATTTTAGTAATAAGAATAAAATAAGGTCTTTAAAATATATTAAAATAAATAAGATTATAGAAAAATAGGAAGACTTTACATATAGTATACTTTCATAATATATAAAATTAATAATTTAATTAAAAAAATAAAATTATAAAAATACAATAAAAATATCTACATGTGTATTTAACTCAGACATAAATATATAAAATACTTGTATAAAATAATAAAATGTAAAATACTAAAAAAAATAAAATAGCCTAAATACAAGTAAATATACCTAAAAGTATACTTGTAAATATTAAAATATAATAAATAAACTTGTAAAAATAAGAAATTGTAAAAAAATACTAGATAAAATAACAAATATTATTCATGTTTTGACAAAAAAATATTAAAATCATTTATTATTTTTTACATATTTAATAAGGAGACTTAGCTCCATTTTTTTCATGGTGGTCCACATAGACCAACCAGGAAAAATCTTTTGTTGACCTTCAGTCAACTACCCCTTTGGCACTCTGACATGCCAGAACATCTCGTGTCCCAGACTTTTCCCCATTTCCATGCATAATCTAATGTTCGAATCACCTTGCACTCAAAATGAAAATTATCGGTGGGATCTCTATGTTTCTTGCCCTAAAATCTGCCCCATCGATCTTCATTGATCAAGGAAAGATCTAAGTTGGAAGAACCTGTCTCTTTCTATGTATAAATAAGCCTCTCCATGCCTCTTTCGAAGTTTGATCCCCCTTTACTCTTTGTAACACCAATCCATCGACTGCATGAGCTTGTTGGTGACAGCTGCAAGCTTGCAGGAGCTTTGGAATGGAGAAGAAGAGACCGGAGGTGGAGATCCAGACTCGCTGGAGTAGTCTTCTATGGAACATGCTACTTCATGTTCTGAAAGGTAGAGCTGCTATTTTTTTTGCATTTCCAGGTTAGTTTTAATTGCAATGATAGTTGTTGACTTTTATTTTAAGCTATTCAGTCATAGCTTGGGTTAAATTACGATTTTCGCCAATCGTTGGACCTACTACTCCAGCGCAAATCCATTGTTAACCCATCATTATTTCGCATCCATTTAATTCCACTCTCGTTCCCCCTCATCACCTCTTCGAAATACTTATCATTTCACCATGATTACTGCAAGGAATTCAGAAATCCGAACTCTATCCATCGTCGATCATCATATCTATCCAACCATCCATTCCACCAAGCAATACCAAGCAATCTATCTTAATTTTGGGTCGAGGACTATCACCTCGAGCCCTGCACCCTTTTTTCCAGGTTCAAGCCAAGGAAAGGACTAGTGCAAAGATTTGGAGATTCATTTTCAAATGCAGGTCATTTGGAGTACAATTATCTCTAGGTGCCTATTGCCAGGCCTAGATACATTTGGTTAGCACCAGCGGATGCCCACACCGTTAAATCTAACTGTAGATCTAATCTCGAGCACTCATTTGTGAATCAGTATTGACCACTAGCAGAGCAACACATGGCTAACTAAAGCCCATCCAGTCATTGATCAGCACCTAATCAGGGGTAAATTGCATATAAGAGCCCCCTTTTGTATACGAATTTTTCATTTGTGTTGTAAAATATTTGTAATATTTTAATATTAGACCATGTACTTTCTTTTATTTGCATTTTGATCTGCACTATGCCACTTTACGTGGTGGCCTGTCCGAAGTTTGGTTATTTCATTTTATCATTTTAAATTTGCAAAATAGTGTAGTATTTTAGGATAATGTGAATATAGAACCCTGGACTTCATTTCTATAGCGAATGTACCCATGTTAAGTTGTTTTGTTTTATTTATGTCTTTATAGTTTTATTAATTAGTTCTATTGCATTAATATTCTAATAAATTTCTGTGATTGCTTGATATTATTCTATTGTTTGCAATATTTTTTATTTAGCATTTTCTTGCATTTTCCATTTATTAAAATTATTTTTAGAGCTATTTATTCCCTATATAGATACCAAAATACGAAAATTATAAAATCACTTATAAAAAAATCCAAAAAATAGGAGCATATTTATTATTATATTTTATCACTCAATGGAAAAAATCTCAAAAAAATATAAAAGGAAAATCTTAAAAATCAGAAAACCCTCATAACACTATAAAAAACGGTAAAAATTCTTTAAAACTACCCAAAAATAGTTTTCTGATGTTTATTTTTTATTTATAAAGCAGATGTTAATATTAGTTTTGGGGATTTTAGATATTATTATCTATTTTTCTAAACTTAAAACTTTCAACCTATTTATTAAGACACTACTTGATATATTGCAAACTTTAAAAATACTAAGAGTTAACAAAATTTTCATAAAAATTCATAAAAAACAGAGAAAATAAAAAAAAGAATGAAAACATTTTATTTTGTAAAATTTGAGAATGTTAGCTATATTTATAAATATAAAACCATATGTAGACTATATCAACAACAACAACAAAGCCTTTTCCCACAATTTAGTAAGGTCGGCTACATGGATTAAAAATCCAAAAAACAATTAAAAAACTAAAATACCTACATCACCTAAGTAGGTTGGTCATTTTTCTCTACTCCCTTTTACGTCATGTGTTCAATACTCTACTGCTTATCACTATACATCTGTTGTTGAGTTATACTAAATTTTGACTCACTTCACTTGAATTCCTTATTCATATTATGTGGGTTGATTGTTGTCTAAATCTTGAGGTTTGTGTTCAATCGACTTGGCGATGGTGTTCCTGCCTTGTGTGAAACACTAGATTGGTTCTAACCCTTGTTTGAAAAATGGCATCGTTGTCCATAAACATTAGTTTAGTAGAGTAGAACATCCTACTTAGTTTTATTGTCATTTTATGCTATGTCATTGCTTGCACATCTCTCTCTTTACTCTATTTTCTATATATTATGGTCTGACATATTTCTTGTTTGAATTTGTTGCAAGGGTCCACCTATCAATGGAGAGCTTCTTAAGAAACTCATTGCACTCAAAAGACATAGAGGTTTATGGTTTTTCACCCACCATAAGTAGGGAGCAACAGAAGAAGGCAAGAGATTTTGAGAGTAGGCTTGCTTAGAAATAGTGTAACTTTTGTGAGAGAGTGATTATCTGCATAATTTGTAATAATACAGTTACTGAAGGATACTTGAACATTCACATTCTCTAAGGTCCATTGCTCGAGTAATTGTTCATCTAGGGGACTCATCGATTTTATCGTATTTCCGTCACCTTCTACTTTTATTCCTCCCTATTTTCATTCTTATTTTTATTTATTTTCCGTAATTTGTGCTTTCTGCCCTTCTCCTATTTGTTTTCTATGATTGAGCCATTAGTTCTAGGATTGCTTGATTTGCTAATTTAGGTCCAAAGCCATAATTAGCTGCATACACCTGTACTTTATCTTGTTGGACTTAGATCTAATTTAGGCGGGAATCCATAATTCATCATCTATATTCTTTTATTTAGCCAAATTCATTAGCAGAACATCTATAAATATGTGTTAAAATCAATAAATTGTCATTCACCATGAGTTTGTTAATAATTCATATTTAACATTCCTTTTAACCAAAATAAAAGAATAAAGAAGAAAAGATAAACAAAAGAAATAAAGAAGAGTGTAATTATGTAATAGGTACAAACTGACCCGAACCTTGAGATAAGGTCAAGTATTGACCTAGTCGACAATAAAGTATGGAGAGATAGGGCCCTCATTTTTCCAAAATTCCCGTTATACATATCATATACTATTTATCCCATATGTATTTTATAGATCTTTCACTATTCTCTTGTATGTATCCCTATATTATTTATCAATAAAATGTTCTCTAATTGATTGATTTCCTTAATAGAACTTGTAAATGAAAATATGTTGTAAATAATAACAATAACTGCAAAAATAACTTTTGTATAGAACAAAAGTCACAACAATAAAAAATCTGTACAAAATAAAAAGGTCGACAATCTCTCCATATGAACTCAAATTCTTTCAAAATCACTTTCATTGTATTCTACGTAAATCTATCTTTAAAGTAAAGGCCATTTCATAATTTAGGAGTTACGATTTGAAGGTCAGCTTTTTGAGAGTGTTTCATGTATAGAGTACTATATGTAGACTTGTATATACTTCTACTGATATTTATTTTTATTTAGTTTTTCACATATTATATTTTTAATATGTGTACATATCACATTTAATTTATATACAATGCAAACAAAAACAATAAAATTAATAACAAATAAAAAACTAAATAAGCTAATTATTATACATATGTATCATGTATCTATAAAATAAATATATTTATTTATTTGACCTATTGAAATAATTAAAAAAATAAATTAACAACCTAATTAAAATCCCTCTATTATTATGTACATAAAAAAATACAATCCTATGTAAATTTGTAAAAATAAAAAATAAAAAAATATGTATATAATATATAAGTATATTGTACCAATACATAGTAATATAAATTGTATATATTATTGTATATATATAGTATTAGCATTATTAAAAATCACAAAATATAGTTTGCAAAATAACTAACTTTATTTATTTTAGTTACTTATTGTTTTAAAATCATTTACTGTTTTAATTTGGTTTTTCTTTTATTTTTGAAATTTGAATCTTCCGATTGGTAAACCCCAGTCCGTTGACCAAGGTCAACCTTCCCCTCTCCCAGGTCTGGCCTAACTAGAGATATGTCAGATATATTTTCTTCACATTTTTCCGACTGGGATCGATCATATATCACCTCAGTCCGTACACCTAATTATTCGTTGGGTATCGTGATCTTCGCATATACCTATGGTTGGTGGGACCCTCCTCGGTTCACATGATTTCTCTTGATCTTTCCAAAATCCTAGGAGCCCTATAAAGCATCGAATTCCTCTCTAGTGCACCCGGTTTCACTCTGGACCTCTTTCTTTCTACACATGAATCGCTAGGGTAGTGACAAAAACCGTCGATCTTCACCTTCCCACCTTTGTTCACCAGGTAACCATTTTTTGCTTTCTTTTTACCATTTAGCTCAATTTCCATATCCATTGTCGCTTGCCATCATTGCTTTTATTCATGTGTCGAAGGCCCATCTCCTGCATCCAATCATTTTGATATCATTGCCATCTCACCATCTATTTCTCATGCAATCTGACCCTCTTAGACTCGATCATCGAATGGGGAATAAGGCTGGACCTCCTTCCCTTATCTACGACGGAGGTGCTATCCATTCCTCGAGCACTTCTTTTTTGTTTTGTGCAAAATAACTTCAGCCGGAGCTTAGCCTCCGAGCTTCACATCTCCTTGCAGGTTCTGGTGTGCACGAGAGGGTTGAATCAACTCCCATCTAACCAGGCGGAGCCGCTCCAGGTGGGGAATCTTCCAGATCTTCATCAAGAAAACCATTTAGCCATCGAAGCACCCCATTCGACACGAACCATCACCAGCGATGTGCTGGACCTCTTAATCGGTCAATCATACTAAAGAAGCACCAGATATTGAAGATCAAAGTTGGACTGGAGGAGCCTTCATATTCATTCTTCTAGACCCATCGTTGGTCATTCAATGGATAACAACACCCTAGATTCGACCTGAGTCCTCACCAGAGCCCACATCTTGGCGCTCAGATTAGATCTAGGGTTGATTCGTGCCACATGTCACTACCTGCCCCTTGAGTTGTTAGATCCATATCTAAGATTGATCAGGACCATACCTCAATACAACAATCCATCACTGTCTGATCGAGTAAACATCAGATCTGTGTCGCATGTCTTGCGCTTTTTCCTACAATGTCAAATATTTTTAGATCCACGTGTGACACGTTTCCTGTAGGGGTATATTTCGCTTTACCGCCTCCACATCTGCCATTTCATCTTAATCGAATAATTGTAAAAGTAGTTGAAACCTTTTTGTGGTAAGGACCTCCTAGTTTTCGTATTTGCACTTTAGTCCCGCCCAACCGCACTCATGTGCGTGTTCACGTGTTTTCTTTAGGTATTTTTCTTATTTCATCTTGAACTTTCATGTGTTTATTAATTATATTTAACTTTTTGGGCTTTGCATATATGTCCATGTGAGCCTAGTTCACGTGTGTCACTTGATTTTACTCGACTATTTGCATGATTGGCCCCTGAGCTTTTATTGTGTGTTATCATTAGGCCCCATAAATTAAAGTATTTGCACAAAGGTCATTGTTTCCAGTAATTTTTATTTTGTGTATCTTTATTTAAAAAAAAAAGCAAATCTCATCCAAAATTCACTAAAAATTAGTGGTATATCTTGTTAGTGTTTTCTTGGTTTGGTAATTTCTGTTTATTATTTTTTGTTTATTTAATATTAATAAAATTCAAAAACAAGGTGAAAATTTCCTGTTTGATTTAGCAAATCCATCAAAATTCAAAAATAATTTAAAATTCTAAAAAATAGGTTAGCTTTATTTTTTTAGCTATTTCATTTTCTATTCAAATTTCATCTTTTATGCTTTTATAAAAATATAAAAATTTGTAAAACTCTAAAAACACTATCAAATAATATAAAATATTTGAAAAAAAACAAAAAATTGTGTTCTTTTTTTGTAAATATTTACTTACTCTTTTTATAAATTTTTTTTCAAGGAGTTTTATGAGTATTTTCCATATTTTGAAAAATACTCGTGAATGTGTATTTTTTACTTTATTCACTATATTTGACCATTTTGAAAATTCTAAAGAATCTAAAAATCACTGAAAAATCTTAAAAATTGTATAAATATATCAAAATCCAAAAATATTTTATTTAATATTTTTGGCTATTTTTATCATATTTAAAAAATTTAAAAATAATGCTTGTGTGCCTTTATTTCCATTTATTTTATTCGTGTTATTTAAAAAAAATAAAAATTTGCAAAATAAAATTTATTAAAAAAAGCTCAAAATCAGAAAACATAAAAAATAAAATTTAAAACCATAAAAAATAAAAAGACAAAAATTCATAAAAACTACATGAATAGAGTGCCTTGATTTTCCTTTTTCTTTTCATCGATTTTTTATTGGATTGATCGACCCTCGTTTAATAAAAATTTCCTCGTGTGTTCGACCCTAGTCGCTATACAAGGTTAATAATAGTATCTTAGACCACTTGTCTTTACTTGCTTGTTTTGTTTTGTCTTGTTTTGTTTTGTGGTTGAATAATTTTCTCGATTTCCAGCCTAAATGTTGAGGTGACAACGACTCTATTAATTGCTCAATTTCATTAAGTTAACCCAAGTCGATTGGGAGAGTCATTAGAATGACACTATTGTCGGGCAAGCAAGACGAAGGTAATTAGGTAATCTTTGCCTACTATTCTTGGAACCTGTAAATTTCTATTTCATTTGCATTATATTTTTGCTATAATTGTGGTATTGTTATTATTAAAGAGTGAGCACTCAGATTTAGTACTGATTTAGCGAGGATTCGGTGGTCTTAAGTTCCACACAAAGCGGGAACTCAGTCGAAGTGTCGACCACGCAAAATCCCAACTAAAATCAACAATTAACCCACAATATAAATATCAAGAAATGACAAGCAAATGTGAAGTTAAAATTTATTTTTAACTCTACATAAAAGATGTATAGATGCAAGTACGTAGAGAGTTCGAACACAGGGAGCAAGGCATGATAGATCAACAAGTGTATGTGTGGTTGAATGCGATGTATTGTCTACACTATGCAATGCAAATATTTTTGTGGGGTTTTAGTTTTATATATTTTTTTATTTTATTTTTAATTTATAATTTTGTATTTTGATTTTTAATTTTCTGATTTTATATTTTCTTTTTATATTTTATATATATTTTGTAATTTTCTTTTTCAATATTGGAATATATATACAATATAAGGAAAGAGGTGCTAGTCTATTTATAAAAATAGGGAAAAATAGTAAAAAATTAGGGAATAAAATGTTTTTGGTCTTTTTATAATTTTCTACTGTTTTTGTGAATTTTGGGAGTTTTCCAAAATCTTTTTGGTATTTTTAAAAGTTAAAATACAAGAAAACAGTGGACTAGGTTGTTGGCTGAAATCAAAATGAGGATGAAAAATACTAAACAGTACCCAAAATTCCTCAAATTAATTTTAAAATATAGACAATAACATAAGGAAGACACAACAACTGAGTTTATATTTTTCTGAATTTTCTATGATTTTTTAGATTTTTATGAAGATTTTTAGGGTCTTTGGACTGACACTAAAATGATAATACAAACAAAATATATTTTTTTTGGAATTTTTCAAAACATTTTTATATTTTTTATGGACTTTCTAATGCAAACAGTGAGAAAAATACATGTTTTTGATTTTTAACAAACATTAAAATGCAACAAAAATGCAATGCAAAAATATGGGGTGAATGAGCAAGTTAACAGGAGCTATGCAACTTTTTTCGTAATTTTTAGAGTCAATATGATGCATAAAATAAATAAGACAAGCACACAAAAATACACAGCCTGACAGGGGTATAAATGCAAATATTAAAACATCCACATGCTATATTGCAATTTTCAACCAAAATTTTACACTAATTAAACAACTTAGTGGACCATTTACAAATAGCCAAACTCGGGAGGGTATAGGTGCAAAATACCCACCAATATGCGTAACTTGCACGCGCTTGGGAAGGACCCAACTGTAATTTTCAAAACCTCGAGGGCTAAGTTGCAATGTTTCCAAAACCGTTACACTATAATTAAATGTTCGGGTACTGAAGAGAAATACACCAATGGCCGAGGGCCTCGCTGCAAGAAGCCCCGCGCCTCACGTGAGGTCACGTGAGGTGACGTGGTAGAGGTCCTAAGCGTAATATTGGATAGCACAGTGGTCTTGAGTTAAATTTTACAAAACTTTTTACACAGCAGATGGAAATTTATGTGTGTTGCAAAATAAACTACAAAAATGCCAGGGGTGGAGTTGGAAAATACCCAAGGCTGAGGCGGGGACGAACGACGGATGAAGCTTCACTTGGCCACGCGTCCGCGCCTCGTCGAGCGATGACGGTTGGTCTCCAACGACGGCGATTAGATCGCACTCAGGGAATCAACGGCCCAGGCATCGCGAGATCCAATGGCAGCTGTAAGCCTTGGAGATCCTCGTGGATTAGACGGTCACGAGCGAGGGAGCAAGAATTGGGATGAACACCGTGCCCGCGAACTTCTAGCTCTCCCCACTCGCACTCCTGGCGGTGGTTGGAGGTACGACGAGGCTAAAAAGACTCCTGGCGGGCTTCTCTATCGGCTGGAGGTCTTCGAAGGGCCAGAGGACGTCTGGCGCGCACCAGCGAGGTCGGAGGAGTTGCGGGCCTCCATGTCTCTCCGGCGAGCACCAAAGAGGTCTCCAGGCGAGCATGAACGTGACAGGACTAGCACCAAAAAGTTACTCCCTCGAGGGCAAAATGCCTTGAGGGTTGAGGGAACAACTGGGGGCGAATACAACGAAGGTGGTGGTCGTGCCGGAGGAGCGCTCCGGTGAAGGTGGAGATGATGCGCTTTGATCAAAGGGACGTAGTGATTAAGGGTGCTAAAGGTTCCTACGATTACAGAGAGTAAAAAGGAGAAAAGAAAACATGGAAGTGGATATCTCTAGGGACAGTGCCTGAGGTTGAGGATACCTCAACGACGAGGCTCGTCGGAGGTGTGGAACACGCCAAGAACGTGGTTAATCCGCCGCCTTGAAGAATGGAACATGGAGCTGTCACCTCCAGGAGGCTCGAGCGAGTCCAGGGGGGAAGATCTGGATGAATTGCGGTTCAAATTTTCAAAAGAAAATCGGAGGAGGTTATAAGGGGTTTGACTCTACGACTGGAGTGGTCCAAAGACCAAGGATTATCGAGCGAATCTTTGATTCGCGGCCCGAGGTGATTCATTGGTGTGAATGCTGGATGGTCAAGGAACGATGTTGCAGAAGGATGCAACACCAAAGAATGAAAGTTCTGGCCTCGATAAATCCGCCAAAGCAGGTCAAAAACGAGGCGACAGAAGCTATAGAAGGCTAGGACACCTAGTTGACCAGGGTCAACGAGGGTTTGCACCTGGTTCGTCCACGTGGACCAACCAGGAAAAACCCTGGAAAATAGTTTTATTAATTCGATTAAAAATAGAAAATGGCTGAATTAAATTTTGGTTATTAAATAAAAAAATATTTATTATTTTATGTAGTATTTTATTCTGATTTTTAATTATTTTTATGAGATATATTTTTATAAGTTTACTTTTATACCCTTTATAAGTATAATATCTATATATTTTACTCTTTTATTTTATTTTGTGTGTTCAATTTTATTATTTTTATTTAGTATTTTATAAAATCATAAAATACTTTTATACACACAAATATATTTTTGTTTTATTTTTCTAATATGTTTTATACACTTAATAAAATATAAGTACACATTATACAGGTATGTATATAGGTGTTATGCCTATGTATGGTATGTACATGTATTTTTTTGTGTTTTAATTAGGTGTTTATTCTGATTTTAATGTACATATGTATTATAAATAATATTTACAAAATTATAAAAATATAAAAATACAAAGATAATGAATAAATAACAAATTGAATATTTTGATCTGTACAAGTATACAAGTAGGGTCCAAAACTCAACTTTCAAACCGTAACTCCGAAAAATGCGAAACCACCTCCATTAAATAGATTACATTATGCTATATACAATTAAAGGTGAGTTTGATACATTTCGAGTTTTTATTTGCAAGATACGGGTTTGGGAAGTTGGAGTTTTGGAATCTTATTCAGACAATAACTTTTTATCTGTACATTATTTTTCAGTGAAATCAATTTTGTATTTTTATTTATTAAATTATCTACAACTTTTATGTAAAAGGTTTCTTTATTTGAGGTATATAAAATAGAACCAAAAATAGGTCCTAAAATGAATAAAGAATGAATAGAATAAAAGGGTATGTTTATTGTATTTTGACACTTATCTTGCCCTACTTTATTCCTTGTCGACCTATTCATCAAGATGCCTATGTCTCGGGGGTCGGGTCATAAAATATTTACAATATTTTATTCTTTTTATTTTCTTTTAGTTGTTCTATAATTTTGGCTTTAATTACAGTATTTTATACACTATTTACATGTACATGCATGAATGCTAAGATGCGGGATTTAATGTTATTTACACGCATTTGCTAGGGTTTTTAATCCCAAAATGATAGAATAAAGATGATGAAATGTGGCTTCATCAAGTACCGCATGCTGTGAGGGTCCTCCATACAACACTTGCAAGACCAATTTTGTTGAGCACCGAAGAGGCTCCATAAGTGGACCTTGGTTATTCATATGAGATTATTATCTCTAGATCTTCTCATTTAGATTCTTTCTCTTATTTATATCTCATTGCATTGCACGCTTAGTTATCTAATTTATTTTATTTTATTTCATTTTCTCTATTTTTCATGACGGTTTCTGACGTTCTTCTTATTTCACCTTTGTTTCGAGGGACACGAAGAGTGAGCTAGGCCATCGTAGGAGAGTCGACGCACCTTAGCAAGGTGAAAGTTGGGCGTTCTACATCGATTGGTAAGAGAGAGCATCCTAGGAGGAGCAGGAGGAGCAGAAGACCTTCTTAGTTTTTAGACTTTTTTGTCATTTTATTTCATTTTGGTAATTAATTTGCAATGATTTTTTTGGCACTTGCCCTTTTTTATTTTCTAGAGAAACTTTGGACATTATTCAAGGTTTGTTTCTCCAAGTGTTGATGCACTTGGGGGACCTCATCGGATTTTTGTTTTTTCACCTTTATTTTTTGTTTCTCATTATTTTCGTGTGCTTGAGCCCATAAATTTAGGTTACTATTTAGTTGAGCCAAGTAGAATTAGGTCTAAAGCCCCTAATATAATATTTGTTCTTATAGAACTCGCTTGGATATAGATAACTAATTTGGTGCTACACGATAATAGAAGATTCTATTTAGGGCGGTTATGGCATTGCATTCATTTAGATTAGTTTAATTTTTATGCACAGATTATATTTCATGTAGACTGTTGGAGTAAGTTATGCCTTCTATTTCGTGCATGCATTCAAAGATTAGCAGAAGTAGTCGTGTAGATAAGGAGGTTGATTTACTTAGAAAGATTCCCGATCTCTTATGAGGATAGTTCTTTGCATGGGGGATTCATAGACTTATTCATGGTCTATTCTAGGGGAC
This sequence comes from Ottelia alismoides, assembly GCA_037367405.1. Lineage (NCBI taxonomy): Eukaryota > Viridiplantae > Streptophyta > Magnoliopsida > Alismatales > Hydrocharitaceae > Ottelia > Ottelia alismoides. Next base: position 279,638 of record JAZKJV010004850.1, read on the forward strand.
TACATGTGTGAGATTTATAATATAATTATTGTATCATTAAACTCTAAAACTGAAAAAACTAATGACCGATCTTTTAAGGTCATCATTATGTTGAGTTGGTGAATTTGGGGGGTTTATTTTCTTATCCAATATTTTTTTGTCCATCTTTAATATTCATTTCTTCTACATCAAAATGATGGGCAGGCAGTCTCTTAGGCTACCTGTGGTGGCACCACTTCACAACATACATGTATATTCATTTAGGGACATTCCAGAGAGTTGTGACCCTCTCTCGGAACATGAGTATTATGCATCCTTCTTCTTTAACCTTTCTGATACATCATCTGAGGTACAACAACAGTCAGAATAGTTCTTTATTGACTTGGCAACACATGTGGTCCGCTCTTTTTCATCTTCAGAGTCTGACGAGATGGCCCGAGAGTAATATAGGATGAGTAGCTAGAGATTCACGATGTATTTGATTAGGTTGTGATCAACAACACCCTCCTGACATTCCTAGAGGTGATGCAGAGACATATTGGGGAGTAGGGGTTGCTAATGATTGAGGTAAGGAAGGAGCTGACACAGATGCGAGATGGGAGAGCAGAGCAGGGGAGTGATGGTGGTAGAGGAGACATACTTAAAGACTGAGCAGAGGATAGACGGATACGCCAGGAGGAGGCCAGAGTAGAGAGACATTTGCATACCAAGAGGGAGTTGCAAAACCCCGATGAAACTCTCACTTATAGGTGAATTCAGCTGCCTACCATTTTGGGGGATTCTGAGCTCTATCCATAGACCACTCAACAGTATCCCAAGTTCCGTGGGCACACCACCAAGTAGTCCCATCTCTACATGCAGGAGTTTGAGATGATCTATAGTACAATCTACGACATGCTAGTGGATGAGGATACTATCAAGCTGATAGACTTTCCATTCTCCTTGGTTGACAGAGCAACCTACTGGTTGAAGCACTTGGGAGGGTTGTCACTCCCAATCCCATCAGCCTCCCCCACCCCCATACTCACATTTTCATAGAGGCTACCCATATGGGTCTCATACATCTTCGTACGAGAACCCATCATTAGAGGATTTCTCCTGCATTATTATAGAGCATCAAACCACATTCAAGTGATAAATGTATGAGTTCTTCCAGGACATGAGATAGATCCTTAAGGGCATGGCCACCATACCCGCACAGATTGATCCATATTTGAACAACCTAAAGAGGAAGTCAATAGGTACAATTGACAGAGTCCACCAATCCTATTGAGGTACTTGATGATATTAGATGTTTATTTGATGTTGATTTTGTGACACTTAGAGTGGTAGGAAGCCAGTAGGTAGTGCCTCATCTAGGCGACTACAGGATGCCCATTCTAGAGCGCCAGATGAGCTAGAGTGAAGTGTTGATACCGTTGACTTTGATGTTTAAGGTGGTGTTGATGCCACCAAGATTGATGATCCAGACGATGGCGTTGATGTCGTACCTTCTCCAGATGTTGTTGATGGTGGTGCTGATGCCACCAGTATTTTGCATGATGGGCCAGAGCGCAATACTGATGTCGCATATTCAGATGTTTTCGGTGGTGCTGATGCCATCAAGTTCACTTGTACAGATACTCGAGTTGCTTTGACTTCTCTTCTTGTACTTGAGGATGATATTTTTAGAAAAATAAAAAAAATGTGAAAATTTTGAAAAACAAAAAGATGAATAATGGAAAGTTTCATGTTTCTTCTCAGAGTCCATCTGATGCGATGATTGATGATGCTTGTATCTATTTAGTCCATTTATATGCTCAGAGACTGATTCCTACTCCAAATCCTCTAGTTCCAGATTATGGTACAACCACCCCCTTCCCTAAAGCACTCCGCTTAGGGGAGGGCCAAAAAATTGAAAATCCTAAAAAAGAGACAACAAATAGAGTTCAACGAGCATATGATAGATTGATTCCATATTCAGCTGACTCTCCAGGAGGCATTGGAGCGCATCCCTCTCTTCCAAAAGAATCTCACAGAGAATACCATAGTATGTAGGAAGAAGAGATGTAACCACAATGCAGATATCCATGTTCTTACCTATGCCACATGCTTCGCTATCCAGAACCGTTTGCCAGCCAAGAGGCCAGATGTAAAGGCTCTGTATGTCAGACGCCACATTCATGAGCACCAGTTCGATCCGACTCTATTATATATTGATTCTTTTCTTAGCCTTCTTCTGGTAGCCTTACTCGACCACATCAAGTTTGGTCCTCTTAGACAGAGAATGGCGTACTACAACTTGCAGACAAATCTGTCAAGAGACCAAAGGGGTTACTAAAGGACATTGTTGTCACAATATAGGGCCTGAAATTCACCATGAACTACGTCATGTTGGTCATGGAGATCTCTGAATGTGTGACAGATACCCCTATCATATTACATTGACTGTTTTTGGGGATAGCAAAGGTCGTGTCTGATCATGATAGCAAGAAGGAATACTTTCACATGGATGGTGAAAGAATACAAATAAAGACCATTGAGGAGTTGAGAGCCAGAGATTTAGCTAGATTAGAGGAAATGATAGATTCAAAGCCAAACATCCACCATGAGTGTGACTCTGTGATTATAGATGATGAGGCAGTTTGGGAAGATCCGATTCCACATGCTCTTATCACACCTTCAGTGTCTAGATTTACATATGACTGCAGACAAGAGTTCGGAGAGTGCACTTTTGGAGTAGATACCCCAGACGACGGTGACATCGATTCAGTAGAGAAGTTGATTTCATTTCTTGTCATTCAGATCCCTATGATTCATACACAAACTTTGACTATAGGGTTTTGATGATTACCTTATGTGTTTCATTTCTACAGAACCTATAGCCAGGATAGATATATTTCCAGTGCAACAATTGATAGAGACACCAACAGGGTAGTCTTCATCGAGTTCAAAGATACTGAGAGAGTTTTCACATTCAGTTCTGGTAGCTTTCATGCATACAATTCATAAACCACATCTACGAGCTCCCTGATATCCATAATTGAAGACCTTACCGTAGAGCAGATTTGACTTATGACTTAAAATCTCGTTTGATGGAGGTCCTTGATAGAAACAATAATGTGATTGGTTGGTCTGTAGCAAATCTAAAGGGGATAAGTTGGACCCTGTGCTCCCATCACATCTTATCGAGGATGATGACAAGCCATCTCGTGAGTTTTGGCGCAAGCTGAACCCGAATCTTCATGAGGTGGTTACGAATGAAATATCCTAGTGGTTGAGCACTGATTTTATCTAACTCATCTCTAATTCCAATTGGATCAATCTATTACATGTGGTACCCAAGAAGATGGGTATCACTTCAGTTATGAACGAGGACGGCGAGGAGATTGCTAACTGTGTAGCCAGTTCTTAGCGGGTCTGTGTGGACTACAGATGATTGAATCATGCCATTAATAAGGATTACTTCCCGCTACAATTCATTGATAAGATTATTGAGATATTAGATAGGAAGAGTCAAGTCACTACTGTTTTCTTGACGCATACTTAGGGTATAAGTAGGTGACCAGTCTGCCCGAAAACCAGGATAAAATGACATTCAAATGCCCGTTTAGGATGTATTCTTTTAGGCAGATGCCCTTTGGACTATGCAATGCCCAGGCTACATTCCATAGGTGCATGATTTCCATCTTTTCGGACATGGTGAGTGTCTATTTATAGGTCTTTATGGATGATTTTTGGGTCTATGATGACGACTTTGATGCTTGTCTTTCTTACCTAGACCGTGTGCTTCAATGATGCATTGAGGTCAACCTTATTCTTTCTTGGGAGAAGAGTCATTTTATGATGACTCAAGGGAGAGTCCTTGCTCACATCATCTCCAACAGGGGCTTGGAAGTCGATCCATCCATGGTGGATATCATCAATAAGCTCACTCTACTCTTTAATTTTAGGCAATTGTAGTCTTTTCCAGGGCATGTTGGTTTCCACGGATGGTTCATTTAGGACTTTAGTCATATTTCTCGACTACTTACTGACCTTATCATGAAAGATATGGAGTTCCTTGCATATGATAATTGTCTTTCGTAATTTGAGACTCATAAGAATCTAGTTGTGTAAACTCCTATCCTTCAACCACCCGATTGGTATCTTCAATTCGAGATAATGACAGACGCTTCTGATTTTGCTATAAGGGAAGTGCTAGGACAAAAGAGGGATGGCCTTCCATTCTTCATTCACTATTCTAGACGTACTTTGGATGCCTCCTAGTAGAACTACACTATACAGAAGGAGATGCTAGCAGTAGTCTTTGCTTTATATAAGTTTAGATTCACATTCATGGATCTAAGGTGACTATACACACTGATCACACCACTATGTGATATTTAATGGATAAGAAGAGTGCCAAGGCACAATTGACTAGATCAATCCTTCTATTCGAGGATTTTGATATTGAGATTAAAGACAATCCTGGAGTCAAGAATATGGTGGCAGATCACCTCTCCCGATTAGAGCTTCTTGAGGATTCAGAGACAACTACACCTATTACTAAGACTTTCCCAGGCGAGGCTATTATTTCTATCACCTCTCTCCCTTAGTATGTTGACAATGGGAACTATCTTATTGCTAAGAATGTTCCACAAGGTTGGATCAGGCAGCAACTTGAGACTTTCCTTGTGAATTCCATGTCTTACCATTGGCAGGATCCCACCTTTTACCATGAAGGAAGGGATAGTGTCTGGCGTCACTGTATTCCTCAAGAGGAGAACCAACATCCTCACCTACTGCAACAAGCTTGAGGCAAGAGGACATCATTCAAGGAGAAGGATAACATAAAAGGTTCTCCAATCCGACCTTTGGTGTTGAATACTCTTCAAGTATTCAGATGAATTCGTGAAGAGGTGTACTGATTGTCAGAGGATGGGTAGTTGTAGTCCTAGAGACATGATGCCAATGTAGCTCATTCACTTCTGTAAGGTTTTTGATGCAGGGGGAATTAATTTTATGGGCCGATTCCCGAAGAGTCAGGGATTCGAGTACATTTTATTGGTTGTAGATTATGTGAGTCGTTTGGTGGAGGCCATCCCCGCTCTAGTCCCCAATAAGGGGAATATATGTAAATTTTTGAGTAATAATATCGTATCATGGTTCGAGGTTCCTGGAGTTTTGATTTCTGACTAGGGTACTTATTTCATTAATGAAAAGGAGAGGGTCCTTGCTAACAAGTTCTACATAGACTGTAGAGTTGCCACTCCATATCATCTTTAGACAAATGGTCTTGCTGTAGATTCCAAATGGGAGATCAAGATGATAGTGCAAGAGGGTTATCCACCCGTACCAAAAGGATTGGTCACAAATTTAGACTCGGTCTTGTGAGACTATAGGACATCTTCAAGACTCCATTGGGTAAGTTTCCATTTCGACTCATTTATGGTGAGCCATGCCACTTACCTATTGAGATCAAGAACAAGTCACTATGGGCATTCACAGAGATATTATTATATCTAGAGATTGTAGGAGATCAAAGGAGAGCAGAGTTGGCAACCCTAGAGGAACTTAAAGATGCATCCTTTTCGAGTAGCCTCTAATACAAGGACAGAGTGAAGATATGGGATGATTAAAACATCAGCCATAAGCAGTTTGAATTGAATCAGAGAGTATGGGTATTTAATGCTAGATTGTGATTATTTCTAGGGAAATTACAGAGCAAGTGGAAGGGACCGTATTTAATCAAAAATGTGCCCGACAATGAACATTATTGACATGTCCAAGTTTTCTTCTGAGTCCACCTTTCAGGTCAACGATCAATGCCTAAAACCTTTCTTTGATCATTACCCATTGGCCATTGATATTTCCTCAATTTATTTTGTACGAGATGGGTTCTTTTGATTCTCACATTTTTCATCTCATACCTGATTTAAACTTCCATCTGCCTCTTTATATATGTGTTTTCTTTTTCTTTATTAATTCCGTTTTTGGTTAACATGCCTGGTATCATACATGATTTATACTTTTGTCCGCCTCTTTAAGTTCTCCCTCACTTATCCCTCAACTGTTGACATTATTTTCTATACTTATGGATCTTGGGGGTGATAGGTTGAGTCATTGATTTCGTCTATATTCTTTACTTGGTTTTCCCCTTTATTTACAACATTCTATACTTAGGATTATTTGATGCTAAGCATGGTGGTATCACCAACTTCTATTCATATAATTCATTATTCTTTGAGTCATTGTAGCATTGGATTCTTTTCACTTTTCTACACTTAGCATGAGTTATGTCTTCCTTTGTTGCTCTTTAATCACTATGAGGGCGTAGTTTGAGCTATGTAGAAGTGGGTGTTGTATATATTGCATATATAATTTAATTTGGGGTTAATAATATAGTTATTATTTATAAAAATTGTAATGAAAATGATTTGAAATATGTTTCAGAATGTTTATAAACTCTTTTGCAAAAGAAATATTAAATTCTTTATAAAAATATTTGTAAAATCCAATCTAAGATTATTCTGTACAAATTTTTGTAAAATATTTAGAAAAATATTTGTAAATTATATTTGTATCAGAATAATGTATATTGTACACTTTTTAAAATAAAGTGTTTGCAAAAACCTATTTGAAAAACTATTTGGAAAATGATTTGTAAATTTTTTTGTTAAACTAATTTTGAAAAAAAATTAAAATGGTTTGTAATTTTTTTGTAAAATATTTTGTCATGCATGTTATAAATTATGGGTATATAAATTATTTGTATATATGTGTTGTAAAATCTTCGTAAATAAAACCTATACTTATTTGTAATCCTTGTATATAAAATTCCTATAAAATCCTTTAATAAAACTTGTAGAATAAAATCCACTTGTAAAAATTGTACATAAAACTTCTAAATATTTCCTTTTTAAAATATGTATAAAATCCTTTAAAATTCTTTTAAATATGTATAATTCTAAAAAAGAAAATGCCATAAAACTGAAAAAGAAAAAATCCATGAAACCTTGCAAAATTCTTTGAAATACATTTCAAAAATATTTTGTCTTTTATTTTCTTTTATTCTTTAAAAAATAGTTATGTAAATATTTTGTTGCATGTGCATTTGCATTTTCAGAATGAATTGATATTTAAACTAGTCTGGAATAAAATGAAAGAATGGAGCTTGTGTTAAGACTTTAATCGATTTAATTTTAGAGGAACCTTATAGGAACTGGAGTTGAGACTTTTTAGGTCCTAGCGACTTAGTTTTTTGAGTCCACAAGACTACGTTCACATGTTATCTTTATTGGTTTAAGTTTAATATTTCACAACATTACATCATTCTTCTAGATAGTGGTTTAACATGGACACACACTCTACACATAGCTCCCCATGTCTGAGGTAGTAAGGGGGCATAATCCTTTTGATTGGGGTAGCACACGATCCGTCCTCCTCTAGGAAGGGTAGTACATCTAAACCTAGTCTAGTAGCATTGAGGTCTAACTATAGGATATTGTCGGTTGCAATAATGCATCAAAAGAGGGATAGTCTACTACCTCAAGAAGAAAAACTCCTTATGCACATGACGCACATTTGTATATATGTTAAGAAAAATAAAAAACTCCAAAAAAGGGGACATGTCTGATTGAAAATAAAATGCTTGTAGGAGTGCATATAGTTGAATAAGCAAAGGTGATTCATTGTCTCACCTCATGGAAGCTTGTAGCTGCAGACGTGGCTACATTGGTCAAGCTTCAAGGGATACATGGCAACATTGGCCACGGTCCATTCTCTTCCTTCCCCCTCTTCTTGAGTTGGTTGTACTTGAACTTAGAAGGGAATACCTCATTCCTCGAGGAAAGAGTTGCTAGACTAGGGGACTAGTGTTACCTTGTTGAGGGAGGTTGTTTCTTTGCCATTTCAGAGGTGGGGAGCTATATTTCACTTACATCGTACAATCAAAGATTCGTAGTCATAGGAGTTTGTGTATGTGAACTTGTTCTGACCTGACTGTTGAGGCGGCCTACATAGAAGTCTTGTGGAACTTGATGGTTGTTAGGTTTTAAATCCATTTTCTAATAAGGTTCTTCCAAAATAATAATCCAAAGGTCTGATCGAGCTCAACACTTCAATTTTATGAATATAAGTTTAATAATCAATATTGTTCTAAGTTCTTTCCTTTTTCTTTTATTAATTTTCTTTTTTTTGCACTTCTTCTTTGAATAAGTGTTTGCCAAGGGACTAGTAAAGTTAAAATATAGGGGAATGATGAATCATTAATTAATCGTCTTTATTCTTTTATTTTTGACAATTTCATTAGCAAAACATCTATAAAAAAGTCTTAAAATAAATAAATTATCATTCATCAAGAGCTCATTAATAATTCATATTTACCATTCTTTTTAACCGAAATAAAAGTATAAAAATGAAAAGAAAATGAAAAGAAATAAAGAAGGTTGTAATTATGTAATAAGTACAAACTGACCCAAACCCTGAATGAAGGTCAAGTATTAACCTGATTGATAAGGAATAAAGTATCAAGAGATAGGGTCCTCATTTATCAAAAATTCCCATTGCAGATATCATCTACTATTTATCCCATATTTATTTTTTAAATACTCTCACTATTCTCTATATTTATCCCTGCATTATTTATCAATAAAATGATCTCAAATTGATTGATTTCCATAATAAAACTTGTAAATAAAAATGAGTTGTAAATAATAAATATAATTGAAAAATAGCTTTTATATATAATAAAAGACACAACACTCGAAAAAAGCTAGAAAACAGGAACAAAAATGTCAATACCTTCTCTATATGAATTCAAATTCTTTGAAAAACACTTTCATTGTATTCTAAATAAAATTAGCTTTTAATAAAGTTGGGTTCATAGCTTTTGGAGAGACAGTTTGAAAGTCCGCTTTTTGGGAGGCTTGTGTGTATATTGTATATGCATATTTGTACATATTTTTACTGATTTTTATTTTTATTAAGTTTTGCAAATATTGTTTTTGCACATATTTGTACATATTGTGTTTAATTTATATAAAATGCAAACAAAAGTAACATAATTTAAAAGAAATAAAAAAATTAAAATAATCGAATATTGTACATACGCATATTTTATCTTGTAAATATATTAATTTATTTAACATATTAAAGTAATTCATGAAAATAAAATAAAAGACTAATTAAAATCTATAAATTATTGCATAAGTAAATAAAATATAAAATATTATGCATATCTGTAAAAAATAAAATAAAAATTGTGTAAATACATAAAATATAAAATACAATGTGTAATTGTAAAAAAAATAAAATAAAAAATAGTACATAATATATATGTATAGTGTACCTATGCATTCTAATGTATATTGTGTATAGTGTTGTATATATTTTTAAAATTATCAAAAAACATAGAAAATAGTTTATAAAATAGCTACCTTTTCTATTTTTGTTACTTTTTATTTGTAAATCATTTAATATTTTAATTTGATTTTTCTTTTATTTTTTAAATTGAAATTTTCCTATTGGTCAACCTGGTTCCTTGACCCGAAGCAAGCTTCTTCCCTCCCAGGTCTGACCTGGCTGGAGGTTCATAGGATCTATTTTCTCCATCTTTTTCCATATGGGCCCGATCAAATATCACTTCAACTCGCACACACGATTGTTCATTTGGGATCCACAGTCTTTGTGGATATTTAAGTTGGCCGGATCTTCCGCGGTTCGTTTGATTTCTCCCGATTTTTCTAAAAACCTGGGATTCCTATAAAGCATCTCATTCTCCTCCATCGTGCCTAAGTTCATTACGCTCCTCTTTATTTCTACACATGAATCCCTAAGGTAGTAACATGAACCAAGAGTATCCTTTTGGAGTTTGATTTAGTGGTTGTTTGAGATGAATCATCATCATGGAAGGACACCTTCACCACAACCAGCCTCTTCCGCCATCTACAGCGGAATCGAGGCCATTTCCCCACCATCCACTCCATTATACTACACTTCCCCACCTCCGATCACAATGTAGCCTTTCTTTTCTTTCTTTTTCATCTTTTAGCTTGATTTCCATATCATCGTAGCCATCCGCCCTCATTGCTTCGACCTACGTATTAGAGGCCACTCTCTCACATCTAGCTGCTCCAATATCTCCATCATCTCATCTTCCATCTTCTCACATAATCTGACACCCTTAGACTCAGGATTAAGGCTTGACATCCTTCTCTCATCTACACCATAGGTCCAATCCATTTCATCTCCACTTCTTTTCAATTTGTGGAAAATAACTCCAAACGAAGATTCGCCTCCAAGCTTTGCATCTCCTTGTAGGTTTAGGTGCACACGAGAGGGTTGAATCATCCCTCATCTGACCAAGTGGAGTTGCTCCATGTGGAGCCTCTCTTAAATCTTCATTAAGATAACCATCGAGCCATCAGAGCACCCCATTCAATGTAGATGATCTCCAGTGACATGATGGACATCTTAACCGGTTGATCAGACTAGAGTAGTAAGAGAGATTGTAGATCACGATCAATGGAGCCTTCGTATTCGTTCTTCCAGGCCATTGCTAGTTGTTGGGTGGATACCAGCTCCCCAAATTCAATCTGAGCCACTCATTAAATCTCACATATTGGTGCTCAAATATGATCTAGGGTAGATATGTGCCACAAATCACCACCTGCCCCTTGAGTCGTTGGATCTCTACCTGAGCTTGATCGGGACTGTACCTCAATGCATCCATCCAACACCATTAAATCCGACATAAGTTAGATCTGTGTCGCACATCATGTCCTTTTCTGAGCATGTGTCACACGTTGCCTATAGGTGTACATTTCACTTTACCGCTTCTGCTTCTGTCATTTTCAATTTAATCTAATAACTGTAAAAGTAGTTGAAACCTTTGTGCGGTAAGGACCTCATAGTTTCCATATTTGTACTTTAGTCATGTTGAACCGCACTCACGTTGGTGTTCAGGTGATTTCTTTAGGTATTTTACCTATTTCATCATAAACTTTCACATGTTTATAAAATAGATTTAACTTTTGAGAATTTGCATATATGCCCTTGTGAGCCTAATTTACGTGTGCTTCACATTTTTGCTAGACTATTTGCAAGATTCGTGCCAGAGCTTTTATTGCATGTTATCATTAGGGCCCATAACTTAAAGTATTTGCACATAGATCCTAATTGTTTCCTGAATTTTTGTTTGTGTTTATTTGTTGAAATTAATAGAAAACTCATCCAAAAAATCCCTAAAAATCAGTGATAGACCATGTTTTTGGTTTCTGTGTGGTAATTTATGTTTGTTATTTTCCTTTATTTAATAGTATTAAAAAAACAAAAACATGCCAAAATTCCTTATTTTCTTTAGAAAAGCCATTAAAATTTGAAAATACCTTTATTAATTCTAAAAAAGTAGATTTTCTTTGTTTTTAGATATTTGATTTTCCTTCCAAATTTTTTCTTATTTGCTTTTATAAAACTCTAAAACTTTGCAAAACTCTAAAAACATCATAAAAATCATATAATATCTTTCAAAAAACCAAAAATTGTGTTCTTTATTTTTTTATAGATAACTAAATATATTTTTTATAAAACATTTTCCAGGAGTTTTGAGCATATTTTCCATACTTAATGTGAAAAATACTAGTGAAAGTGCATTGTTTGTTTTACTCATTGTTTTTAATGATTTTGAAAATTACAAAAAATAAAAAAGACGGAAAAGTCATAAAAATAGTGTAAAATTGTCAAAAATCTAGTAATATTTTTACTTGATTTTTTTCTTGTTATTTTTTCCATATTTGGAAAATTCAAAAAGAGTGCTTGTGTGCCTTTATAAACTTTTGTTTTATTTTCTTTATTTGATAAACAAAATATAAAAAATTACAAAATAAAAAATCATTAAAAATCAAAATTGGAAATTTTGAAAAAAATTAAGAACCATAAAAAATTAAAATTAATAAAATTCATAAAAAATCTAAGTGTAGTGTGCCTTCATTTTCCTTTTTCTTTTCTTTGATTTTTCATTGAATTGATTGACCCCCATTTAATAATAATTGCCACCTTTTGTTCGTACTTGGTCGCTATACTGGGTTAATAAAAGTAGCTTAGACCACTCTTCTTTACATGTTTGATTCATTTTGTGTTTGAATAATTTTCTCAATTTCTAGCATTATTACTTGTGTGACAACGACACTATTAATTGCTTAATTTCATTAACTTAACCCTAGTCGATCAGGCAGGTCTTCAGTTGGTTATCTGGATTTGATACCACTTGGCAAGAGGGAGTTGATGCAACACTTGTAGGATCTGATTTGTCGGACAACGATTACTCTCTAAGAAAACACTTTCAATATTTTATCTAAGCAATTCAACGAATCTTTTCTTCACGCTAATAGCAATTTCTATTTAGGATGATTTCATTGCTTTGTATATCGCATATAGTGTAATTTTAAATTTTAACTTGCTTCCCACAGGGAGAATACTGGGAAGTGCTATGAATTTTCTTGCTAAGCATGCATCATTCTGACATAAGGGTGAGATTTCCATCCTAGTGTTAATTTGCATAGCCATTCTACTATCTTCCTCTGTTTTTGCACACTTAGGTTTTAAGAAGAATCACAAAAAAATCTTCAGGTAAATTATTTTGAAAAATATTAAAAAAACTTAAAACTAAGAATTAAAACAAGGGGATAGAAATAAACTTTGACCAAAAATAAAATTCGTAACGAACATTTATTGTAGTGGGTTCACAAAGCCCTCATTGTTTTCAAGCACATTTTAGACTGAGTGAGGTACGCCACTTAAAAATAGTTAAAAAAACCCAACTTGAGTAATGTCTTGTTATTCACTAGATCTATGACGTGTTAGTGCTTCTATCGAACGTGGGCAAGTAGGCCCTTGTCGACAACAATGTTCTCGCCTTATGCAGAACATCTGATCTGGACTGAAATATTGAGCTTAGGCCATCCCATCTAATTTTCCTACGTCTGAGTACCTCATTTTTTGGAAGTAGTGGTTTCACCTATTGTCTTCCTCATCTATTCATTGGCTGAATAGTGGATCCAAACCCATTAGCAAGGATTGTCTCAAAAAAGTATATGTTATAGGTTACAAAGGAAGTGGAAAGTACGTGATTCTTTTCTAGCAGTAATCACTCTCCTATAGGGATAGCATACTAAGGACTTCAGGTTGTTAAGGAATAACAAAAATAACAAAAAATAATTGAAAGGACAAAGATAAATGAATTCTTATGGCTTCATGGTGTTTGAGTTGGTGAATCTTTTGCATTGTGTGTGTTTGGATCTAGTTTTAGGTCAAAGATCAATCCTACGTACTTGCACCATTTTTCATTTCCTATATTTTAATTTTTCTCCTTGCTCATTTTGAGCCTTCTTACATTTTATCCTTTCATCCTCTTATTTTTCACCGTACTTCTCTATTCCTCATCTACTTCCTCTTCTATTCCAAGATTTCGACCCATGGATGGATTTGTTAGGACTCCGTTGACACCCATATCATTCCATGGAACTGCCATCTCCAATAATTCGGGGCGATTATTCAAAGATTGGCTCGGATTTTGAGAATGACTCTCGAGACTCTCTGCTTCCTTCTCAAAAAAATTGAGATCTCTCTTGTCCCTAATTCACTCATTTTTGGATGGAGATTGACTTAATTCCCTATACCTCTCCATTTTTAATAAAGTTCAGATTCGATCCTGACTCTAAACACTTATCCAAATATGGTAATTACTTTAATACTGATACAAGTAATTTTTCAACTACAAACATTGACACCAATGTGGAAATCAGTTTAGACTCTAAACCTAAGATGGCACCCAAAGAGAAGGGATCACAAATTGATAAGAATGAAGTCAACAACCACTTGCTAGCTTCCATTGAGGCAATACAACAACAATTGATAGATCAATCACTTTCTAAAGTTGCATTTTAGGATATGTTGAATGATATGAGGAGGGACAAAGGAAATCAATGGGGAGGAGGACAGAATGAAGAAGAAGATAGACATGCTGTATAAAACCGTAGAGGTGAGGAAGAAGTGTGATCAACATAAGTCGAGTCTCAAAAGACACAACCCTGGAGCTAGGCAGATCACAGATTGTATCCAAATCTATGTGATCCACGGGCATTTTGAACTCAAGACGCAGCTGCTTTAAATTATTCCCACTTTCCATTGGAGTACAAATGAAAATCCCCACATTCTCCTCTAGAAATTCAATCGTATTTGTAGTACCATTAACTACCCAACATCCCATTGTAGGTTGTCCAGATGACTACTTTCCCATTCACTTTGCAAGACAAGACTTCTTACGACATCAATAACCTGAGGAAAGTGGCGACGAACTAGGAGGCTCTCAAATCTACCTTCTTGCACAAGTACAATCCTCTAGGTCATCTAAATCAGATCCGAGCACTCATCTCCAGTTTCTAATAGTTATCCCATGAAACTATCCATAAGGCATGGGAAAGGTTCAGGGACCTACGCGAGAGGTACCCCCACAACGACATTTCAAAGATAAGCTTAGTGCAAAACTTCTTTGGTTGGTTCAATCCAGAATCCCATAAGCTTGTTGATGCGGCATGTGGAGAATATCACTATAACAAAGATGAGGATGTGGTGTGACAAATCTTCGAGAAGATGGTCAATGGATCAGAAACCTTATCTTTGTCTCACACCTTCTAGAAGCACTAGTAGATTTTATCCAAACATGTTCATATGGCAGCATCGTATGAAGGAAAGAAAGATAACATCTCCAACCTTATCATCATTGGGAGACATCTCTCCGAGAATTATATCAGAGAAAAGAAATTGGAGCTTCTTGTGAGTCGCTCCTTGTGAGTACCATCAATTCCTACAACTTTCTGGCAGTGCAAGTCGAGACTTTCGTTAAGCCAGAAGAACTAGCACCACAACAATCTATGTAGTTGAATTAAGGGCAACCTCAGTCAGTTCAGCATGCGTACTATGTTTAAGCACCTGACTAGGGGTCACCATCTCCATAGCAGACCTAGATGACGATATATCTCCCAGAAGCCTCAACTTATGTTGAACCCTTCTTTCCACCTACATCGTTAATCCCAGAGGTGAACTTCATGTACACAAATTATAAGAATCTGACTCGTCTTTGTGGTTTCAGAACTTGGCAACTCGACCATTCCACCATTAGCCGGCAGGAAGGAGCTTCCACCCAACTCAGAACCAACAGTCTTGTAGCACGCCCAACAGTGGAGACAAAATTTCCAAAGCCAACACCAACACCAACCATAACATCAGCAATACCATCAATAGACAGGTGGATATTATTAGAAATAGTAACATCCACCTCCTTGGTATAACTATCAGCAACTCCGTCCTCCCCCATATCCGAGTCACTAGCCTTAACACCAACAATAGTACCTACCTCAACGATAACGCCATGTTGAGAATTCCAAGGCATATTTAGTGAATCCCATGCTCGATTGCATGTCATAGCTAGTGAAAGGCCTAGGAGAAATGATCCAGAAGTTGGACGACCTCACCGCCGCCAAACTAGTTATCCTAGATCTGGTGGAGGCAAATCTAAATAATTTTTGATGCAAGGAGTAGGTAGTTGCAATGTCCAATTCCCAATAGAGTCATGTACGAATAGAGTGATTAGGATATATAACTCTTTGACTCTTAGGAGTGGTAGGACACTACGATCATCTACCACCGCGAAGGGCAAGAATAAAGCTTCACAAAGCAAGTCTTCATCAGTTGTACTTGCATCGAGTTCGGGAAGAGAAGAGGAGAAAGAAACACTTACAACATTAGATATTGAAAATTACAAAAAAAATCAAAGAAATCAAAAATTTCACTCCAAGTAATATAAGACAAAGCGATGTCTATGTAACCAAAGAGATTCCAGCATTAGCAACAGATCCAATGCATGTGGGAGATGTTGATGTTCCTTTTGTTAGCTTTTCCAGTAAAGTAAATTATTGTACCCATTTTGATCATTTGCATGGAAAATATAATTCACCAATTTTGATTTTGAATGATGTAATTCCATTTCTGGACGTAATGCAAAACAACAAAAAATAGAAAATTTTAAAATGCTTTGTTTGATCCAAGTGTGTTTGAAATTTTGAATAATATTATCTTGTAAATTACACTTCTAAAAGCCATGGAGTACATGCCAACAATAAAGAAATGTATGAAAGAGTCATGTACTTTAAAGCGTCAGACCCGCAAAAACAGACGCAATCATGCTGAAAACATATCATTACCATGGCTATTGTGAGCGCCATGAACAACCTCCCCTCCAAGAAAAAGGATAATGGAATACCTCTTGTCAAATGCACGATCTTTGACCAATATTTTGAAAGAATACTACTTGACAGCTCGTCATCAGTCGATCTCATGCTTGTCTCCCTACTTAAGGATTTTGGCCTAGGACCACAGAAGCCCACCAGGATGATTTTCCAGTTTGCAGATACTTCAATCAAGCATCTAAGGGGAATTCTTAAGTATGTCATTGCCACCATTCACAAAATGGAGTTCCCTGTGGATTTCATTGTCCTATATATGGACACCTCTGTCCCCTTGCTCCAAACAAGGACCATATTAGGACGGTCGTTCCTTTGAATAGAGGAGGCATTAGTGGATTGTGACACCAGAATGATCACCTTGTGCTCCAACACCGAAAAATGTCCAGATAGAGACGATCTGAGTACCCAAGCATGCAAAATCTATTTCAGACAAGAGCTAGCTCAAGTAGAATGCAACTGATAATTGTGATTTTTTTACAGTAATCAGAGAAATTGTTTTTCTAGATGATGAATAGACCCTAGAATACCTCTCCTAGGAGGAACATGGGGAAAGCATAGTCAAATTTCCCTCAGTCCTAAAGATGAGTTACTTGCTGATCCGCTATATGAACTAATTGAAACACTTCCATTCCTGTCAAAGTAAGAAGAATTCATTGCATATCTTATAGATACATTGAATTCAGAGTCGAATGAAACTATAGTGGATAGTCTCCTGAGAAGGACTAACACCTACCACAGTTGCAAAGGTCACCACAGAGCTGACTCTAACTCCTCCAGAGCTGAAGCAACCCCATCAAGGTTGAAGTATGACTTCGTTATAGGTGAACGTAACATGTTCTCTTTCATTATCAATTCACAATTGACCAAGGATCAAGAATCTCATATGCTCGAGGTTCTTGAGCAAAACTGCAAGGTGATAGGATAGAAAATATTGGATCTCCATGGGATTAACCCTTCATTCTTCTTGCACCACATATGCTTGGAAGAGAATAATAAACCCTCCCTTGAACTTCGGTGTTGTCTGAACCCTAACATTCGAGAGGTTGTCATGAATGAGATCACCAAGTTGTGCGATGCAGGTTCCATATATAGCATCTCATATTCCAAATGGATAAGTTTGTTACACGTGGTTCTTAAGAAGTTGGGAATCACGATTGTGATGAATTGAAAAGGAGAGGAGATTCCAACCAGAGTACCAGCATCCTGGCATGTCTGTGTGAACTACAGACACAAAGGATCATTTTCCGTTTCATTTCATCAACCAAATAGTCGAAAAGCAGGACACAAAGGAATATTTAGTTTCTTGGATGGCTACTCATAAGTTGAAATTGTGTTTGAAGACCAACAGAAGACCATGTTCACATATACATTTGGGATGTATGCATTCAGACAGATATTGTTTGGATTATGTAACGTTCTCGCTACATTTCAGAGATGTATGCTAGCAGTGTTTGCAAACATGGTGAGTAGTTTTCTCGAGATGTTCATGAATGAATTCCAGATCAACAGAGATAGAGTCGATCAATGCCTGAAATATTTAGATCGAGTTCTTTAATGTTGTTGTGAAGTAAATTTAGTGCCCTTGTGGGATAAGAGTCACTTCATGGTGATAAATGAAATAGTGTTGTGCCATTTTGTCTCCAAGCGAGGCAAGGAGATCGACCCTATCAATGTAGAGGTTATTTCCTAGATTTAGTCACCTACCTGACTAAAGCAACTCAGGTCATTTTTTGGTCATGTTGGCTTTTACAGAAGATTTCAGCAAAACTACCCTACCTTTGATAGAACTTCTAGTCAAGAACATCGAATTTATAGTAGATGACGTAGCGCTCCAAGCCTTTAATCAACTGAAAGAGATTATATCCTAATGTCTTTTCCAACAACCATCAAATTGGTCTCTACCCTCCGAAATCAAGACGGACACATCTGATTATGCTATTGGGTTTGTGTTGAGAAAACGTCAGGAAGGATTACTATTTGTGATTCATTACACTAGCATGACATTGGATGATGAATAGAAGAACTACACTATCGTAAAAAAGGGCTATTAGTTTTAGTGTTTGCACTGGTGAAATTTAGGTCACATATGATTGGGTAGAAGGTCATTTTGTATGTTGATCACTCTACCATAAGATACCTACAAAGCAAGAAGGATGTGAAATAAAGACTACTGCATTGGATCCTTCTACTCCAGGAGTTTTATTTAGAGATATGTGATAAACCTATAGCCAAGAATGTTGTTGCACATCACCTTTCCAAAATAACTGAGATAAAAACTCCTGAACATGAAATCCTTCCCATCAGTGAAACCTTCCGAGATGAAGCTATCATGGAAGTCATCTCTCTCCGCTAGTAGCCAATATTGTGAACTACCTTGTCTCCAAGGATGTTCAGCAAGATTGGCCAATGTTGAAAGTGAACAAGTTCTTGTCTGATATCCATTTCTACCAGTACGATGATCCACACTTGTTTCAAGAGAGAGTCGATTGTATATGGCGAAGATGCATTCCTTGGAAGGAGTTCACAAGCTTCTTGAACCATTATCACAATTTAGAATCCACGTTACACCATTCTGGAAAGCGTACAACAACGAAAGTGCTTCAAAGTGGCCTCTGGGGGCTGACTCTCTTCAAGGATGATTTTAAGTATGTTTTAGGTTGTACTGGTTGTCAAAAGATGGGCAACTCTATCAGTTCACGAGACACCACGCCTCTCAAGTGATATCAGATATCTTTGATGTACAAAAGATTCGATTTCATGGGATAATTCCCTAATATTCAGGGTCTATGTGTACATCATAACTTTATGTAGATTATGTTAGTTGATGGGTGGAGTTTATATCCGCTTGATCCAGAAACAGTCATATTGTGTGTGGTTTCCTCAAAGACAACGTCATTACGTTGTTCAGGATTCCAAAGATTCTTATATGTAATGGAGGTAGCCATTTTATCAACAAAGGAGTCAATAAGCTCACTAATGAATATGACATTGAATATTGTGTCGCATCTCCTTACCACTCACATATTAATGGCTTGGCCAAATGTTCTAACATGGAGATCAAATCTATTTTATAGAAAATTATGCATCTCAACAGAAATAATTAGTCCTAGTTTCTCAACTCAATTCTTTGGGCGTATTGTATAATGTACATGTCTGCTTTAGGAATGTCTTCATGTCATCTGGTACATGGTAAGATATGACATTTTCTTGTGGAACACATCCATAAATAAACATGGGTGGTCAGTATATGCAACTTCGACATGGAGAAAGCAAGAAAGAACAAGAAGCTTGACCTTAACATATTGTTAGAATTCAGAGACTTTGCATATGACGATAGGCTGATGTATAAAGATAAAGTCAAGAGATGACATGGTAAGCATATCAGACAAAGGACTTTCGAGCTGAATTAGAAGGTGTGGTTGTTTAATGCAAAGTTAAAGTTATTTCCAGGCAAGCTGAAATCAAGTGGTCAAAGCCCTTTATTCTAAAAAATGTGCATGACAATGCAACGTCATTATATCTGGATTGCCAGTTGATGCACAACATTTTGTCGTGAACGGGCAGTTGTTGAAATCAGATGTTGTTCATGATACAATCTTGTCTGTAGTTGAC
This sequence comes from Ottelia alismoides, assembly GCA_037367405.1. Lineage (NCBI taxonomy): Eukaryota > Viridiplantae > Streptophyta > Magnoliopsida > Alismatales > Hydrocharitaceae > Ottelia > Ottelia alismoides. The sequence continues at coordinate 299,491 of JAZKJV010004850.1, forward strand.
TCGATACATGTGGTACCTCAAGATGAGCTTCCATAGATAGAAAAATTAGACACATAAATTTCAAAAACACCTTTCATTTTATTCTTTTCCACTTTTCATCCCTTCATCTGTTATATGATTCATCCATTCATCAGTGACATACTTAGGATATAATACTAACTATAAGAGGATGAGTGTATTTGATTAACTCTTCATTTATTTTCTCACTTGTCCCCTTAATTGTCTATACATAGGGATATTTTACCCTAAGTGTATGGGGAGACATTTCGAGCCGATGATTTCTGCATTCTTATCCTCGATCATCCCCATTTGGTATAAAATATGTTATACTTAGGATAAATTTGTAATAAGTTTAGGGAGGACGATCGACTTTTCATTCTTTATTTAGTTGTTGTAGTATAGACTTTCATATACTAAGCTCGAGTTAAATCTTCCTTTTTCACTTCGATCACTATGAGGACATAGCTCAAGATAAGTACAGGGGTTCATATATGCATTGTACATATTATAACAATAACTCATGCTTTCGTAATATAAAATAATATGTATAATATACTATATGGGTTAAACGATACAATAAATTAATTATACAGTATACACCCCAATAATGTGTAAAATTTTCAAATCTTTGTGTAAATACGATTAATAAATCGGTCGAAATGTTTTTAGCAAGTTGATTTGAATTTTTTGAAAAATGTCTTAAAAAATCTTTCAAAACCATATGAAAAAAAAATGTAAAAAATTTTCAAGCTTTTGTAAAAATCTTTTGTAAAAGGTTGGCAAAAATCTTTCACATTTGTTTCAAGAAAATCTTTTGAAAGTTCAATTGTAAATTATTTCAAAAATGTTTATAAAAATATTTTGCAAAATCTATAGATATTGTTTGAAAAATCTCTACAACTGTTTTTTCAAAATTTGTAAATATTTGTAAAATTGTTTGGAAAACTTATTTGCAAATATGAGTTTCAGAATGTTTGCACAATGATTTTTTATCTATTTTGGGAACATTGTAGATAATTTCATAATCTAAATTCTATAACCCATGTAAATAAATTATTCTATAAAACTTGTAATACAACTAACACTAAACTTGATCCATGTATAAACACATAGTTTAAATTTGTCAACTCATTCTTGTAAAATAGATGCACTCTCGTGTAAATATATGCACATATTTCATTCACTAGATTTTTTCAAAAAAATACCTAAAAAATCATAATTTTCAAAACCCATTTGCAAAATGTTATCAAAGTTTGCATAAAAAATTGTATAACTTTTCAAAAATTCATAAAAAAATCAAAATTAGAAATTTGTTTCATAAAATTTTTTTGTTGCATAGCATTTGCATTTTTCAGATTGATAATGATAAGAATGAGTCTAAGTAAAATATGAATATTTGAGTTTGGTTGGACCTTAATCCACTTAATCAAAGGAACCATAGACGAAATCAAATTGAGACACTTGAGGTCTGCTAGACTTAATTCCTTGAGACCGCAAGACTAAGTTCATATATCAACTTGAGTGCCTAAGTATACTATTCTGAAAGACACACGACTCCTGTCGATAGTGATCTAACGTGGACATATGCACCTTACACTTTTGCTCAACCTAGTTGAAGTGGTAGAGGGCTAGATTTACCGGCATGACACACAAGCAAATGGAAACATATGAACTTATAATATATGGCCATTGTACCTAACTCGATATAGTAGCGACGAGGTCTAAAGACATGAAGTTGTGGGTTGCAATAATGTTCCAAAAGAGGGATAGTCTACTGACTCAAGAGGAAAAAGTCCTTATGTAAATGAAGATGCAAATATATTTGAAAAAAAATGCAATAATCAAAAACTACAAAAAAATGGGAAAATATCCAAGTAAAATCATATGTCGTCAGAGTATGTATATATTCAATAAGCAAACCCGAACTTCAAAGTCAAAGTATTCATGTGAGCCTAGAATTGAAAGACTTGGCTATACTAGTCAAGCATCCTAGGATAGGTAGCAACACTGTCTACCGTCCATTCTCTTCTCGTCCTCCTCTTCTTGAGTCAGTTGCACTTGAACTAAGAAGGGAATACCACATTCCTTGAGGAAAGAGCTGCTAGAATGAGGAATTGGAATCACCATGTTGGAAAAAGGTTATCTCTTTATCGCTTTAGCCGAGAGGAGCTACATAAAACTGACATTGTACAAGATAGACGCATAGTCATAAAAGACTACAAAAGAAATAGATTTGTTATGACCTATATTATGAGGAGACTTGGGTAGAGTTTTGTGGTACTAAGAGGATGTCAAGTTTCAAAGTAAAAAGAATAAATGTCAGATACACCGAATAACCCTAGAACACAAGATCTAGTAATCATGATGACTTGGTTGATAAGGAGTAAAGTAGGGGAGGATAGGGCAGAGAAACTATACAAAAAGCACTTGAATCCCCTAATTTGATTTGACAATAAGTAGGCTTTTGGGACCTATTTTATTTTCCTATTTTTACAATCAACTCAATAAACCCTCAACATGACTATTGTACATAAATATATAAAGAAAAATAAAAATTATTTTCGTTCAAAAATAATCTATATAGTGCGCAAGAAACACAGAATAAAAAGCTATAATGAACACTTTACAAACATGTATCTCCTCTAAAAGGACTCAAAATTGACCAAACTCGCCTTTATTGTTCATAAAATTAAATTATCTATTTAATGACAATTTTTCATTTAATTTGGCTTGTAGGCCCTCATTGTGCAATATATATGTATATAATAATAAATTATTTTCTCTTTATATTTTTCACTTTATTATCATTTTTTTATATTTGTAAATATTATACAAAATACATTCAAATAATACAAATAAAATAAAAGTATTAAAAATACTAAAATGAGTAAATTTATAGAATATATGGGTAAATTATACATATAATATACCTACATAATATATGTCCTTAATTATTAAAGTAAACATATAAAATCAAGAAAATACACTAGAAATACACCAACATATTTTAAATAATTTATAAATATATAAAATACCTTTATAAAATTGCAAAATGTAAAATTCAAAATAAAAAAATAATGTAAATACGCGTAAATATACCTATAAGTATACATGTAAATATTAACATATAATAAAGAAACTTGTAAAAATTAAAAATAATAATAAAATACTAGATAAAATAATAAATATCTTTCATTTTTTAATAACATTAAAAAATATTTATTTAGTTTTAGCTATTTAATAAAGGGATTTAGCTCAGCATTTTTTTAGTTGCTCTACGTGGACGAACTAGGAGCAAGCTTTTGTTGACCTTCGATCAATTACCCCTTTAGCACCTCTGACTTGTTAGAGTGTCTCGAGTCCACATCATCTTCCCATTTCCCACTACAATCTAATGATCAAATTGCCTTGTGATCTGATTGAAAATTATCAATGGGATCTCTATGTTTCTTGCCCTAAAAACGACACCCATCGATATTCATCAATAAAGGCAAGATCTATGTTGGAAGTTCGCCTCTCCGTTTGCGTATAAATAATCCCCTCCATGCCTCTTTTAAAGTTTGATCCCTCTTTACTATTTGTAACCCCAATCCTTCAATTGCTAAAAACCCTTGCTGCTGACAACTGCAATCTCGCGGGATCTTTGGTGTGGAGAAGAAGAGGTTAGAGGTGGAGATCCAACCTCGCCGGAGTAGCCGTCGACATAGCTTGTTGCACTCTATTCTTACATGTAAGAGCCAATTTTTTTAGGTTAGTTTAAATTCTAGGGTTAGTTTCATTCTTTTATTTTTACCAATTCAATCCTAACAACTTTAAATTGTAATTTTCCCTTATCACTGGAGCAGCTACTCCAGCTTAAATACATCATGAACCCATCCATGTTTCGACTCCATTTCATACCACTCTCGTTCCTCCCCATATCATTCATGAAAGCCCTATCATTTTAGCATGATTCATACAAGGAATCGGGAGATACGATCTCTATCTGTCATAATCTATCGGAGCACTTTGCTCATTGATGAATGTGTGATTCATCATTCTAAAAGTTGAAAATATATCTTTTTTCGTAAGTAATTTGCTGCATTTCTCATTCATGCATTTAGAATTAATGTTTGCATTTTAGCATGTATTTTTGCATCAAATAAGAAGCCAAATTCGCCTGTAAATATCACGTGTATATTCACCTTATTTCCCCTATTTTTTTCTATTTTTCATTAACTTAGAATTGAAGAAAATCTACTTTATAGTGTACATACTACTAACACTAATAAAATAAATTGTCAATAAAAGAATAACTTGTAAACTTGACCAATAAAACCCAAACCCTAATTAGAGACTAAGAGCCTTAAAATGTGAATATCCCTCTCATAAAGTGTCCTATAGACGCCTACTCACTTTTGAATTAATGTATGCTTAATTACCATCAAAATAAACCAATTGAAAAGAATAGGTGTTCATCTGAGAAACTTGAGTTTTGGGTCCCAATTGTATATTGTACACACTGATCAACTTGTAACTTTATTTTATCTTTGTATTGTCATAATTATAAGAAATCCAAAAAAATAGATCAAGTTGTAAATATTTATTTCATATTTTCTCTAATTTTACTTTGATTTATCTTATTTTAAAATGCCAAAAACTATGTAAAAGACCAAAATGTAGTAATTTATACCAATAAGATACCACCCAAAGATACTTTATGCATAAATAATTTATTTGGGTTTCATTCCTTCATACAAGTTGTAGAAATCGTCGAGACGAGTAACTTTCATGTTGACTGCTCCCATTTTTATTTCTTTTTTTCTTTATATCTAATTTTTGAATTTTCTGGGAGTGACACGTGGCAGCTCCTGGAGCCTCCACCCATCACACCATTTTATTTATATTATTATTTATTTACTTATTCATATTATTATTTTTTAGTTTATTCTATTTCAATTTATTTCCTCGCCACGTGGAAGCCTCAAGGAGTGCCATCTCGCCTACCTCTTTCTCGATCATGTGTTCTCTCTTCTCTCTTCCCCTACGGTCGAGTCCTACACCTGTCGCTACGCCCTTCGCGACGGGGTTGCAACTGCTAGACCCTGTGACTTGGCCCCTCTCTCTGCCTGTCTCACCCACTACAACCTCCCCGTATATTACAACGGTGAGGATCTCCCCAGCAACCCTCCCCACGTCCCAACCCTCTCTTCCCACTCCTCCACCAAATCATATTTGGCGTGATCCAGTGATGTTTCTGTTGCCACTATGAGTTTCCTTGAAGCTTTCTAATCTCTCCGCATAGCTCGAGTGATAACCTACCGGACACCATCTCCAGCACCCCGGGAACTTTGTCCATCTTTTAAGGTAAAGCCCATTTTCCCTTCCTTCTTCTCATTTCCTCCTCTTTCTTACTTCATTCCTTCAGTTCTTATATTTCTCCCTCTACAACGATCAAATCCAATACCATCACCACCTCATCAACCTTCTTCCCACTTCGTTGTTTCACCATCACGTTCCACCCGCATCGCCCTTCCTCTGTTCGTCGCTCGTACACCATCATTTATCATGCCTCTATCTATTGGGCTTCTCAACATGCTAGCTTGCAGCCATCGAATGTGTCCCCACGAGGATAGCTAAGCCACGTTTGTGCCTATGAAACACCACTGACATCGTGCCTTCTCGCCTCAAGAAATATCCATATGTATCTCCTCCACACACCTCAAACTCTAGTAATCTTGTACAACCCTCAGACCGTGAGTCTCTGCCTCAGCCCTCAATTTTCCTTGGCCGCCATGACGAAGCATCGGTCGTGTATCGATCGATCTTCAGGCAGCTATCTCTGCCACGCCTTCTCCCTCCATGTGTCATCGCACCATCGTGCCTTGAGCTCTCTGGTCATCTGTACCTTCACCTCCAGGTTAAACTCCACACATGAGATCAAAGTCGTATGTCAAACTTGAGCCCTCAACCAATCTACCTTGAGCTCCTAATCGAGCGAATTTATCCAATCTCTGTACCGCTAACTTGTGGTGACCACTGCCATCTCCTTCGCTTCCTCCTAGGAGCAACATGTTGATGAAGCATCACAATATGTATCCCGCAAGTAGCCTTAGTCATCGCCCTATAGTTGGTAGTCAACTGCAGCGTACTCTCCTCTAACCTCATGTAAATCTTGCTTGTATCCCTCCTGTAGTGCTTTGCACGTGCTGGTGGGTTGAATTTGCAAGGCATCCCCTACTTTCTCCGCATTTATAGAGAAACCCCCCCAATTTGAGCAGCATGTGTGTATCTGCCGCCCCTTAGAGTATTTGTAGCAACACCTCCATGGGTCTAGGTTATTAAAGAACCTCCCATAGCACTACTTTTTATGTTATTTTATTTATTAATTTATTTGCATGGTCATCCCTTTATTGAAGCTTAAATTTGGACCTCAACTTTGCATTTGTATTTTAATCAAAAAATAACACGTTCATGTGCATCTAATTATGTACCTTTTGGCTATTTAATTAGAATTTTGAGAGAATTGGGTAATAAATTAACATTATTTTTGAAAAGAAATTACGTACTTTACCTAATTCATGGTTTTATATTTTTATTTAGTTAACGTTTTCTCCTAAAATCAAGAATAAATCAAAAAAGAAGCCTATGAATGTGATTTAGTTTGTATCCAAGTTTCATCTAAATTGGACATGTCTAAATCAATTCTTAAGTAATTTTAGTAAATAATTTTTACTTAAATAAACAAATATTATTTTCGTGAAATTTCAAATATCATGGATTGCATATTAAATTATTTTTATGAGATAAATTGGTTTCTCGATAAATTGATTTTGTGGATTAATTGGGAATTAAATAATAATAGTAACTCTTTCCTCACTAAAAAATCATAAAAAATCCATATTTTGTCAAAAAATTACAAAAAACACTTATAATAAGGATTTCATCATTTTTGCATAACATATGGTTGAAAATTTCCATAAAAACCCAAGAAGTGTGCAATTTTCATTGTTGCATTTTAAACCCAAAAATTCAAAAAATTCATTTTGTAATCCCAACTTGATTATGAGTCTAGGAAAAATACACATTGGCTAAATTGTATTAATTTGACATAAAATTTAGATTGGATAAGTTGATTGTTTTCTTAATAACATAGTTCAATCGCATTTTTTGCATTTGCATTTATACTCAATAAATAAATATAAAAAAACTGCTTAGAAAACCATGAACTAATTCATCTATGTTGACTCGATGTTGTTCCTTTTCCTCCTTGAGTCGACCCTGGAGCTTGCCTTGGAAAAATAAACACAAAACTGCACATTAATTAATTCGTTGATTTATCAATTTGTATAGTTAATTTTTTATCGATCTTGATGGCCCGACTACAACAAATTGTCACTATTATATATGGTAAGCTGAGGCTCGTCAAGTGGCGTCATTGCTGGAGAGGCAAATGGCTTAGGATAATTTTAGAAAATTAGATTTAGGCTTCCCATTCACTCGGGTAGTGTCACCCGTGAACCACCTTGTAATTATTTCATTTTTTCTTTCTTCCTTTTTCTTCAATTATTTTGCTATTTATTTATGTATATATTTTGATCCCTCTCTGACATAAATTTTATCTTTTTATGTGCGGGCCTAGTGGAGTTGGAGCAACTTTCTTGAAGTCGACACATTGCAAAGTGCATCGAGGGTTGGTGATTTGCGGAATGATCTAGCTATTAGGTGCCAAGAAGAAAATTTTTTATTTGAGAAGAGAGATTTTAGTTTTAGTTTTTGAAAAAAAATAATTTGTAATAATTACTTCATTTACAATGGATTATGTTTCAAGTCTTGCATGTGTACGTGGACTCGAAGTTTGCCTTGTCTGTGTATCGAAACCTATTTTACTCTCCAGTGAGGTAGGTTCGACTTGAGTGGCGAAATTAGGATAGGCATACAAGAGTGTAATTTCAAATTTGTATGTCCCCTTGATAGTTTAGGCCACAAATCTCAGAAGATTCACCATCTTTTAAGATTCATAATGAGATGCACATAGACACATACTATTTCCCTATTAATAGTATATTGTTTAGGTATGGTTTTCTCAATCAACATGCATTTAGTGTAATTTAAAATTTTATTTTTGCATAACACATAGAGAGTGTTGGGAGTTGTTGTAAGTATACCTTCTTCTGAGCATGCATCATCATTTAAGATTTGCATTCTGATTTACGATTGCTCCCTTGTTTTACAACCTTGTATTAAAAAGGAAAAATGGGACTGAACGATAGATGTGTTATGTTGTGCTCAGATAAATTTTCAAGGGACAACCTAAATCTAAAATTTGGATGGAATGGAGGAGATTGATTAAATATAATTTAGGATAAAAAGAACCTTTTTTACTGGTGCATAAAGCACTCATTGTTTGAATTTACTTGCAAGTGAGAGAGAGAAGAACACTAGGACAGAGACAAGACAGGATTTTCATATTGGCTACATATTCTATAAAAATGATTAGCTACTTCTAAGTTTGGAAATATGTGTAGCCGGTTAACGGTCAGGATTTACTTAGCAGAGTGGATGGCTTAAAGGATACTATATAAGGCTCGACCCTTAAGTAACATGTAGCCATTTTATAGTCCGTACTTACATCCATACTGGATGAAAGTAGGTGCAACTATACATAAGAGTCATTCCAGTATTTAGGGAAATATAGGAACCTAACAGGTTATTAACTCTTTTAAAGTTTGCATTTATCACCAAATAAAATTGAAAAGACAAAAGGTTGAACTCTTGCGGTCTTCACTTGTGTTGAGTTGTGAATTTGAAGTTTGCATTGCGTTTGTATTGTATGAGTATTCTCAGCACATTCAAGTGCACCATAGAACTAGTGTCTCATTTAATATCGAGTTCTAAACGATTATTTTGACATCAAAGATGACTAATTGGGGGGATATTTATTCGGACTTCATGAATCTCTCTTTAAACATTGCAAGAATTACTTCTTTAAAGGTCTAGGCACGACCTAGACAAACCTAGACTCTTGACCTTCTTGAGTTCAAGATCACTCACTCTCGAGTTGGTCACTCACGAACCATTCCCTTTCTCTCCTCCCACTTCACCGAGGAAGGCCTTCACCTCGATGAGAATATCTTGATTCCATAATCCTCTTCTAATCAAGAACACATTGATTAATCAGGTATCCAAGAAGATTCAAGTAGAATACATATAAAAAAGAAGAGGAAGAAGAACACCCCAAGGACCCCATGATGATGATACTAGCCAGATCAATTGTATTTGAGCAGCAACACTCCTTACTCTAAGCTCAGCTAGGACATCCCAATGTTGGGGTTGAACTTCCAATGGATGCGGCGTACAACCTCGAACTGTATATAATTTAGAATTATTTGAGTCCAGTCAAAATTGAAGTTGATTTTGAGTTGAAGCCACCATTTTTGATGTTGTAACCACACTTTAAATGTTCCTATGTTGTAACCTTAGACATCATGATGTTATCCATGGTTATATTAGGCTCATAACCCTACCATTTACTTGAGGTGGCAAAGCCGACTACTAGGTGAAGAATCTTGGAATTACAATCACTACCTATGCCCAATTCTAGAACAATTTCATGAAGAAGTTCTATCCCCTGAGTAGGACTAACATGATAAGGACATGCATCAATAGCTTTTCCCATCACCCCATGAAACCTTCTGTGAAGCTTGGGAAAGGTATATGAACATCCTACAGAAATGTCCTTGTCATGGTCTAGATGACAACATCTTGGTCCAGTCATTCTTCATTGGTTTCAACCCTAGGATGTAGAGTTTAGTGAGTGTTGCCTATGGATGTAGCTGATAACCATGGTCTTGCAAGTAATAAAATCTGAGTCGTGTCGTTGTAGAAAAAATCGCTCAAAACAACTCCCTAGTTGATCGAATAAAAATGAATAAAATAGGAGAGAAAGAGAATAAAAGTGGGCTCTCCCCTATTTTATATACACTATTTATTTTACCAATTAAGTGTTCTTGGGTCGAACATAGGGAGGCATAATAGCTAGACTAGGGTTTTTTTATGAAAAGAATATTTTTGTGGTTTTTATTCTTCTTGAAGAAAGTAAGAAAATATTTATAGTCAGTTTTAGATTTTGGAATTTTTAATTGATTTTTAAATTTCAATTTTTTATTTGATTTTCAAAGTGATATTTTTCAAACGATTTATATACTACATAATGTGTGAGACTACATAAGAAATAGGTGATACCTTATAATAGGTAAATGCTCAAGCGATTGGATCGAGGAGGACTCAAAAAAAACTCAAAACGAAGTCGAAAATTTAGGAATAAAATCTCAATAATCTCAACTAAAATCCTCGAATTTCAATTCAAAACAAAATGTAGAAAAAATACGATGTATGGTAATGTCCAAGGTCCAATAATGTTCAATGTCTAGTGTAGAAATATAGAAAAAAAATAAAAAAAAAAAAGATAAAAGGTATCTTCTTTCAAATAGGACCTTGGTAAGGGAACTCTTTGCAAGAAAAAAATATGAGTCTTACACTTAGGTCTCTGCATGGGGATATAAATGTAATGATGGCAAAATTTGGAGGTGCGGTTGAAGTCTACAAACCGCAGGGGCTGATGATGAAAAATTTACACCATTTAGTTTGAGCGGTGGAGATTAGAATGTGAGCACAAATCTTGGTTGTTGATTGGATGACAAACATCACAAGACTGCTATACACGCATTCTCGGTGTTCTTCCCTAATTTTTGGAGCAGCGATGACAAATTCCCACTTCTGATCAACCTCTGGTGACGTGCTAGCAAAGGTGAGCTCCTACAGGGCCAGGAGGGGATCGCGTATCCCATCCAAGCTCCCCTACGACGAAAAATGGACAGAGAATATGGTGTATGTTGGAGAAAGTTCTAGGGTTTCAAGCCGTAGAACGTCTTCTGCTCAATTCCTTGCACTGATCTACTCGCTCCATGGAGAGAATCGAACAGCTCCATATAATAAAGATGCAACTCCCGAGATAGTGATACCTGCAAGAAGATGATGGATGCTCGATTCCTAATGGAATCAGTCAATGGATTAAGGTGATATTTGTATTTTAGAATAAGTTATGACCTACGAGATTTGGAAACAAAAATTGATGTGATTTTGTGCGAATTAGAGATGGAATCGAATCACAAACGATAGATGGGTGAATAACCTTTCTAATTGGGTAATTAACTGCACTATTTTTGGATGAAAATGAGAAATGGGAAGATGGAAAATGAAGGAATACCTAGGTATGTGAGTATAAGACTATTTGGTCGCTTCTCAACAAGTCGGCTACCTGGAGCACAACGTGGAGGATTAGCCACAATGCAAGGTTGATGCAGCCCTAAAACTATCCTCTGATTACACTCCTTCCATGTGGGTCAGGCACAATGAGTTATTACCTCCTTGGTTGGCTGGAGTCGGGGTAAGAAGATAGGGGCTCGACTAGTTTGTTCGGGAGAAGGGATTAGTTAGTTGGCTCACATCAAATTTGGAGTGATTTGTAGATGAAAATGGGAAGGGTTAGGATGAAATCAATGGTAGGCATGTATTTAAGTCGTTAGATGGATAAGATCGAAGGTTTAGATTGGATTTAGGTGGTGAAGTTTCGTGGGAAAAATTAAGTGAACTTAGTTGTTGGAACGGAGCTGCAAAAACATGCTCTTGAAGAAGAAGCACCAGGTGATGACACGCATCAGTACTTGGTTGGCCAAGAGATAAATAAAAATAATAATTAATTATTAAATAACAAATAATGTTATTCAAAATAGGTATAAAAATTAAAAAGATAGAAAATTAAATTAACTAATTTATAAAATGTTTTTTGATAAATAATTAATATTTAACGAAATATAAATATGATAGTAATAATTAGGTATAAATAATGCTTGATAAGTAGGCATTTGATTTTTAATTTAATAAATTAATAAATAATATATCATGTTTATATTTTTAGTATCTGTTAGGATTATAAATAGAGTATATGTGAATTCTTATAGATTTTAATAAATTAAATTAAGTATATTAACAAATAAGGGTATAAAACACAATTCAATTTCACCTATAAATTAGTTTTTTTGATTTATTTAAAATATTATATGGTGTCAAAAAAATTAAAATAAATCATGTTTAAAATATAAGATAAAGAAAATTATTAAAAATTAAAAAAAATCATTAAAATTATAAATAATTTATTCTAAATAAAATAGATAACCCAAAAATAAAGTTGTTACTATATCCTAAAATCAACTTTTTGCAAATGGACTCTGATTTTAGTGAAATCGCCTTCATTGATGAGAGAATATTAGTTTATGAACTTTAAAGATAACTAGATTGAAATTGGAGTTCGTATGACAAAGCTTTGATGTTTGAAAGTTGAGAATTTGATAATTTAAAAAGTTGGATTTCTTGGCATATATATAAGATAATCTTTTCAACTTATTTTTATATTTTTTTTATAAATTTTTAGAAATAATGATGAAAAATGTATGACTAAAAATATATACATATGAATTAACTAAAAATCAATGAAGATTTGATAATTATTGGATAAATAATGAATAATGTGTCGACTGTATAATTATTTTTTTTATTTTCTATCCTTATCTCCCTATACTTATTTATTTGTCGACCAATTCCTGCTGAATTGGTCTTGGGGATTTATTTTTTTAAATATATCTTGCAACAATATTTATATTGTATAAGTCATATTGTACAGATATACATATCTAGAATCTTACTTCTTTTTTCCTTATTTTTATTCATTTATGTATTTACATGATTTTGATGCTTAAATGTGCATTCTTGTTCATGAATGAGGTTTTGATAAAAGATGGAAATTAGTGGATATTTACATGTATTTGCTAAAGATTTTAAGATAAAATGCAGACAGAATGTTAATGAATCATCGATTCATCAAACCCCTATACTTAAACTTTGCTAGTGTCTTAGAAAACACTTATTTATAGAATGAGGAACAAAGAATGAAAGTTAGAATGAATTTGTTTTCCTAAACCAATTAATAAGAACAGACAAAGGACAGAGCTCGGTCGGACTAAAACAAGCATTTCGTCGAAGCCTTAACTAGAATTAGGATTTTAATCTCAACAGTCCTCAAGTTCCACAAATCCTTATTTAGATTCACGTCAACTTCCAGCTCAGATGCACTTATCCATATCTCTAACTCTGTCAACCTTGAATTCAATTTGTAATGTGTGCGAATTGTTTTAGCTCTTCCCGCTTAAAGAAGTGAAGAACCTCCTATCCCAATAATACACTCCCATTGGTTCCTCATCCAGATACTCTTTCCTCGAATTGGAGGTGTTCCCTTCTAAGGTCGTGTTGTGTCCACATTCGAATAGAGAGAGAAAGTAGAAGAATGAGAATAGAACTGGAGTGCGACCAGTGTAGGCACATCTCCTTGTGAAACCCAGTTAGTTTAGCTAAGTCTCCACTAAGATGTGCAGGCTCTTTGGTGGAAGATTGGACCACTATGGTCATATTTGTATTTTATGGATTTTTCTTTTTATTGGCTTTGTAATGTTGCTTGTAATGCATCAATCTTTTTATGCCTCAACAGATATAGCATCTTTTCATTCCATCCATTTTTTGGGGTCTTGGAAAAATTATGCTAGCAGATCCTTCCATCATCTGAAGTATTATTTCAACCCCACAACTTCCGTCTTTAGACGTCTGTTCCAATGGACAATGATGAAAATGCACCACTAAAATGGATTGCCCCAAGAGCAAAGTGCATGTGTCTTGTTCACTGATGAAGAGGTAAACGGATGGCACCAAGTGTTCTACATAGACATGTTTAATTTGACTTCTCAAATATGGTTTTATGGAAAACAAAGATTAAGTCAAAGAGCTGAAGAGTCTAAATTCCAATTCCTAAGTAGGCTACTTACAATGAGAGTTTAAGGCCATAATCAAGTTCCATCCTTTAGACTATTCCCAATCTTTAGTTCTCTAAATCAAACTTATTCAGAAAAATGCTAATGCAAATGCAACTATATTTTTGTGAAGTATATTTTTTGAATTTTACTCATTTTTGTGGATTTTAAGGATTTTGTAATTTTATGAATTTTGTGACTTTACATTTTATGGTTTCAATGTAATAAAAAAGTATATATATACAAGAATTTTACAAAATAAATTACCCATATTTTATTTGGGTTAAGTAACTAACGTTTTTTTACAGACTTTATATACAAAAAGGTTTACAAGGATTAAATGATTTTGGATTAAAACTTTTACATATATTTTAATAAACAGGATTTTAAATAAGTATTATAAATATTAGATACATATTTTATATACATATTTTAAATTAAGAATTTTAAATAAGGGTTTTTTACATATTTACTTATTTATAAGTATTTTATAAATAAAAAATAAATAAATGGTTTTTAAATTATAAATTTAAACATTTTTTAAGGATCTTATAGATATAGAAAATACATGAAAGTATGAGTTATGGATGCAACTATATATAGAATATATATGCACCCCCCTATTTTAAGCGTGTGTTATGTCCTCACAGCGTCAAAAGAGAAAAAAGGAGGACGTAACTCACGCTAAATAAGAGTGGGTGAAAAAGAATAAACGAATACAAGTCAGTCGACCCCTCTATATTTATGATCATGTCATACTAAGTATAATGGAATACAAAAATGAGGTGACTGAGGAAAAGGAATATACAAATGAAGGAACAAAAGAAAGAAAAGAAAACAAAATCAATGAAATCACTCGGTCCCCCATACTTAGGATAAGGTATCCTAAGTATAGAGAATGAATGCGGTAAAAAATTAGGGACTAGTAATTAGTGTAAAAGAAAGGAAAACAAAAGAAAAATAAAAAGAATAAAATTGAATGGTACAAATCAACGGGTAATTGGTCCCACAAGTACATAGGATAGGGACAAGCGAAAAATCGGGACGATTGTGGACTATGAAGAATATACAAGTGGAGTACCCCAGAAAATCAAAAGTCTCACAGGTCTCTGAATAGAGTGAAATGAAGAGGAAGAGTTGTCATGCATCGTGTATAAAGAAGATCTACTCAACACGGGCCAGATGAACAGTAGTCTCCATGAAGAGCTTTAGCATCTACCCATTCACCACGAATGGCTCTACACCAGGTGACACATCTGATATAACAATACTTCCATTATCGTGTACCATTATGACTATGTATGGTCCTTCCCATTTTCCCTTTAATTTGACAGGAAAGTCTCAATTATGCATTGAACAACAATACTTTCTGAATAGGGACAAAGATCTTGTGTCGAATGTGTCTATCATGCCATCCCATCATTTTGTCCTTATAAATAAGGGTATTCTCGTATGCATGATTTCGAATCTCTACTAGCTCATTCAGATCCATCTTCCTCTTGGCTCATGCCTTCTACATATCTAATGAAATCTCTATGATATCCCATTCAGATTTGTGAATGATCTATACGGGCAAATGGTATGGCTTCCCATAAACCAATCTGAAGAAGTACCTAAGTACGATGTGACCAAAGAACCTGATCTAGAATCTGCGACCAGATCTTCCTATCCGGTCATACTAATTCTGAATAATGGATTTCACCTCCACATTTGAAACTTCAGCCACGTCGTTCATCTATGGGTGGTAAGGAGAAGACACTCTATAAACAATGCCATAGTTCTTCACTTTTTCACGTCCTTATTAATGAAATGGCTACCCCCATCTGAAACAAAAATACATGGAATACCGAACCATGAAATAATATTCTCCCTCAAGAAGCTGCCCACTGTCCTGCTATCAGCGGTTCATGCATGTATAGCCTCCACCCATTTACTAGCATAGTACACAACAATAAGAATGTACTCCAAGCCACTCCTCGATGGGAATGGTCCCATAAAATCTATACCCAATGTGACAAATATCTTGAAAATGATAACATGTCACATATTCATCGCATGTCTAGCACTGAATATCCCTACTACTCTCTGACAATCTAGGCAACTGTTCAGAATGTGCAAGCATCTGTAGTAAGAGTCGTCCAACAAAATATACCATGAAGTACATTCTTCATTGTCCTCTTCCCAAAATGATGCCTCACGCCTCTAAGGAATGGCACAAAGTGAGGACACTATTATATTCCTCTTGAGGAATACATCGTATGTAAACACAATTCATTCCGTTATGAAAAAGAATCAAATCCTTCAAATGGTAGTATCATGCCTCGGAAACTAGCTTGTCGACTCGATCCTTCAGCCAATTCCGTGGACTCTTATGTGTAACAAGAAAGTTCACTATATATAAATACCATGGAAGCTCTGTAACTACAAATATACTCTCGTATGAAAAACTCTCTACAATCTCTCGCATGTTATCATCTAAAAGTTGCTCTATCTACAATCAATAGAGGTGATCATACCACGTTCTTCACCTCAGGTTTATCCTTAATGTCCAAATCAATCTCCTATAGTAGGAGAATCCATCTAAGAAGGTGTGCCTTGGTATCCTTCCTCTTCATTAAAAATCTGACAGTTGGATGATCTGTGTAAACTGTAATCTTTAAACCAAGAAGATATGATATGAATTTGTCCAATGTGAATACCACTACCAACATTTCTTTCTCTGTCACTGTGTGGTTGCGCTGAGCATCATCTAAATTCTGGCTAGAATACTGTATGGCAACAAGAAGTCCATTCATGCTCTGTCCTACTACAACCTAGAACGCAAGATCTGAAGCATCCATCATGATCTCAAAGGGAAGAGACCAACCAGGTAGTTATCGGACATGACCACTTATAATCATCTCCTTCAATGTGAGGAAGGAACTAAGACATTTCTCATCAAACAAGAACTCAATGTCTTTGCCTAATGATTTAGTTAACAGTTGGGCAATCTAAGAAAAATCTTGAATGAATAGTTGGTAGAAATCGACGTGCCCTATAAAAGACCGTAATTGCTTGATATTGGATGGTGGCTTGAGACACTTGATAACATACACCTTGGTTGGGTCAACTTCCGAGCCTCTCTTGGAGATGACATGCCCCAACAGAATACTTTTTGTAACCATAAAATGGTTCTTTTACCACTACAAAATGAGATCTGCATGACAACACTTCTGAAGAATCTGGTCTAGGTACGCTAAACAATCATAAAAGGACACACCATAGATCGAAAAATCATCAATAAATCACTAACCATGTCTGTAAAAATGGAAAGCATGCACCTCTAGAATGTAGCAAGGGCATTGCACAATCCAAATGGCATTTGTCTAAAAGCATATATGCCAAAGGGACATGTGAAAGTGGTCTTCTCCTGATCTTCGAGAGCAATAGTGACTTGGTTGTATCCGAAGTAATGGTCAAGGAAACTGAAGTACTCCTTCCCTACAAATCTTTCTATGACCTGGTCTATAAAAGGGAAACAGAAGTGGTCCTTCTTCATTACAACATTTAATTTCCTGTAATAAATGCATGCCTACCATGACATGGTTACTTTCTTTGGAATCTCTTCTCCAATCTCATTCTTGACCATATGAACTACCATTTCGGGACAACATGTAATGGGCTAACCGATTCAGCATTGGAGATGTGATAAATAAATACTGCATCACACCATTTCATAATCTATTTCTTAACAACTTCTCGTAAAACCAAATTCAACCTATGCTGAAACTCTTTAGAAGGTTCATTGTCATGATTGAGATAGATATGGTGAGAGGACAAAGAAGGATTTATCCCGTGGAGATCGGATATACTCCACCCAATAGCCTTGTGATTTCTTTCACAAGATGAGCTGAATGATCGGAAACTGTTGATGTGGACCTACAAGGAAAGCATATTTCATAGTGGGTCGGAATGTCTTCAGTTCTGGCAAAGTAGAATCTGGCTATGGTGTATCCT
Organism: Ottelia alismoides; assembly: GCA_037367405.1. Taxonomy (NCBI): domain Eukaryota; kingdom Viridiplantae; phylum Streptophyta; class Magnoliopsida; order Alismatales; family Hydrocharitaceae; genus Ottelia; species Ottelia alismoides. The sequence goes on from JAZKJV010004850.1 coordinate 317,385, forward strand.
CCTCTATTTGTGTACGGGGATCTGTTATGATGGTAGATGTGTCTGCAATATGGTCATAGACCATCTTAATATGCTCCAGAGTCAGACTACATAAGATGTCTAAAACATCATCCAACTCGCTATTGTGCTCATCCCCAGAATGACTAGATAAAAATAACTCGGCTAAACAAAAACCAGTCTCTAAATCATATGAAGTGGCGGAATCGTGTGAACTTTCAGAATTTGAAATATATGCAATCAAATCTTCAGTGTCTACTCTATATGGTCATGATTATCCATGTTGAAATATAATGTACAGTCATAGGAACTTCCAACTATAGTCTCAGGACCCATCCTTTCCTATGATATCACAGGTATCTACTTGATACCTCTCAAGGTTATCAAAGCAAACCTCATCCATGTAATCACAGGTGTTTAAAGTACTCAAGTCATCTAAACAGGCTATAAACGCAACACTGGATGTATGTGATTCTCTAGCCATCTCTATATGTAGCTTCTCTCCCTCGACGTGAAAATATACCTTCCCTATATGATAATCGAAGAGGGTCTTCGCAGTCTATAAGAAAGGCCTCCCAAGAATGATCGAGGTAAGGAGTAACTGTGTAGGGTAATCCATGTTTAGGACAATAAAGTGTGCTATAACTACAAGCCTTATACGTGCATGATAACGTTCCTCAAAATTCCCCTAGGTCTCTTTACAAATCTATTAGCAAACTAAAGGATCGTGCAAGATTTATAAAAAGGGCCTATCTTGAGCTTGTTAAGAAAACAAGATTGTAAGAGATTGATCGAGGTACTGTTATCTAATAGAGTGGGATCGAATGTTGCATGGGAAATCTCGCATCTGGCATAATGTGCACCCGAATCCTTCTACTTCTTTTGTAATCTGTTCTAATTAGCACAAGATGTGGACTTGGTCAAAACATGTTTCTCTGTACATGATCTCTTCTTCCTACGTGTGGTACTCTATTCGTCAATTGTTGCTTGAGCATAGGGAAGTGATCCAAGGCATAATGGACTACAATCTTCAAAAGATGTGATCTTTCAACAATCGCTCATTCTTTAGAGTAACAACATTCTTTTTGGTATTTTTCTTCTCTTCTCCATACAAGGCATGTAGAAAATGAACAAACTCAAGAACAACAAACTCAACAATTTTATTCAAATCATTAGAAATGGGATGAGCATGTAAATCGAGAGTCTCAGAAGTATGTTCAAAATTATCTAAAACATGGGAAGAAAAATTTACATCGGGAGTATCTACATTGTCTGGTGTGGTATTATCATCTGACTCATGTGCCCATGTCTATTATATCTGCATCTCTCTCCTCTCTTTAAATATCAAGCTAGACATCGGGGTGGTCCTCCTCCTTAACATTAAAGTGTGTATCATCATGGATCGGCTCTAATTCCTCATCATGTGCTCTCTCATCTACTCTATCAGGTGCTCGTGGAGATCTACCACTCCTGAGACGAATGGAGTTAGATAAAAATTCAGGAAAAGAGATCATACCAATAGTGGTGTCTACCTAATTTGAGTGCCTCCTCTTGTTGTTCGGATTCATATGAGGTTGGGTTGGGAGAGTGTTCTTTGGTATTGTTAACTCATCCAAGCAATGGTTAACTACCTCCATCCTTGTAGTACGTGATGTCTAAAGCGTACTCAACATGTCCTTGATCTGATTCAGTGCTAGGGCCTGTGAAGAAATCTTGGACTAAATGTTGTGTCCCTGGCTCTCTCTCCTATCTAGGAGTGTGTTGTTATGGTGTGTAAGACTGAGTAGATCTTAGTGTTGTGAACAAAGATTGTTGTTGCTAGTGCTGTTGATATGGATGTGTAGTAGGATACTGATGTAAATGTAGTCTCTGATATGTATGCAAGTGAGATTATTGTTGTGTGTAATGTTGGTGATGCTAGAAATGCAGACGTCCATACTATAGATGACTATATTGCTGCTATTGCGGGTGATGTACGCCGTAACGTGTGGTGAAGACTGGATAGGAGCATACCACATCCCATTGATCTCAGCAGTGGCATGAGAATCAACATCAACATCTTCAGGTCTAGTGATCTGACTCGAGTTGGCATTGGACGGATCCTCATGCCCATCTATCTGTGGAGTCTCAATAAGTTGGAGCAGCTCACTCTGAATAAAGTGTACATGATGGATGGGAGAAGTGGGTAAAGATATCCGAATAGGTTGTTAAGTGGAAGAAGGAGTACAAGATTGTTATTACTGAAGGTGCAACTCAGTCACCTTCTTTGTCAAATCACTCAATTGTTGAGTTTCTCCAACTCTCGTTGCAGCTATAAATCCTGAACTTGCTTCTGAATCGCATCTTCTAATGTAAGATTCTCACTAATAAATCCTATGTTGTGTCATGACTCCGAATCTAAAACATGCGCCACCTTCTTATGGTCTCTCTGGTGTGGTGGTTGTGGGCCCTTCTGGAATGCCCGAGTGGAATCGACAACCTGTGAATTCTCTGCCATTTCCTCAAAGATGGACCAAACTGACTCATCAAACCTATTCAGATAATTTCTACCACATGTGGTGCTCAATAGGCCATAAATATTCGGAATGAATCCTCCAAAATATTGTTGTACAAGCGCCTTCAAAGGTATCTCATGATGAGGGCTACTTTCTGTCAAATACTTGAATCGATGTCATGCCTCATGGAATGATTCATGTTGTAAATGTGTAAAATTGGAGATCTGGCTACTCATCATGTTCGTCTGTCCCAGAGTAAAATACTTATGAAGGAATGTGGATTTCATATTATCCCATGTAGAAATCTCCCTCCCCAAGTGACTCAACCAGTAAAGCACCTTATATACTAAGGTGAAAGGGAAGGCCTTGAGGCAAACAACCTCCTACGTAACTCTTGCATAACTAGCCATACCACATGTCATCTTCAACTGCTACAGAACGGTAAACGACCCCTCTGTAATGTTGCCATAGTACTTGTGAAACAAAGAAATGAAGGATGGTCTCAATTTATGTGACCCCTGATTGGGTGGTAACCTAATTTAATGACATAGCATCCTAGCTCCCGGGTCATACTCATCTCTCAAACCAGCAGGAACCACGTTAAGTGGTGGTGGGTTCCCAGCTCCTGCTCTCTACGTAGTGATCTCAGCTGTCAGCTCATCCTGGATTCTACACTGATCTTCGATATGTGTTCTCATATCCTATAGTGTGTATAGAATCCCCACAGTAATATCCGAAACTAGATTTCTCATCTGTATGTCTTTCCTTACTCAATCTCTCCTCAATACATTTGTCCTCAACCGATGCCTTTCCTCTAACCATAATCTTCGAATACTATACAAAGGAAAAAGTCTCATAAGAACTCAATGAAAAATGTGCATGAGAAATAGATGAAAACTTGAGGCATGGGTCTGCCTCAAATGAAGGCTGGGAGGTGAGGGAGTCTCGGTCTGACTCTCCTCGTGACTAGGTGGGACCAACTCGGGAAGAGGGTCATCTCGAGTCTGTGAAGACATACAACTAATAGTGGATCATCAAAAGCTCATGGAGTCTGAGCACAAAATCCATCTAGTCACATTTCGATGTCGAAAGAATACATGAGAGAGAATGAAGACAAGTTAAGACCATGGGTGTGAAGCTCTATAAGATGCAGAATATTGTACACCTCGCATACAAACACAATGAAACACCAAGTTCACAAACTTCACACAATGATGATAGTAAAAGTTAGTTATTTTATCTTTTTAATTTTATTTTTTTGGTGATCAATAAGTTGTTTAGCAATCTCACACGTGTATTCTCCTAAGGTAGTTCTTGCTTTAGCCGGCAGTGCACACCAACTTAAACAAAGACTATTTTTGCTAACATCTGAGGCAAGTGCTTGCAACAAGTAACAGGACCCGAGAGTGAGTCCAAGCGCTTCGGGCAAAAGTCCAGGATTTTGGGCTCTATTCCTTATGTGTGTGTGTCTTGCTCTATCTGGAGCGTTATTTTTTCAAAATGTGTCTCACAACGGGAGAATCATGTAATGTGACGAAAAATGATGATGCATGCAGAGATAGAGATCATACTTGATGCCAACAGTCTACATGCAAGTGACCCGTGCAGAATTTATAAACCCTAGGATAATGCATGAAAATTCAAAAAAACCAAGTCCTAATCAGCAATTCTATTGTAGGAATGAATTAAAATTTTCAAATCAGTCAATTACGCCTAAGTGTGGATTAGGGAGATAGGTTTTTACTTAGTCATCTAATTAAGTAGGCATGCAACCGTAGGCTCCACGAAAACATGTGAAACATAGAAAAATCAATGAAAACCGAAAGCTGTGGTGAGGTTCCCCAAGTGCACCAACACCTGGCGAAACAAACCTCGAAGAATAGTCAAAGTCCAGGTACAGTCACGATGCCCTCAGTGGATCCCTTTCTACAAAGGTCCAAATGGGAAAGTTGATGTTCCTCTCTCAGAAAATACAATAAAATCTACCAACTTGCTCTCTCATCTACAACCGACTCGTATAGAAAGAGTCGATCTCTATGCTCTCAATTAGTTCAGCTTCCTAAGAAGCTGGTTGATCCTGTAGGCTATGCAAAACACGTAAATACAAAAAGATGTAAAACCATAACCATAGAAAATTGAAGAAATCACGAAATCAAATGAAACTTAGAAAAGTCATATAAACTCTAAAAATACTCAAGAAAACCTGAGAAAAACAAGAAGAAAATAAAAAAATACATTCGAAAATTGAAAATGGCTAACACCTCCCCGACAAAGGTGCCATTTTTATAACCGGGGTCTTGCGAGGGATAAAATGTGAGTCATGGTGGTGTAGAAAAATTACTCAATACCAAACCCTAGTTGATAAAAAATCAAGAAAATAGGAGAGAGATAATGAGAATAAAACGAGTTCTCTCCTATTTTATCTAAATTATTTATTTTACTATGTAAGTGTTCTTGGGTCCAAAACAAGGAGGCATAATAGCTAGATTTGAGTTTTTTATGAAAATAATATCTTTCTTATTTTTTATTCTTCTTAAAGAAAGCGAGAAAATCTTTTTAAGCAGTTTGGCTTTTGAAATTTTTATTGATTTTTAATTTTCCAATTTTTATTTAATTTCAAAGTGATATTTTTCAATTGATTTATCTACTATATAATGCGTGAAACTATGCAAGAAATATATGATACTTTATAATAGATAAAATACTCGAGCGACGGGCACGAAAAGTACTCAAAACAAACTCAAACCGGAGTGGGAAATCGAAGAATAAAATCTAAATAAAATCTTTACTAAAATCCTAAAAGTTTGATTCAAAACAAAATGTAAAAAAATGTGCTAGAGTAATGTATGAGGTCCAATAATGTTCAATGTCTGGTGTAGAAATATAGAAGAAAAAATATAGAAAAGATAAAAGGGCTCTTCTTTCAAATAAGTCTCTAGTCCCCGAACTATTTGCAAGAAAAAATGTTGGAGTCTTACAATTATGTCCCTGTATGGGAACCTAAATGTAATGATGGAAAAATTTTGATGTACAGTTAAAGTCCAGAACTGCAGGGGCTGATGATTCAAAATTTCCACCCCTTTGTTTGAGAGACCAAGATTAGAAGGTGAACACAGATTTGGGTCGTCGATTGGATGATATGTGTCGTAATACTGCTACACAGGTGTTCTTCCTCAATTTCCGAAGCGTCGATGACGATTTTCCTCTTTTGATTAACCTCCTACGACGTGCTAGCAGTGGTGAGCTCCTATAGGTCCAGGATGGGATCACCTATACCGTCTGAGCTTCCCTACGGTGACAAATGGACAGAGAAGAGGGTGTACGCTGGAGAAGGTTCTAGGGTTTCGAACCCTAGAATATTTGGTGCTCAATTGCTTGCACTAATGTACTCGCTCGATGGCGAGAATTGAAGAAACTCCAGATAATAAAAGATGCTACTACATAGATAGTGATACCTGCAAGAAGATGATGGATGTTCAATTCATAATGGAATCAACCAATGGATTAAGGTATTATTTGCAGTTCAGAATAAGTTCCAGCCAGTGAGATTTGGAAACAAAAATGGATGTGTAATTGTGCGAATTGGAGATGGAATCGATTCACAAACGATAGATGGGTGATTAACCGATCTAATTGGGTAATTAGCTATAATAATTTTGCACTATAAATGATAAATGGGATGATGAAAATTAAATGAATACTAGGGAGAATAACTCTATAGTCGTTGCTCAAAAAGTCAACTAACTGGAGATCAGCATGGCGGATCGGCCAAGATGCAAGGATGATGTTGCCCTGTAACTATCCTCCGAATACCCACCTTCCACACGGGTCAGGAACAAGGAGCTGTCACCTCCTTGGTTGACTAAAGTGGGGGAAGAATATAGGGGCTCATCCAGTTTATTCTGGAGAAGGGAGAAGTTAGTTGGCTCCCGCAAACTTTGAAGTGATTAATATATGAAAATGAGAAGGGTTAGAATGAAATCAACAGTAGATGTGTATTTATGTTGTTAGAAGAAGAAGATCAAGGTTTAGATTGGATTTAGGTGGTGATGTTTCGTGGGAAAAACTAAGTGAACTTGGGTTATTGGAACAGAGCTACAACAACCTGCTCTTGAAGAATAAGCACCAAGTGCCGACAAGTGTCAGCACTTGGTTGGTTAGGAATAAATACCATTGAGAATTAAGTATTAAATAACAAATTGTGTTATTTTAAATAGGTATAAAATTGAAAAAGATAGATAATTAAATTACCGACTTTATAAAATGATTTATTTTGATAAGTACTTTATATTTAATGAAAATAAATATTATATTAGTAATTCAATATAAACGATAATTTATAAATAGGCATTTAATTTCTAATTTCTCAAATTAGTAAATAATATATCATTTTTATATTGTATTCATTATTATGAATATAAATAGAGTAAATGTGAATTTTTATGGATTTTAATAAATTAAATTAAGTGTATGAATAAATACAGGTATAAATTACAAAATTCAATTCATCGATAAATTATTGCTTTTTATTTATTTTAAATACTAAATAGTGTTAAAAAATCTGAAATAAATCATGATTAAAATACAAGATAAAAAAATAATTAAAGATTATAAAATAATTAAAAATACAAATATTGTTTTCTGAATAAAATAAATAGCCCATAAACTGAATTGTCAATAGGTCCCAAAGCAGACTTTTTTGCAAATAGACTTCGATTTTAGTGAAGTCACCTTCATTAATTAGAGAATATTATTTTATGAACATTAAAGGTGGGTATAGTGAAATTGGAGTTGTGTGAGAAAATATTGATGTTCGGAAGTTCAGAATTTGACAATTTAAAAGTTGGATTTCATGGCGTATATACAAGATAATATTTTTAACTTATTTTTATATTTTTCCACATGTTAATAGAAATCATGATGAAAGAGTTTGGTGAAAAATACGTACATGTGAATTAGTTAAAAGTCAACGAAGATTTGAATGTATAATCAATTGTTTTTATGATTTTCTTTCCTTATCTCCTCCTACGTATTTATTTGTTGACCAATCCCTATTGAATTTGTCTCAGGGATTATGTTATATAAATATATCTTGCAATTATATCTATATTTTTAAGTCACATTATACATATATACATATACACAATCTGCCTTCTTTTCTCTATTTTTAATCTTTTATTTATTTACATGATTTTGATGCCTAAAAGTGGATTCTTATTCATGAATGAGGTTTTGATAAAATATGAAAGTTAATTGAAATTTACTTGTATTTGTTTAGTTTTTTAAGACAAAATGCAGACAGAATGTTAATGAAACATGGATTCATCAGTAGGTACACATCACATGGAGCAAATACCATCTGGAGGGTATTTGAGCAGATGGCTGAGACTGGTCGCTCAGAGACCGCCAGCAAGACATACAAATAGTCTCCTAGTTCACTCTCATCTAATGGGGGAAAGTCAGTTGTAGTCGATCTCTCTCAGGACATGATCCCTAGCATGGGATTCCTTGCGAACAAGATTACAGTAGTCCAGAGGATTGATAGAAGGATTGATGAGTTAGACATGAGTGTCTCCAAGATTCCCAAACGGATGGAGGAATTGACTAAGAAGGCATCTAAGATAAAGATACCCGTCATTGTCATGACTGCACCCGCTGTTCTTGTGTACCGATTTCACCATGTTTAGGAGCAGTTAGTGTCAGGGCAACCCCAACCATGGGAGCAGGATCAGTCCAACACCCATACGTTCTAGCTGCATCCCCCATCCGTCAAGACGATTCAGAAGGAACCTCCACCAGTTTGGGAGGTGAATGGAGTATGGTATACTCAAGACCCTACAGCATGTAAGAACGAGGCATCGAGAGGCTTATCAATGCCATTCAACCTTTCACAACACCACATTCATCTCTACACCACCTCCTTCACAGTAGAGCCCTGGAATTCAGCAACTCGAGCAAAATCAACGGTAGCAGTACCAGTGGTATGGCTGACAGGGCCAGTACCATGATGGCCACCAGGGCATGTAGTTTCAATAGATACCCTAGCACCAGCAACATCAGAGGCGTTATCCTGGCCAGCAGGGCCAGTCTTCCCAATCTTCTTCTCAGTCTTTTCCAATTTCTTCTTTGTCTGGTCCCATGGACTCACAGTTTCAACATATACTCGACACGCTTCATTCCTACCATAACGATATTCATGACTTAGGGGTGGATGTCACCGCATTTATAGGTGGAGAGATGAGACATATGCACCCTCTACCTCTTTCCTATTCCAAGTTCTGGCTAACCCTAAATAGCCTTGTTCTGGTTCTCAACATCACCTTGGTCAGGTATACTATTCAGCATCTCTTAAATTTGAACATGAGATTCTTTCGTGCTACGAGGCTAACCATATGTCACTCAGGAGCGGAAGGATCGTGACCATACCTAATAGGTCGAGGGATACGAGAAGGGGCCTTTATAGATCTCCGACTGAGGATTATTCAGAAGACGGGGAGGAGAGGCATCATATTCAGGGGCCCCATCAGCGCCATTAGAAGATCTTTTCTTAGGGAGCAGAGAAGAGAAGGAGAGTTCGATTATAGCATCAACAGGATGGGGATATCTCAGATTCTATATAGGACCTTGCACCTATGATTGTAGCAGATACCACTGCAGCTTCTTTTCCATAACCTATAGTAAATATTTTTATTTTGATCCCATGTTGCATGAAAAAGAATTATGTATGAAGAACTTTGTTTCCGTTATTACAAAGAATGATCTTTTAGTTCATGATCCATATTCTTCATCTTATGTTTCCTTTGCTTCCATCACCTCATTCTCTTACGGGAGGAAAGCACATCAAAAAGATTCAGTAAGATGACCATGATATGGCATAGTTTTGTAAAATAATGTATTAGTTAAGGTTCCATTTGATGGGTATGTGGTTCATCCTCCTGCATTCTAGAAATACCTTAAGGTGAGATGCACTGCTACTAGGGTTAGCAGGAAGAATCCAAACCAATATGTGAAGACTCGTGTCTTGTTAGTAGCCAAACCAATTGTCTCAAAAATCAACAAATATTAAGGAAAATGAGAGGCATGGGAGCTCACTACATGCAGAATCGTGTCGACGACACTGCGTTTGCACACACTCTCTTAGATAATGGTTCTTCAATCAACTTACTTCCCTTATCATTGTATTAGAAATTGGAGTTGGGACCACTTTGCAAATCCATAGCTTTTCTCCAATTCACAATACGCTCAATGAAGAGACCTAAGGGAGAAGTGAAGAACATAGTTATCTCGATTGAGGGGCAGAACTATTTCACGATCTTAGATATAGAGACCCTCAATCATTGGAGAGAATATCATATCATTCTCAGGCGGTCTTTCCTTAGGATCATAGGTACATCTTTTGACTTTGGTATGAGAATGACGAAGTCCCATTATCAAGATGGAGAAGTGAACCTTGAAATGAAGTAGACAAAATGGCAGTGACCGATTCAGAGTAGTACAAAATACTCATCTTTAAAGGTAGATTGCAGAATGATTAGCACCATTGGGATTTGGAGACCGGTTGACAATGTCAGACCCTTTCATATAGAAAGGACATAGTACGTGATGCAGTTTCCATGCGTTGCCTAATCTTGTGAGAGATGCATCTACCTATTCCCACAAATATGACATTACCAAATCTGAAATCACTATCTCCTACATTGATGTACGCCTTTCTTGCAGGACCCAAAGAACGATATCATATTATCATTAGCTCAGAATTAACTTTAAAAGAAGAGTCTAGGTTGTTAGAGGTCTTAGAAAGGACCGCAAAGCAATAAACATGACAGCATCGGATCCCATGGGGATCAACCTCGATTTTCACTCGCACCACATTTTTACTGACGATAATTTGAGATCTTCCCATGAGTTCCAGAGGAGACTTAGCCCCAATCTACGAGAAGTAGTGAATAATGAAATTGAGAAATGGTGCAAAGAAGGGTTTATATACCATATTTCCGACTCTAAGGGCCCGTTCGGTAGGAGAATAAGCGGGAATAAGGATGGAGAATAAGGGGAATAAAGGTCTTTTCTCCGTTCGGATGGAGGATATGAATAAGGATAATAAGGTGAAATAAAGGTAGATAAGGTGGAAATAGGAATAAGAGTGAAATAAGATGGAATAATGGGGAATAGTCGTACCACTGGAAATCGTGTCGGGAGGAGAATTGGCCCCTTATTCCAGGGACTATTCTCCTACAAAACAGGTCCTAAGTTGGTAGTCCCATTTCATGTTGTCTCGAAAAAGTCGAGAATTATCATGGTCACCAATGAGGTGGGGGTAGATATTATGACATGAGTACCCATGTCATAGCACGTATGTGTCAACTACATCGCCTAAATATCACGACCAAGAAAGACCACTTTCCCTTGACATTCATCAATCAAATCTTGGAGATAATTACAAGGAAAGCGTTCTTCTATCAGGCTACAACCAGGTATCTATATCCCTTGAGGACCAACAAAAGACCACATTAACATGTCCATTTGACACTTACGCGATCAGGAGCATGCCATTCGGGCTCTGCAATGCCCTAGGAACTTTTCAGTGGTGCATGATCATCATATTTGTCGAGATGGTGGGAGATTTCCTGGAAGTGTTAATGGATGACTTTTCAGTGTATGTTGATTCCTTTGATACATGTTTAGGGCACTTGGACTGAGCCCTCAGTAGGTGTTGGGAGGTGAATCTGGTACTCTCCTCGGAAATAAGTCACTTTATGGTGACAGAGGGTATCATGTTGGTCCATGTCATCTCTAAAAAGGTAATGGAAGTTGACCCTGCTAAAGTAGAGGTGATCAAGAAACTCGATCCACCTACCAACGTGAGGTTAGTGAGGTCATTTATAGGGCGTGTTGGATTCTATAGGAGTTTCATTCAGGATTTTTCGAAGATTGCCCACCCACTGACTGAGCTTTAGGAAAAGACACGGAGTTCGTTATAGATCACAGGTGTCTGGAGGCTTTGGAGCTCTTGAAGACGAAGATTTGTGTCTCACCTATCCTACAAGCTCAGACTAGTCTCTCCCCTTTGTGATCTTGACTTATGCTTCATATTTCACTATAGGAGTTGTGTTAGGACAACAGCGAGAGGGGATCCCATTTGCGATCCACTACGTGAGCAAAGCATTAGACCCTACACAAAAGTACATCATGACTGAAAAGGAAATGCTCGCTATAGTATGGGCCCTCAAGAAGTTCAGGTCGTATATTTTCGGATCTAAGGTGACAATCTACGCTGATCACACAACCAGTTGATACTAAATGGAAAAGAAGGATGCGAAGGCATGCTTTCTTAGGTAGATTTTTCTACTCTATTAGTTTTATTTGGAGATTAAAGATAAACTTGAGTGAACAATGTTGTGGTTGATCACCTTTCTCGGATTGAGCTTAAGGATTCTCCTGATTTTAGGGATATTAGAGATACCATCTCAGATGGTATGCCAACATGGTGAACTGTCTTGTCTCCAAGAAATTTCCCTAAGGTTGGACTTAGAGCAGCATTTATCGACTGAAGTCGAATTTAATGAGATACCACTGGGATGATTTGTTCCTATTCTTTGAAGGGTTGGATTGCATTTGGAGAAGGTGTATTCCTCAGGAGGAATACCAGAGTGTCCTCATGTATTTCCATATTCTTGAGGCTAGAGACACCATTGGGGGATGAGAACCCCTTACAATGTACTCCAATGTGGATTGTATTGGCTGACTTTGTTTAGAGATGCTATTGATTTTGTACGGTCTTGCCCGAGTTATATAGAGAGACGAGATGCCCAAGGAACATGATCATTTGTGACGTTTTTGATGCATGGGGCATAGATTTCATGGGTCCATTTCCCAAAGCCAAGAACATGAGTACATCTTATTAGCAGTTGATTATCTGTCTAGGTGGGTAGAAGCTATGCCAAAATGAACCGCAGATAGCAAGATTATCTTTAAGTTGGTTAGAGACCATATATTGTTAGGTTCAGGGTAACAAATGTTCTAATTTCTGACAGGGGTAGCCACTAGTGAATCGAGGTATGAGATATTTAGCTAAGGACTATGGATTTGAGCATGAAGTTACTAATCCTTATCACCCACAGTCCAATGGCATGGCAAAGGTTTCGAATAGAGAGGTGAAGAGTATTTTGCAAAAGTTGGTTCGTCTCGATAAGATAAACTGGTCCCAGCTCTTCGACCAAGTTCTGTTCCGTTAGAATGATCTATGTCAAGATATGTCATTCGCCTACTGAGTTGATTCACAAATCTGAATGGACAATAAAGCAAATTAATTGGAGTTGTCACCTAGGGAAGCTTTGTCGTCATTTGAACTTTAACGAGCTTGTGGAAATTTGAACAAGGCATATGACAATGGTTTAATTTATAAGGACAAAGTGAAGAGATGGCATGATCAACACATTAGGTGCAAAGACTTTGTCATTGGGAAAAAGGTATGGTTGTTTAATGCCAGGTTAAAGAAGTTCCACATGAAGCTCAAATCTAAGTGGGCAGGTGCCTTTGTTGTAAAGAAAGTGCACAACAATTGAAGCACAGAGATAGCTGATCTCACGGATGGTGCACAAACCCATGTGGTGAATGGACAAATGTTGAATCATTTAGTAGATTCTAAGGAGTAGTTCATCACAGTCGAGGTCATCAACTTCATGCAGAGTAAGCACAGAGCGGATACATCATATTGCTCTACACGAAGATGAAATATCTAGATTCAATAGCTTAGAATATTTACTCACTCTTGTACATATGATATATTAATTCTTTTAGATCTTATGTTCCTTCTCTTGGAGATACTATCTCCATACTTAGGCTATTCAAAGCCTAAGTCTAGGGGGAACCCCTACTCTTGGTTGTATAGTAATTTTCTCTCTGTATATTCTCTAAATCTCATCAATTCTGACACTTACTCCTGACCAATATTTAGGTTGACCAAAGCCTATATATAGAGGGGGATCGATGCCCTCCATATGGATATACTCATCCATTTCTTCTCTTGACTTCGTCCGCCCCATTATTGCTCTTCTTCTACAATTAGGCTGACCAAAGCCTAAGTATAGAGGGGCGGATCAACTTCTATACTTTTTATTCTCTTAACTCTCCTACGCTGAGCGTAAGCTATGTCTTTTCCTCAATTCTTGTGCTTTGAGGACATAACACATGCTAAATATAGGGGGTGGGTGTATATACATATATACTTTACCCATAGCTCATATTTTTTGTGTATTTTTGTATATATTATGAAATAATTATGGGGTAGGAAAACTAACAAACAATTTTAGGAAAATACATGTAGGTTTGTATAATATGTATATGAAGGATATGGTTAGATCCTCAAGCGCATCACGGAAGCGTGATCGTCGTATCGAATACGACGAAGAACGACTAGTCGCACTAGTTGTTCTATGCAGCGGAAATTAAAAAATTTTTCTTGCGACGAAACCACATGATCCAAGAACACTTCTCGGATCGTTTCGTCTAAACCACAAACAAGTATTAGGTTTACCTCTTGAAGCGTGGTTGCGATCGAGTCTCTAAACAAAGAGACCTCCTGTCTCAAGTCCGATCCGACGGAGGAGACGCTTGCGAGCGCGGGGATGAACCGCGTGCTTCTCGCAATCCAAGTTGATGATCCAAGCGGCGGATCTTCTGATCTCGACACACGAGATCCGATGTCTTCTTCACGAGCGGGGCGCACCGAAGGAGACGGAGATCCTCGAGCAAACCATCGGACAGCATAACGACAATGCCGCAGCGATGGAGAACCTCTCTAGGGCATCCATGGTGGACGGCCACATGAGAGAGAGAGAGAGAGAGGACGTGTAGAGAGAATGAGAGAGAGAGAGAGAGAGAGAGATTTGTTGCCTCCACTTATGTGTCTCTAGAAGAGCAATGGGGTGCCTCTCCTTATATAGGGTTTTGGGATCCATGGATCTCAATCCATGTGTCAACACAAATCCAATGGTCCACATTAATTTGTGTTTCTTTCAATGGTCATGATTTGTTGCTAAAAACACAACAACAATTAATTTAATAAAAAATCAAATATACAATAAATATAATTTGATTTTATATCAAATTAATATCCAATGGAGAAATAGGAAAGGAGGCAAGCCTCCTTCCATAAGGAGGGTGGACGGCCACCAATTCCTCATGGGAATTGTGGCCGTCCCCTCTCCTTTTTAGGAAGGGAGCTTCCTTTTCCTATTTCATGAGATTATATTATCTCATGATTCTCTCCAATATTTGCAACAACTTTTGTTGTAAATTATTTCACAAAAATAAATCCAATTTATTTTGTGAACATTACAATCATGCCATTGGAAATTTGTGAATCACATTCACAACCCAAAACAAAATGTAAATTACTTTTTCAATTTAATGTCCAATGTGAATCCAATTCACATTAACATTTAATTAACAAATGTAAATTACAAACATCTCTCTCTTATATATTATAAATCATATTTATAATATATTTGATTAATATGGATATTGCTATCCACATTATTCATATCCATGATGATTAAATCACATTTAATCATTTTGGATCTCTATTCTCTTGTGTCCAAATAATATGAATCATATTCATATTACTTACATCTTTGATAATCTAATTATCTAAGATAGCTCTCTTTATAATATGAATCAAAATCATATTAATCATGATAATTAAATCACATTTAATTATCCATATTCTCAATGCTCGGATACATATATCAACAATAGAATTATCCATGAATTCTTTCAAGGATAATGCGCTTTCTCCGCAGATACTTGGAGATAAGGACAGGGCGATTGTATTGTTCCACGTATAGTGACATGGATATTGAGATCGTATCTCAAATCCAGATCGTGGGCCTCCCATAGATGCTTGATTAAATCAAGACCGTAAATCTAATCTTCTCATTGTATCTGAATCACATTCAGATCAATGTCCAATACTTGGACCAAGATCAGATCACTTCTCTACTGAGAGGAGTCACTAAAATCCAGACCTGTTTCATCACTCCCTAGGAATGGAAGCGTCATGGTTATACAATCGTTTATGATCACATCACCCTCAGGTATTCCCAATACCTGTACATCCTGCATACTGGAAGACTCAGACTAAACCCGAAGTATTCGATCAACTTTATACTGTCTACTTCATGGTTTTATCATTAAGTTTCTCATTCGATCATTGGGAGTCGGTATCGATCATATACTTTCCAAAAGCATATATCATACCTAGGTCTTGATCATATACTTTCCAAAAGTATATATCAAACCTACAAATTCAGTCAAGCTTCCAAAGCGAGACGACCGTGCGCACGGAATTTGATTCTTCCCAATATCTCATGAGTGAGCTCATGTCTTCCGGTTCAGTAACTGAACCTGTATGATCCCTTTGAGAGATCGTATTACTCATATGCCCTTATATGCACACCAGCGCGCCGGTGTATAGACCTTGATTAGGTCATCAACCTATTGGTCTGCCAAATGTACATACTTAGACATATAGCAACACATCTGTCTCCGGTCAGAGGATGCGTGCCTATATCATGACAGCATACGATATAGGACTTTGGTTATCTCGATCTCGTTAAGTCAACTCTTTGACCTAACTAATCTGACACCTCCGAATCTCTATTCCTATGCAGAGGACCTGCATCAAGAGGTCGGTCAGATATCAGCCTTCAGAGATAAGGATTGCCATCTCCTACTCAGGCTGGAGATCATCTCTTAACAATCATCTGACGGTGCTTGATGAGTCCTCAATCTAACTCTTTAGATATTCATCCAAGCACCAGCCTCTATGATTCAATAGTTGAATCAACAGTTGTATGATCATCAAGATGGCCATGGTACATAACCCTAATTGTACTAAGGGACCTATTAAGCAAATTATGTATTCTTTATTTCAGATTAAGGAGTGAATTGCAATAACATTTATTGCATAATGGCTCGCCGTGGGCTCGCATTTCCAACAATCTCCCACTAGCCCAATGAGCCATTAATGGGCTAATCATTTAAACCCGCACTCATGTGACAATCATAGGCTATTTAGAAAATAGCTAGGTAAGCTGATCAGTCACTCTGTTCCCGCGAGACTATGCCAAGTCCTTTTACGGCACTTGCATATCCCCAGTAATAGTGCTCGCATCTAATGCGAATGTTGCATCTCATGCAACCAATACTCAATCTAGTTGGTTACATTGTCCCTGACATCATAACCAGTATCCCCATAATCCTTATTAGAATACCTTCATTCCCGGAGATCTCTATCTCCTAAGGTATCTAAAGTTTAGACCTTTATAGATCACTATCTACATGGTCTTAAACTTTTGAAGATAAGACTTTGAGATTACTATCTCAAAAATCTCCTCATCTATGAAGATTTTGTTATTACTGCAATCAAGTGTTTTATCTATACAGTAGGATTAGTAACAATTTACTACTCCCACTGCATGATAGACATCTGGTATTTTTACACTCTAGCATACACTCAGCTTCTCGTAACTAATGCACAAGTGCAAGTAGTTGTAGCATTTACTTCCTCAACTCTTTGAGGTGCTATCCCTTAAGATAGGTCAGTACCATATCTTAATGGTTAGAAGCCTTTCTTGGAATTTCTATGAATAGAATATATCCAAGGTATACTACAAATGTGACAGTCCAATTATCCTCTTCTCTTGGCTTCTGAACAACTTCAGAACTAAGATCTAAGAGGTATCTTTGAAATCATATTTCAAGATATGGAATAACCAGAGAATAAAACACTTATTATTATCCTTATATCATTTTAAATGATCAGGATATCATCTATATTTAGCGCAATGAACACATAGGCACTCCCACTAAGCTTCGCATGGCTCATCAAGATTTCATTTGAAATCATAACATTTATAATTTCATCAAATCTTATGGTCCATCTCAAAGAAGCTTATTTGAGTCCTTAGATGGATTCCTTATCTTGTACACCTTGCTTTCCTCAACCATGAAGTCCTGGGGCTACTTCATGTGAATATCCTCAGAGAGATATTCATAGAGGAATGCAATCTGGACTTACATCTCGAAGATGCAATAGTCAAGTTGTGTAGCTAAGGTTAGCAATATTCTGATGATTTTAAGCATGGTCACCGAAGAGCAAGTCTCATTGCAAGCAATGTCTTCTCTTCCGGTGTGTGGCTCATGGCTACGAACCGTGCTTTGAGGGTCTCTACCTTCTCATCAGGTTCCCTTTCTCTTGAAGATCCATTTACACCTTTACAGGTATTACCCATATAGGTGGATCCTCGAGGGTCCATATACAACACTTGTACATGAAGTCTACATTAGACTTTTATTGCTAACATCCATCTATCCATGCTATGATCTTCAGAAGCTTCATTACATGAAGTTCGATCATTGTCAGATTTCTCTGACACATGGAATCCATCCTCAAACTTATTTGAAGAGGTTTTAGTGTTTCATCTTCAATTATCCTTTTAGTTTCCAATTTTAGGAGCCTCATTATCTTTTCAAGATTAAATGAGTTCCTACACTTCATTTTTATCTTGATTCTCAAGAGTCTCAACCTCCAAGAATCACATTCTCAGAGATGAGATATTTCAAGAATCTCAAGATCATAAAGTAGGTATCCAATACCATCCTTTATTTTCCTAATGAAGCAGCACTCTCAAGTGCTAGATTCCATCTTGCATGGAACCTTATTAAGGATATACATTGTAGTCTCTACTACACATATATACCTGGAAACTAAGGGATAATTATGCTAAAATTCATCATTGATAAGATCATGTCACACATGATCCAATTGTATCTGCCTATAACTCTATTGAGTTAAGGTGTGTTAGGAGGATTGAGATAGAAATGATATTCATATCTCTATAAGGTATTCTTTGAATTTATCTAACAGGTACTTGCTATCTAGATTAGATCAAATTCATTTTATCTTCCTTCAAACTTTTGGTTTTAAACCAAAAATAATGAAATCTTTGAACATTTCAAAGGTTTCTTAGGTGAAGAGAAGAAATCTCATATCATACATAATCATCAACAGATATCACATATCCATAATGTTTACTATGATATAGATGATCTGCATACATCAATATGTATGAGATCCTGAATACCTTGACATCTTACACCTTTCTCTAAGAAGGGTGTATTGGACATTTTTCTTTGAATACAATATTCATAAGTATGTAAGTTTTGAAATTTTAGACATTCTAAAGTTTCATCTCTTACTAGTCTATTAATCAAATCAATAGACAAATGTCCAAGGCTTGATGCTAGATCATTGTCAAATGATCTTCATCCTCCTATTGATCTTAAGGTTTAATTTCAGTATTTAGAAATGTTAATGAACCATTCATTAATTTTCTAATTTAGTGGAGTCTACTAGATTTTAGATTACTATCTGAAATATCTCCATCATAACTTTTTATGATAGTTCTACCTCATAATTCATGTTTATTTCCAACATTTAGAAACAAACAATGAGTGTATTCTTATATCTAGGTCATAGAGACATTCTCTAAGACTAAGGACTCTCCCACTGAAATTAACAAGTCTATCAATCCAACAGAGATTGTTGCAACATTTGCATCAATATCCATGTGGATAACTATAAACCTTTAAGATCAAATTTTCCAGTCTTCTAAAACATATGCAACCTATTGCAAATGTCATCAGAAGATTGAGATACAATTATTTGACTTTATCTTATCAATGATTTATGTAGATTAATCTGATGCTCCATCCGAGTCCTTCTCTAAGGATTCTAGATAGACTTGATAGTCATACTATCAACACATCAACTTATTGCAGTATTGGCATTTATCCAACTCTTCGGATGACATATGGAAGTCATAGATGTATAGTCAACTCTTTGACCATACTTCTTACTCGGGTCCAACCCATGCTTCCACTGCGCTCCCTTTATCTATAAGCAACCATTGCTTAAGACTAAGGATCTCTTATGTAAGAGCATTTCAACATTTATACATGCTTCATTAAATTCATACAATATGAATATTATGAAGCTTCATGAATGACCAGAGTATAGATAGTAGAATGATGACACTCATCATCTACATCCATCTAAACTCTTAAAACATAGGTTCAGGTAGGTACTCAAACAATTTGAATACACCATCTCTTATAGAGCCACCATTCTGCATGATGCAGTGAACCATCTCATTCATGTTAAATGTCAAGAGCACATATGTATGCCCGAATATCTTCATAAATTTTATAAGGATTATTTGACAATTACGATCATTATCGACATGTCACTTTCAAAGTACATCCGATGAGAGATCAAGACTATAGAGACACACAAACCCTAGGGTTGTAGTCCTATTATCTATTTAATTGCCATTCCTCATTATTATGAGGAAACTTGCACATTGCAACCACATACATTATGTGTTCAACTGCAAGTACAATATCTGGATCATGAGTCCAATCCATGATATTTTACTGGTTATTATTGAGTATATCATTGAGTGGGTTTTAATGAAGGATTATCTGAAATAAGAAATTTGCATAAATATGTAAATATATATATTACTTTGATTTAGGATTTTTATATCAAAGTTGTCTTGTCTTGTCAACACTGAAAGTTCATTCCCTTAATCACTTTCAATGTAAGAGATATACTTACCATTATATCTCAACAAGATCTGGGATCTCCTTCCTTATTTTTGTTGCATCCCAATAATATGAGAACCTACAACTCGGATAAAAAGAAGCGGGAACACATTCCGCCTTGCAAGTCCAACTTGCATCTCCCAATTCGGTCTTTAACACCCGGGCCCACCACCCCTAAGGCAATGTTGACCCGTCATTAATTGAACCAACCGTCAACAGGAATACAACTCGCTATGCGCAATCCAATATCGCCCCAATAATATGAGGACCCGATATTGGGGTCACTACGCATACGTCCTTACTCTTTCGAGAAGCGAAGAGCCCGATCCAAATGGATCGTATGCAGGAGCTGTCACTTCGGACAGGCGTCTCCTACATACAATATCTGGCGACGGAACCCTTCGCCTTGACGGGAGACCATGGATGTCACTTATGTGATCCTCCATATCATATTCAAATTCTAATTAATCATTATGAATCATATTCATTATGATTAATTCTTCCAAGGGAATTATTAACTCCAATAATATTAGAGTATTTCAATCTTAATTGGATTCCAATTAATCTAATCATATTAAATTAATGATCCAATTAATATCCAACAAACATTTTAATAGTTACTTGAATAATGGTATTATCTCAAATACGTATTATTTCGAATTTTAATAATTAGAAAAATACATCTTAATCCCTCGGACATTATCCCGGCCCTACCCGCTGTCATGGCCAGTACCGACGAGAGTGGGACGGACCACATACGTTGCAACCCGCAACCCCAATGCTCTCCGACTAGGCACCATATCCGCCTCGGGAAAGGATAATGCCAAATTGATTAATTTGTACTTGAGATGATCATCGGTTCTTCAACCGAAATTGTACCATATAGTAATAATCAAAACATTTTTGATTAACATTATAATGAGATTTGCTAAACAAATCCCAAGTCCTATTCAAGCAACATGTTTGTTGGAATGTTGATCATGTAGATCATGTAACCAATCTTGATCTAGATCACATCTAATCATTTGTTGGTTAGGGCAAAGTCATTTAAGGACATAATTATTATTAAATATTTCACAAATATTTATGCATAATTATTCCAGGAAATTAAACAATTTAATTTCACTAATTAGTTAAATGACAATCACTAGGTTCTTGATTAGGAAAGTATTTTCAGCAGTGACCCTCACTTACTAAAAATACCATATCTAAATCAATTTAAATCCAAATTAAGCAAAATAAATTTCTAAAGTTTGCTAACTTGATTTACAACAGAACCCAAGAGATTTGCACGCATTTCAAGGCGTTTCAAATCCGCAATTAACATCTTAATTACGTCATGATCCGCAGTCCCCGAAACAGTGGATACATGTTCACTAAAATGAGCATATCTAGAGCAAACGGAATCGAAATCACGCAAACTCAGATCCTACGGTTTCCTTATTTAATGGGGAACAAAATCCAATTATTATTTTCGTGTTTAAACAATTTAAACAGTGCCGAAAATAATATCAAAACAGAGATGCGAAAATGAAATGCAAGAAAACTTTCGCAAACCCTAATGAACCCAAGTCGTCCTCGGTTTTTGGATCGTATCCAAAACCACCGACCTAAGGCTCTGATACCACTTGAAGGATATGGTTAGATCCTCAAGCGCATCACGGAAGCGTGATCGTCGTATCGAATACGACGAAGAACGACTAGTCGCACTAGTTGTTCTATGCAGCGGAAATTAAAAAATTTTTCTTGCGACGAAACCACATGATCCAAGAACACTTCTCGGATCGTTTCGTCTAAACCACAAACAAGTATTAGGTTTACCTCTTGAAGCGTGGTTGCGATCGAGTCTCTAAACAAAGAGACCTCCTGTCTCAAGTCCGATCCGACGGAGGAGACGCTTGCGAGCGCGGGGATGAACCGCGTGCTTCTCGCAATCCAAGTTGATGATCCAAGCGGCGGATCTCCTGATCTCGACACACGAGATCCGATGTCTTCTTCACGAGCGGGGCGCACCGAAGGAGACGGAGATCCTCGAGCAAACCATCGGACAACATAACGACAATGCCGCAGCGATGGAGAACCTCTCTAGGGCATCCATGGTGGACGGCCACATGAGAGAGAGAGAGAGGACGTGTAGAGAGAATGAGAGAGAGAGAGAGAGATTTGTTGCCTCCACTTATGTGTCTCTAGAAGAGCAATGGGGTGCCTCTCCTTATATAGGGTTTTGGGATCCATGGATCTCAATCCATGTGTCAACACAAATCCAATGGTCCACATTAATTTGTGTTTCTTTCAATGGTCATGATTTGTTGCTAAAAACACAACAACAATTAATTTAATAAAAAATCAAATATACAATAAATATAATTTGATTTTATATCAAATTAATCTCCAATGGAGAAATAGGAAAGGAGGCAAGCCTCCTTCCATAAGGAGGGTGGACGGCCACCAATTCCTCATGGGAATTGTGGCCGTCCCCTCTCCTTTTTAGGAAGGGAGCTTCCTTTTCCTATTTCATGAGATTATATTATCTCATGATTCTCTCCAATATTTGCAACAACTTTTGTTGCAAATTATTTCACAAAAATAAATCCAATTTATTTTGTGAACATTACAATCATGCCATTGGAAATTTGTGAATCACATTCACAACCCAAAACAAAATGTAAATTACTTTTTCAATTTAATGTCCAATGTGAATCCAATTCACATTAACATTTAATTAACAAATATAAATTACAAACATCTCTCTCTTATATATTATAAATCATATTTATAATATATTTGATTAATATGGATATTGCTATCCACATTATTCATATCCATGATGATTAAATCACATTTAATCATTTTGGATCTCTATTCTCTTGTGTCCAAATAATATGAATCATATTCATATTACTTACATCTTTGATAATCTAATTATCTAAGATAGCTCTCTTTATAATATGAATCAAAATCATATTAATCATGATAATTAAATCACATTTAATTATCCATATTCTCAATGCTCGGATACATATATCAACAATAGAATTATCCATGAATTCTTTCAAGGATAATGCGCTTTCTCCGCAGATACTTGGAGATAAGGACAGGGCGATTGTATTGTTCCACGTATAGTGACATGGATATTGAGATCGTATCTCAAATCCAGATCGTGGGCCTCCCATAGATGCTTGATTAAATCAAGACCGTAAATCTAATCTTCTCATTGTATCTGAATCACATTCAGATCAATGTCCAATACTTGGACCAAGATCAGATCACTTCTCTACTGAGAGGAGTCACTAAAATCCAGACCCGTTTCATCACTCCCTAGGAATGGAAGCGTCATGGTTATACAATCGTTTATGATCACATCACCCTCAGGTATTCCCAATACCTGTACATCCTGCATACTGGAAGACTCAGACTAAACCCGAAGTATTCGATCAACTTTATACTGTCTACTTCATGGTTTTATCATTAAGTTTCTCATTCGATCATTGGGAGTCGGTATCGATCATATACTTTCCAAAAGCATATATCATACCTAGGTCTTGATCATATACTTTCCAAAAGTATATATCAAACCTACAAATTCAGTCAAGCTTCCAAAGCGAGACGACCGTGCGCACGGAATTTGATTCTTCCCAATATCTCATGAGTGAGCTCATGTCTTCCGGTTCAGTAACTGAACCTGTATGATCCCTTTGAGAGATCGTATTACTCATATGCCCTTATATGCACACCAGCGCGCCGGTGTATAGACCTTGATTAGGTCATCAACCTATTGGTCTGCCAAATGTACATACTTAGACATATAGCAACACATCTGTCTCCGGTCAGAGGATGCGTGCCTATATCATGACAGCATACGATATAGGACTTTGGTTATCTCGATCTCGTTAAGTCAACTCTTTGACCTAACTAATCTGACACCTCCGAATCTCTATTCCTATGCAGAGGACCTGCATCAAGAGGTCGGTCAGATATCAGCCTTCAGAGATAAGGATTGCCATCTCCTACTCAGGCTGGAGATCATCTCTTAACAATCATCTGACGGTGCTTGATGAGTCCTCAATCTAACTCTTTAGATATTCATCCATGCACCAGCCTCTATGATTCAATAGTTGAATCAACAGCTGTATGATCATCAAGATGGCCATGGTACATAACCCTAATTGTACTAAGGGACCTATTAAGCAAATTATGTATTCTTTATTTCAGATTAAGGAGTGAATTGCAATAACATTTATTGCATAATGGCTCGCCGTGGGCTCGCATTTCCAACAGTATATTGTATACAAGCTGTAAAATCTGTATAATGTGTATAATTTGTAAAATTCTTGTAAATATTACTTTTGTAAAATTTATTGCAGAATAGGAGTTATACCAAAAAATAAAAAATGAAAAAATAAAAGAGTCTTCTTATTTAGTATGCATATGATCCTTTTATTCAAAAAATAAATAAATATGTATTGCACTTCATTCATATTCAACGCACTGCATTTCATGTAAATATCTTTCATATGAAAAGTGAAAAGTTAGTGGGTTCTGAATCAGGTTATGAATAGAAGTTGAGGATGGATTTTATTTGACCTTAATCTATCTAATTTCAAAGGAACCTTAAAGGAATTGGAATTAAGATTTTTTAGGTCGAGTGGCTTAATTCTTTAAGTACACAAGTTTATGTTCACATGTCATCTTGATTGGTCTAAGTAGAATATTTTGTATACATGCATGATAATTTTAGATAGCGACCTAACTTAGATAAGCAACATGCACATAGCTCTTCACTGATGAGGTGGTGAGGAGGCATAATCCTTTGTCTTGTAGTAGCACATGGGTGGAAATATACGTCCTCCTCTAGGGAGGGTAGTGCATCTCAACATAGTCTAATGGCATTGATATATAACGAGGGGATGCTATGTGATGAAATAAAGCTTCAAAAGAGGTATAGTCTACTGGATAAAGAAGAAAAACTCCTTATGTGCACGATGCACCTTGTGTATATGTTATAAAAGAGAGAGAGAGAGAGAGAGAGAACTCAAAAAAAATGGGACAGGCCTGATTGAAAATAAAATGCCAGCTGGAGTGTGTATATTTGCAAGGCATATGCTTCAAAGTCTCCTACCAAGGAAGCCTATAGCTGGAGACTTGGTTTCACTGGTAAAGCTCCTAAGATATATGATTACAATGGTCACAATCCATTCTCTTCTCTACCTCCTCTTCTTGAGCTGGTTGCACTTGAACTTGGAACGGAATATCCCGCTCTTCAATGAAAGAGTTTCTAAAGCAGGGAATTAGAGTTGCCATATTAGAGGAGGTAGTTTCTTTGTCGTTTCTGATGTGGATAGCTACATTTCCCTTACACAGAACAAGTAAGATTCATAGTCATCAGAATTTACGTATGAGGATTTGTTCAGACCTGACTGTTGAGGTGTCTTAAATAGAGACTTGTGGAACATAAAGATTGTTAGGTCTTAAATCCAATTCCCAATAAGGTTCCACCGCATTATTAATCCAAAGGTCATGTTGATATCCATTTTCACCTTTTGTTAATGACCTCTATATGGAACCCAAAATCATTTCACTTTTGCATTCCATTTTAGTTGCTTGGGGACGAGCAAGGTTTAAGTATATGGAGCTGATGAATCTATGATTCATTACTCTAAAACTTTAAAATAGAGCACTGTTCCCAAATAATTAGCTATATTTATCCATTTATTTTGCATTTTTCTCATTCATTTAGATTTAATGTTTGCATTTCAGCATCCATTTTTGCATTAAATAAGAAGCCAAATTCACTTCTAAATATAACATGTATATTCACCATATTTTCCCCTATTTTTCTATTTTTCATTAACTCCAAATTGAATAAAATCAACTATATAGTGTACATATTACTGACACTAATAAAAGAAAATTGTCAATAAAATAATAACTTGTAAAATTGACCAATAAAACCCAAACCCTGGTTTAAGACTAAGAGTCTCAAAACATGAATATCTCTAACATACAATCTCCAATACACGTCGGCTCACTTTTGAATTAATGTATGCTCAACTACCTTCAAAACAAATCAAATTCAAAGCAAGCGGAGTTCATATGTGAAAGTTGGGTTTTGGAACCCCTATTATACATTGTACACATTGACCAAACTACACATTTATTTTATCTTTGAATTTTCTTAATTATTAAAAATAGAAAATAGATCAAGTGATAAATATTTCTTTCATTTTTTTCTAAGTTTATTTTGATTTTTATCTTATTTTTAAAATTCCAAAAAAAATCTGTAAAACACCATAATGTGGTATTTTATTGCTATAAGATACCACCAAAAATACTCTTTCTACAGATAATTTATTTTGGTTTTCGATTCTTCAAAAAAGTTGTAGATCTCGTCGAGATGAGCAACTTTCATGTTTACCACTTTTCTAATCCATTTATTATTCCTTTTTGTTTTCCTTTATATTTAATTTTTCAATTTTCTAGGAGCGACACGTAGCTGCTCATGGAGCCGCCACTTGTCACACCATTTATTTTCATAATTTTATTTTAACTTTAATTATTCTGTATCTTATATTATTCATTTATTTATTTACTTATTTATATTATTTTTATTTAATTTTATTTACTTTCATTTCTACCTTGCAGTCCCAAGGTGTGCCACATGGCCCCCCCCTTTCCCTCTCATGTGTTCTCTCTTCTCTCTCTACCCATAAGCCTTGTCCCACACCCGTTGCTTCACTCTTCTCAGTGGGGCTGCACCTACCAGGCCCTACGACTTGACCCCTTTCTCCGCCTATCTCACCTGCTACAACCACCTATGTGCCCCACACCTCTATTCCCACTCCTCTGTCAACCCAACAACAACCATCTCCGCGTGAATAAACCATCTGGATCTTCCTCTCCAACCAACCTTAAAACCCCTTCGATCCCCCCCACTGTACATCATCCTACATTTAGGGAGAAAAGCCTCGAGCTCCTAACTCAATCCAAGTGATAGCAAGGTTGAGTTCAAGTTGAGTAAAGACCGGTACCATCTTCATCATGATCCGACGACATTTTCGTCACCGATGCAAGTTTCCTCAAAGCTTTCTAAGCTCGTTGCATAGTCTTACTACTCAAATGATAACCTATCAGATACCATCTCCAGCACCCTAGGCAATTTGTCCATCTTTTCCATGTAAATTTCATTTGCCTTCTTATCATTTCCTCCTCTTCCTTGATTCCTTATGTTCTTTTGTTTCTCCCTCTGCTGTGATCAAATCCGACACCATCTCCACCTCATCAACGCTTTGTCAACTTCATATTTTCACTTTCACCTTCCACCTACATCGTCTATTTTCCATTCATCACTCATTCACCATCATTTCTTGTGCCTCTATCTGTTGGACTCCTCGACATGCAAGCTTGCAGCCATCGAATGTCTCCCCTCGAGGATAACTGAGCCAAGGCCTTGCTGCTGAAATACCATGGCCCTCGCACCTTCTTGCTTCAGGCGAGATCCATTTATGAATCCTCCATTCACCTCAAACTCTAGCTGGCGTGCACGCCCCTAGGCCTATGAGTCTCCTCCTCACCCCTCGATTAGACTTGGTTGCCCAGACGAAGCAACGGTCATGTGTCGTCTGATCTTCGGCTAGCTATCTTCATCATGCCTTCACCCTTCGTGCACCATAGAATTACCATAACTAGAGCTCTCGGGTCACCTACACCTCTACCTCCAGGTGAAGCTCCACAGATGCGATCAAGGTCGTGTGTCGACCTTGAGCCCTCAACCGATCGACTTGAGCCCTCAATCGAGCGACCTTGTCCCAACTTTGCACTACCAACTATAGTGACCACTGTTAGCTCCTTTACCTCCCCCTAGGAGAATCCTGTCAACGAATCATCACCACCTACTGCCTGCGAGCAGCCTTTGCCATCACCCTCTAGCCAACAATCAACTACAGTGCACTCTCCTCGATCCCATACTAGCTTGTCCCTTATCCCTCATGCATGTGCATTGCACGTGTGGGCATATTGAACTTGCAAGGCATTCCCTGCCTTTCTCTGCATCTACAAAGAAACCCTTGCTAGTTTGAGGAGTGTGTGCTTATCAGGAACCCTTGGAGCATTTGGTATAAGACCCCTCATACATAGGTCATTAAAGAAGCACCGTTAGTGCTACTTTTTCTTTTATTTCTTTAATTTCTGATTTGTAGGGACACCTTTGTATTGAAACCTTAACTTGGAGCTCAATTTTGCTTCTTTATTTTAATAAAAAATTGTCTGTTATTATGCATCTAACTATGTACATTTTGGCTATTTAAATCTAATTTTGTGAGCACTAGTAATTAATGAAAATTGTTTTGCTGAAAATTTACATAGTTTACCTTATTATTGGTTTAAATTTTTTATTTAATAATGCTTTCTCCTAAAACCATGAATAAATCAGAAAAGATGTGTATGTATGTGATTTAGATTGTATCCAAATTCATCTAATCTGGATATGTCTTGTGCCATATATAATTTCTTAAGTGATTTTAGTAAATGACTTTTATTAAATCCATAAATATTTTTTCATGAAATTTCAAATCTTCAGGTTTTCCTATTTAAATATCTTTATGAGATAATTGGTTTTTGGATAAATTAATTTTTTGGATTAATTAGGAATTAAATACTTAGTCATTCTGTCTTCATTAACAAGATTATAAAAAGTCCAAATTTTGTAGAAAAAATTCAAAAAAAAATATTGCAGCTTCATTTCATCTTGTTTCACTTCTAATAAAAATTTCACAATTTTTTGCACTCTTTTGTGAAAAAATGCATAAAAATAAAAAAAAGTGTGCATTTTTCATTATTGCATTTTAAACCAAAAATTTCCAAAAAAATACATTCTTTATTCATAATAGGATTAGGTTTCTAGGAAAAATACAATTTAGCAAAATTGGATTAATTTCACATAAAAATATATTTGGCTAAGTTGCTAGTTTTCTTAATAGCATTGCTTAATCACATTTTTTGCATTTGCATTTATGTTACATAAAAATACTTAAAAATATGCTTGGAAAATCTTGAGGTAATTCATCTAAGTTGACCTAACATTGTTCCTTTGCCTCCATGAGTCGACCTTGGAGCCTGCCCAGGTAAAATAAACACAAAACTGGACATTAATTAATTCGTTGATTTATCAAATCATGTGGTTAGTTTTATCGATCATGATTTCCAGACTACAAAAATCTACACTATTAGCTAGGTGATAATGAGGGAGAACCCAAGGGTCGTACGGTTTCAGAAGGCAAAACTGCAATGTTGTGTTGACCACTCAAAGATCCTTGGTTAATTCGCAAATAACCCACAAAATAAATAAAAACAATGAATTTCACAAAGTGTGTTAAATTTTATTATTCTCTACCACAATATGCACAACAAGTATGTAGAGGTCGAACCATAAAGAGCAATATGGGTAGCTGATGAGCCGCCCGAACGACTAAGGCAAAGTGTCTCACTAAGGTCATTGTGACCTCAGTCACTCGGGACTCAAAGCTCAATCAAGAAAAATAATCGGACCACCAAATAAAGATAGAAATGCGTGAAAACCAAATAGTAGTCCTAGTTATGGGATTGACCTAGTATAGCTCCCAAGGTCGAAGTCGAGGAGCACGAGATGGCCTTACGGCCTACGATGTAGTCAACAAATGAATAAAATATAAACAAATATTTTTTGGTGGTTTTTAATATTTTTAGATTTTTTCAGATTTAAATGATAAAGAAAATAAGAAAACAATATAAACAAGCACAAACAACAAATTATTTAAATATTCTAAAAAGCTCCAAAAATTCCAATAAATTTTTTTTGGATTTTATATGATTTATACTGAGTTTGGTGAATTTTTTATAATTTTCTGATTTTTATGGAATTTTCTAAAAATAAAATAAGGCAAAAACAAATGAAAACTATCCAATCAGGCTTCTACAACCATTTAAAAATACTAAATCGTTGTTTCAAGGCCTGGAAGTATTTTTCCTATGAAGTATGAATACAAAAATAACCAGGAAAAAGATTTATTAATTTTTGGTTTTTCTATGATTTATTAGAATTTTTATGAGTTTTTCAGTGTTTTTCAATTTTTATATTTTTTATGAATCCAAAATTGACCGAAATTGGCCAGAAAATCAAGCACACCAAAATACACAAAACCTAATTTGTTTTTGTAATTTTTAAAGGGGTTTTTATTTTTTTTGTTATTTTTATATCTGGACAGATAGAAAAAGAGTGGTTTTTGAATTTTTTAAAAAAATAAAAGGGCTCCAAAAATTTCCCAAAAATTAGTGAAAATTCTACACAGTGGCAGGAGCCACGTGTCAAATTTTAACTTGATTTGGATTCAGTTTGATATTTTATTCACAACAATCAAAAGCCCACAGTTCACAAGGACCTGATTGTCATAAAAGTATGTTCCAGGGGCCTAAAAGTAAAAAATCAGAAGTCTAGGGGGTCCAGGTGCAAAAAGTCCACGTATAAAATAGTTCCGAGGTCTTATTAGCAATAGGTGCTAAAAGTCCAGGGAACTATTTGCAATTAACCCACGAAATTCGGCACATGTCCAATTATAACACTCATAGGGGTATATGTGCAAATAACTAAAAAGATATTTCATTCATGAAAAGACAGAATCTACAGGCCCATACATGCAATTTCACCAAAATACACGTGACGAAGCACATGTCCACAACACACAGGGGTAGAAATGCAATAAAAGTGAACTAACAGGTCCTCTATGCAATTTTACCAAACTAAAATAAACTACGAAAATATTTACAGGACCATTTAATAAAAACAAAAAGGCTAAGGGCCTAAGGGTAAATTACCCTTTATTCGCAGATGGGTTGGGATGGCGCCACGTGGCTGATCAGACGGCTGGTGACGTCAGTGCTAACCCTCGCTGGATGGAGGGCGGAGAAGAGGCCATGTGTCGGATCGAAGGTGGCCTGCTGCTGACCTCTTCTTCGCCTAGATCGAGCGGTCCTCCACAGATCTGGCACGGCAAGGGTGGATGGACGACTCTGGAGGGTCCAGGAAGAATAGGTGGCCGACGAACTTTGCCGGCCCGATACGCGTGCGGTGGACCTCCTCGGGGGATGCTGAAGATCGGAAAAGAATCGTCGGAGCCTCACGCGTCTGAAGAACCCCTCCGATGGCGCCAACGAACTCTGAGAACCCCGAGCGACAGCGGCAGAGCTGAGCTCCTGTGCCTGGAAGTTGACGTCCTCAGACGGACCTCCTCAGACCTGCAAAAGAGCACGGAAGGACTCCTGGGTCGAGGGCAATATGCCTCGACTCGGTTAGAAGCGAGGCGGGTGGTCGGTGCGTCGGGGCGAATGGTCTCCGGTGAGGCGTAGGCGAAGGAGACCGACTCCCAGTTCCTGTGTGAACTGGGTTGAATGGATAGGCGAAGAATGTGCAGGGGAGAAGGGCGAAGGTGAAAGTCGAGTCCGATGGTCGAGATGTGGACGGATGTGGTCGAAATCGATGGTCGTCGGCGGAAGATGAAATTGGGGGTAAATGGAAATTAGCGAAAACTAAGGGAAACTAGGCTTACCAGATGGCTGAGATCGACTGTGAACGAGCTTCTGAAGCTCTGGGTCCTTGCCTCGAGGGCCGTCAATGCCCGAGGCTCGAGCACCACTCCTAGGCAGCGCACGACGGTGAAGCCCTGCCAGATCAATGGCTGCTCACTCATTCCTCACTTCAACACTACCCTCAGGTTGTTGTCACTCAGGCGAAGGCACTGGAGGTCCTGGGATGAGAAGAGCGGAGCCAAAGATGGGGTAAAATGCGCGGAGGAGCTGTGACTAAATACTCCTAGGGGTCCGGCTAGAAGAGGTTCGGGCAAGACAATCGGAGCACGGATCCCCATAACCCACCCCGGGCGTGGATCAGGGATGAATCAGGAAGAGGTAGGACCCGAGGTTAAGGGTTTTTGAGGTCGGATCATGATGCGATAAATTAGAGAAATCGAGTTGGGCGTGCAGAGCCGCGGGCTTCTGGTCCAAGGGGGGGAGTTGACCGGGGGGTCAACATCCCCCGTGGACCAATGGGATATGGTCGCGTGTAAAATAATTAGAAATTGAATTTAAAAAAGTAAATGGCTGAATCTTGGAAAACTCAAAACATGAAAAATGTTTCTTTTATTTTAAACTATTTTTTTGTTATTTTTAATTTTTTTTTTGAAATAAAAATAAGGTATGTCTAAGATAGTATAATATATAGGTATATATACAATATTGTATTTTTTTTTATTTTTGATTACTTATTTTTGTACATTTTTATTCAAATAGTGCATTTTATTGATTTCTAGAATAAAATTTGGAATATTTTGGTATTTTTATTTTATTTTTATTATTTATTTACAAGGGTTAAATAAATACTTATATACACATATATACATGGTCTATATAAAATGTTTATTTTGATTTTTATTTTTGTTCTTTTTATTTTATTTTTATTTTTATTTTATTTATTTACATTATGAAACATAGAATATGTACAATTTTTATGGGATTTTTAATTTATTTATTTATTGGTATAAATAAATAGATAAAGTGTTTTACATACCTGGTGTATCTACAAAGAAGGATGAATTTTATTTCTTTTTAATTTTCTTTTATTTTTCTCATTTTTTTTAATTTCATATATACAAATATTTAAATATAAATACAAACCCATTTTTATTTTTATTTAGAGGAAAATATTTTTATTTATAGGCATATATACAGCAATGAGCTTCATTATCTCTCTCTACTTTGGTTTTTATGCGGTCAGGCCCATGCTGAGCCCTCCCTTGGGATTAGGTCGCTCAATATTTATTCTAAAAATCTCCCTCTTTTTCTTTTGTTTCTTTTTTCTTTTATTTATGCACAAAAACATGCTAATTAATTATTTTTATACAATGCATGCTGAATGCTAACTATTATTTACATATATCTACATGTGTTTGGCAAAGGTTTTGTAGCTAAAATAAAAGAATAAAGAGTGATGAATGGGTATTCATCACCCCCTATACTTTAACTTTGCTAGTCCCTTAGCAAACACTTATTTGAAAAAGAAATGAAAAAGAAAAAGAAAAAGAGGAGAATATGCATGGATCAATGCTGATTATTAAACTTGCCTTTATTAAATTCAAATATGGAGCTCGATCAGATCTTTGGATTATTAATGTGTCGGAACCTTATTTGGACTTAAGCTTAAAACCTAAAAGCTTCTATGTTCCACCAATCTATGGACAAGACTCCTCAATAAACCATATCAGAATAAGTCTACATACACAAACTCTAATGACCATGAATCTTTCCTTGTACGGTGTAAGTGATATGTAGCTCCCCACCTCAGAAGTAACAAAGAAACAACCTCCCCCAACCTGGTAACTCTAATGCCTTAGTCTAGCAACTCTTTCCTCAAGAAGGGGGGTATTCCCTTCTAAGTTCAAGTGCAACCGGCTCAAGAAGAGGTGGAAGAAGAGAATGGACGATGACTAGTGTAGCGATGTATCCTTGGGAGCTCTAACCAGTGTAGCTGAGTCTCCCGCTGCAAGCTTCATGAGATGAAACATGTATACCATAAGCTTTTGCTTTATTTAACTCTATACACTCCGGTGGGATTATTAAATTTTCAATCCGATCCACCACTTTTTTAGAGTTCTTCTATTTTTGCACATTTTTTTCATGTGCAACTGTACAGCATATCTACATGGTGCAGCATATATACAAGGAGTTTTTCCTCTTGAGCCAGTAGACTATCCCTCTTTTGAAGCTTTATTGCAACCCACAGCTTCTGTCTTTAGACTTCATAACCACCAGACCAAGTTGAGGTGCACTTCCTTCACTAGAAGAAGAAGAGAGGTTCCGCCTAGAATTACTACCCTCATATGCTACCCCGAGCCAAAGGAAACTGCCTCCTCACCACCTCATTTGTGGAGAGCTATGTGTAAAGTGTTGGTGCAAGTAAAGCCACTGTCTCTGAGAGTCATGCGTGTGTTGTTAAGTGCTCTACTTAGGCTCATCAAGATGACATATGCTCATAGCTTAGTGGACTCAAAGAATTAAGTCACCATGGACCTGAAAAGCCTTAACCCTAAGCCCTATAAGGTTCCTCTTATAATTAAGTGGATTAAGATCTTAATCAAGCTCCATTTTTAATTTAATTCCAGGCTAGTGTAAATGTCAACTATAATCCAGGAAAAACTATACAAATATTTACAAGGATGCTATTTACAAGCGTTTACAAACGTGCAAAATTTTTGAAAAATGTTTGAAAACATGGATGTATGCATGAACGCGAAGTTTTGCAAAATATTTACAAACATTTACACAAGGTTTTTGCAAATTTTTTGTTTTCAAAACATTTTACAAAAATTTTTTACTATATACATAGATTTTGATATAGAAATCTTTACAAATCCTTTACACAAATCATTTTACAATCATTTGTACAAAAATAATTTGTATAAATAAATAGGTATGTGTAAGATGAATTTTATATACAAGGGAGAAATTTTTAAATTTTATGGATTTATAGCCATTTTTATTTATTAACACACTCACACAAAGTACGAGTTATGGCCAAAGTATATATGAAATATATACACACCCCCTTATACTTAGCTCGAACGATGTCCTCAGAGTGATCAAGAGCGATGAAGAAGACATAACTCGTGCTTAGTATAGGGAATTGAAAAGGAATGGCTATATACAAAGATGAATGAAAGAATAAAATGAAGAGAACTCAGTGTTTTCCCCCTATACTTAGGATCAAGTAATCCTAAGTATAGCAAGTTGTACATGAAGGGAAATCCGAGTGAAGGATGTACAGGTTCTACCCCCCCTATACTTAGGGTGAAATATCCCTAAGTATAGGCAACAAAACAGGGGTAGAAAGAATCAAAAGAATACCTAGAGTCCTACATCCCCCCTATACATAGGGTAAAGTACACCCTAAGTATAGCATAATCATAATATGAGAGAAAGGGATGTGGGACTAAAGAATAGAGTGATATGGACAACTGGATCTATGCAGGTCGGAAGAACAGTGATAATCAGGCGTGAGATGTAATAGATGTGAGTCAAGAGACCACATCTCACGCAAAGTGAATAGGGGCAACATCAACGACCCGTGGCTCATGATCTAGATATGGCTTGAGCCGCTGGCTGTTCACTCGAAAGGTACTCTCAGAAGACAACTCAGATATATCAATACTCCCATTGTCGTGTACCTTTCTCACCAAATACGGTCCCTTCCATTTGCTTTGTAGCTTCCCTGGGAATAATCTAAGCCTAGCATCAAACAACCATACTCTCTGTCCTGTCTCAAACTGTTTGTGGCTGATATGAGAAGCATGCCACTCCTTCACTCTCTCCTTATAATGTAGGCTGTTTGAAAAGGCGGTATCACGAAGCTCCTCCAGGGCTGCTAACTCTACCCTCCTCTGGTCTCCTACGCTATCTGGATCCAAAAGTATATCAGTGATTGTCCAAAGTGACCTATGTCTCAGCTCAAAAGGAAAATGGCATGGCTTGCCATAAACGAGGCGAAAGGGAGATGTACCCAAAGGAGTCTTGAAAGACGTCCGATATGCCCACAAGACCGAGTCCAAAAGCTGTGACAAATCCTTTCGGTCAGGGCAGATGACTTTCTGCAATATAGTCTTGATCTCCCTGTTCGACACTTCAGCAAGACCATTCGTCTGAGGGTGGTATGGAGAGGCAACTCGATGGTCTATGTTGAACTCGCTAGCAAGGGCCTTTACCTTGTCGTTGACGAAGTGAGACCCCCCGTCAGATATCAACACTCTAGGCACCCCGAACCGTGAAATGATATTCTTCCTCAAAAATCGACAAACAATCCTAGCATTTGCAGTTCGGGCAGGGATGGCCTTAACCCAAAGACTCACATAATCAACGGCCAACAAAATGTACTCAAATCCCTGACTCTTAGGGAATGGACCCATAAAATCGATGCCCCATGCGTCAAAAACCTCACAGAAATGAATGGGCTGCATCGACATCATATCACGCTGTCCACAAGTGCCCATCCTCTGACAATCAGTGCATCTCTTCACGAACTCATCAGAGTCCTTGAAGAGAGTAGGCCACCATAGCCGGATTGGAGCACTTTCTGTGTCGTTCTCCTCCGTAAGTGATGTCCTCCTGCCTCCAGCTTGTGGCAGTAAGTAAGGACGATGTGGTGCTCCTCCTAACGAATGCACCTACGCCAGATACTATCCCCTCCCTCATTGTAACGGGCGGGATCCTCCCAATGGTAAAACTTGGCCTTCACGAGGAAGGTCTCAAGTTTATGCCTGGGCCAATCTTATGGAACTTTCTTGGAGACAAGATAGTTCACAATATCGGCATACCATGGGAGAGAGGCGATAGTAAGGATCGCCTCATCTGGGAAGGTCTCATAAATGGGGTCAATCTGCTCAGAATCCTCAAGATACTTTAATCGGGAGAGATGATCCGCCACCACATTCTTGACTCCAGGCTTATCCTTAATCTCTATATCAAACTCCTGGAGTAGAAGGATCCATCTGGTCAATCTAGCTTTGGCATCCTTTTTTGCCATGAGGTACCTAATGGCGGTATGATAGTAAAGATGGTCACTCTAGATCCGATAATGTATGATCTGAACTTATCTAGGGCAAAGACTACGACTAGCATCTCCTTCTCAGTGACTGTGTAGTTCCATTGTACGGCATCCAATGTATGGCTAGCGTAGTGAATAGCAAACGGGACTTTATCCCTCCTCTGTCCTAGCATGGCCCCCACGGCAAAATCGGAGGCGTGTGTCATGATCTTGAATGGGAGAGACCAATCAAGTGGCTGAAGGACAGGAGCCTCTATCACACATCACTTTAGAGTCTCAAACAACAAAAGAAACTTGTCATCGACAAGGAACTCGATGTATTTTGTCAACAGATCAGTCAACGATCGGGAAACCCTACTAAAATTACGAATGAATTGCCGGTAGAAACCAACGTGCCTCAGAAAAGACCGTAGCTGTCGCAGGTTGGACGGTGGTTCGAGTTTGCTAATTACATCCACCTTGGCAGGATCAACCTCCATGCCCCTGTTGGAGATGATGTGGCCAAGCACCGTCCCTTGAGTCACCATGAAGTGACTCTTCTCCCAAGATAATACCAGGCGAATCTCAATGCATCGCTGAAGGACTCGGTCTAGGCAGTCAGGACAAGAATCGAATCCGTCGCCGTAGACCAAGAAATCATCCATGAAGACCTCAATGCACTCCCCCACCATGTCCGAAAAGATAGACAACATGCGTCTCTGAAAAGTCGCAGGGGCGTTGCATAGCCCGAATGGCATGCGTCTGAAGGCATATGTGCCGAAAGGACAGGTGAAGGTAGTCTTGTCTTGGTCCTCGGGCGCAATGGCCACCTGATTGTAGCCGGAGTACCCATCCAAAAAGCAGTAATGGCTCTTCCCTACCAGTCTCTCAATGATCTGATCTATAAAGGCCAGGGGGAAATGATCCTTCTTGGTGACCTGGTTGAGTCGTCTGTAATCCACGCAGACCCACCAAGAAGTGGGTACCCGGGTAGCAATCTCCTCTCCGGACTCCGTGACCACTGTAGTGATGCCCGTCTTCTTGGGCACCACATGTAACGGACTGACCCACTGATGAATATGTGATTCATCACTCTAAAAGTTGAAAATAGAAGCTTGTTCTCAAGTAAATAGATGCATATTTCCCTTTGTAATGCATAAATAGCATTCATACATGCATTCATAAAATATGCATTTTAGCATACACATGTTGCATTAAATAAGAAGCCAAGATCACTTGTAACATATCCACTCATAAAATAATCTCTCACTTATACTATGTACACCTTAGTTAATAATATAAGGAAGAAAGACAAGATCTCCTTTGTAAAACTACGAAATAGAGCCCTAGACCTCTTGGACCATAAAATACCCATAGCTCCCTCATACAAACTCCAAAATAGATCTACTCACTTTCAGAATAATACACATTCAAAGACCTTTAAAATGAGACTAATTTCATCCAATTTGGAGCTCGTATGAAAAAGTTGGGTATTTGGGCCTCTATGTATACCATATATGTGTATATTTGTATCCTTGTATTTTTGTATCATATTTGACCTCATGTCCGTCTTTGGTCAACATGAAACTTGTAGATCTCATCAAGATCTACAACTTTCATGTTTTGAGTTTTTCCAAATTCGGCCTCCTTCTCTCTCTACACTCGCTTTTCTTCTCGGTCAATCACAGTTGGCCACGTGGTGCCCTCTGGTTGCGCCACGCGACCCGATCCCCTTGCCCAAGCCGCCTGCGCCTCTAGCTGTTGGATTTCTCTCTAGATCCAACGGCCAGCTGCGCTCCACGTACACCTTTTACCTCCACCGTCAGATCACTTTCCCCCTTCTCATTTGAACCGCCTGCTTGCGCCTCTCCTACAGCGCACCACACGTCACATCTTAAGCCCTTCGATCACGCACGTTGACTCTCCATCGCAACCGCTCATCCCGCCTTGCACCTCAGCCCTCCGATCTAAGCCCTAATCGCATCTCAGTCGTCCGCTCGTGCTTCATCCCAGACCGCGCCATGTGGCGCCATCATACCCTTCAGATCACTTCACCTCCGATCAGATCTGATCGTTCCTTAGCGCTTTGATCTGAGCCGTTGGATCACAAGATCCAATGGCTAGGGCCTCGTCTCCTACCTCCGGCGCCCCTCTCTCCCACTATCTCAGCCGTGCGTGAGGGGCTTTCCCCTTCCTATTCTTGGCCGCACTCTAGCCACCCTCTCCGACCACCATCGCCTCCATGTTCATCGTCACTCTCCCCTCATCCTCGCCATCTACCCTACTCACCATGACTTCCACCAGAAACGCTCCACGAACCCCACTAAACTCATCTCGTCATCAGCCAACCCGACACTTTCACCCCCCTTTAAATACTCGAGCTCCGGCCATCGTCACGTCCATCGGCCACCCCAGAGAGTAACCTTGAGCTCGGAGCATTCGATTGGTGACATGAATTGATTGATTCCTTGAGCGAAGACGGGTCTTCTTCTCCAGCGAGATCCACGGTGCCACCGCCGTGTCGCAGCCGCCTTCCGCGTAGCTGCTTGAGCTCGGAACCTTACCGATCCCTCGAGCGAAGCCCTGGAGCTTCAACTCGATCTCTAAACCCCAGGTAATCTCCTCCATCTTCGTTGATCTTCTTCTTAATCTTTCTTTGGTTTTTCTCCCATTTTATTCGCCCTCCACCGTGACCTTCTCGCTCCATCTTCACCTCGCTGAGCTATGCGACGGAGCTCTGACCTTCGCGGTACACTCCACACCCTCCGACACTTCACTTTACTTTCCATCAGCTCCAGCTCCGCCACCTGGGCGGAGCACCATCGTCGGACCATCTCCCCCTCGCCTTAGGCCTCGCACTCGCATCTCACTCCTCCACGAACACCCGCTCGTGCTTTGGCTATATTCTTCACACGTGTAGGTACACCCAGTTCATTGGTCGGAACCTCGTCAGAGATCTTCTTGAGCTTCATCGACAGCAAGCTCCGACGCGCCTTCTCCGCTCCTGAGACCACCTCGAGCTTCGCCGCACTGCCGCACGTCTTCGAAGCTATCTCTGAACCTCCGGAGAGCTTCACCGACACCAGGAGGATCGGGCGGAGCTAAGCTCCCTTCGCCGGAGACTCGTCAACTCCTCCGCAAGTGGCGGAGGTCCGTTGAAGAAGAAGCTCCCGTGGTCGTTCGATCATCTTGATCGAACGGTCCCTAGCCGTCCACGTCGCCCACGACCGAAGCAGCACACCACCGTTAGATCTCTCTTTGATCCTACGGTCCACATTCTGCCACGTCTCCACCTTCATCGACAGCCTTTGGATCGATCTTGATCCAAAGGACCATAGCACGCCACGTCTACAGGTCCGAGCCTCTTCCCCGACCTCTAGGCTTGGACCACCCGAAGCTTGACCGAGCCTCAGCCGACCCTCCAGAAGCCCCCGATCCAAGCCGCGAACCTAGGCGCCCCACGTGAGCAGCACGTGCGCCTGGGTAAATTGCAGAGAAGCCCCTGGAACTTCAAGAAATTACAAATTGGTCCTTTTGAAGCGCCCCCACGTGAGGAGCACGTGCACCGTGGAGAAATTGCATTCCACCCCCCAATATTATAGGTAATTGCATTTAAGTCCCTGTCAGCATGTTTATCTTGATCTAAATTTTATTTTCCTGTATTCCAATTACACCCATGTCTTTGCACGCATCCCTAGGTGTCATATTGCATCATTTTGAAATTCCAAAAATTGCATTTGTAGTGTAACTTGTCCTCTATCTGTCGTGACATTTGTCATATTTTTGTAGTATCACTAGATTTTTAAATTTTTTAATTGGTTTATTTCAGTGATATTTTGCCCAGTTGGACCTTTTTATTAATAATTCATTCTCTGTAACTCCAAAAATTCTCAAAAAATCACAGTAGCTCTAGGATAGTTAACTTAACTTGGCATACAAATTTCAACTCATTTACACACATATCGAGGCCTAAATAAATTAATTGGTGATTTCCTTAGTTTATTTTTAATAGGTTCAATTCACATTAAAATTAAGGTTTGACAATTTTCCTAGATTACTCATCATTAGATCTGTCTAGGATAATTTTATTTCCTGAAAATGTTGTGATTTGAAATTTATTAAAATCTAATTAGTAAAAATCACTCTGCATTTGTTTTAAATTCACAGTAAATTCATTTAGTGTCAAAAAATTCCAAAAAAATTAGGGTAGTCTATTTTCACCATATTTCATCATCTGGCCAATTTTCATAATTTTTAGACTTCATTTGATACTTTAACTGATTTAACTTTAAATTGGCTTGATTTTTGCATGTGTCCTGCATAGAAAATAGAAAAAGATAAAAAATATATTCCTCGGAAATCGAACACTTGGACTTTTCTAGAAATCCACCTAAGGAGACAGATGCCTCCCTGAGTTCGACCTTGGACTTTACCAAGTAAAAAAAAAATAAATTTGCCACTCGAAATTGACATTAAATTAAAAGTGGTTTTTGATATTCTGCTCTCCTTATCCGACTGCAACGAACATTAATCAATTAATTTGGACATTAATCTAACCGAATTAACTAGGGTAGCGGGGGCAGTCCATCAAAATGGCACCGTTGCCGGGGAGGCACGACTTAGGTTAATTTGCAGTTATTTCTGAGTGTCTGTTTTTTATCCCCAGGTAGTCTGACCCCCAATTTTTCTTGTAAATATTTCTCTGTCTTTTAAATTTTGCATTGTTTTCGAGTGGTTCTCTCTCTGACCTCGAAAATTTTTTTGTGCGAGGAACACGAGGAGTCGAAGACGCTTCGAGGAATCGACATTTTAAATCTTTGAGGGATTTGAGAGAACTCATACTGTTAATTATTTCCACATTTTTTCGCATCATTTCCAGCGGTTCACGTTTCGGTACTCGCGTGTGTAAAAATAGTGGAATTGTGTTCCCGTGTGCTTGTGGTTTGAATTGTAATTTAGGCTTGCACAAGCGGCTCCTAGAGCCATTTTAGGAATTGCTTATGATCGTAAATTTTAGGACCACACATACACTTAAAAGACGCACCTAGACTGCAGATCTAGTCAAATA
Source organism: Ottelia alismoides (assembly GCA_037367405.1). Lineage (NCBI taxonomy): Eukaryota > Viridiplantae > Streptophyta > Magnoliopsida > Alismatales > Hydrocharitaceae > Ottelia > Ottelia alismoides. Next base: position 359,212 of record JAZKJV010004850.1, read on the forward strand.
AACTTGTTCTTCATTCGCTAATAGAACTGCTTGTATAGGAGCGGATTTTGTCGTATGCATTTGCATGTAGTGTAAAATTTGAATACTTTTTTGCATCCTGCATAAAAGAGAAGGGATCAGTGTAAGTCTTCTTAACTCAGCATACACATCATTGTTTTTCGTGCATCGGCTATTCTCGATTTCCCCCTCTGTTTTTTACACTTAAATTAAATGGAAATTGGGACTGGACGATAGGCGTGCTGTGTGGTTGGACTAAAAAGTGAGAACTTAACTTAAAATCGGGACTGCTAACATTATTGACCAAAAAAATCAATAAAATTGGAAAAATTATTTGCGGGAGACTAATCCCCGACCTTGTTTTCAGGCTGAGTGAGGGTACTTGAGTGTGTGTGAATACCTTAAGGCAGAGCCCAAATCCCCGCCTTCCATATCACAGGCCAACTGATCCTAGCAAATATCATGAGTTGGATATTTTCAGATTCATTGACCAGTACCAAGTAGCCTTCGCCTGTTCGTTGGTAGATAGGGGCGAACCAGCGGTACTTCGCGACAAGGCCTAGCTTTGTCAGCCTCCGCCTGCTTGCAGGTAGATAGGGGCACGGTCTTTGAGTCCCCAACTCTGGATAGGAGCGAAGAAAGGGAGGACCGGCGATATCTTAGGCGATAGGTTAAACAGGGAAGATGCATTCGGCTCTGAGCCGACTTCCCTATAGGCTGCGTAACTCCTTGCTATCTTGCTTGAAAAATCACACTTAAAATTAACAAGATAAATTGGACTCAGTTTCGAGTCCTCCACTATGTTGAGAGTGAACCCAGGGTCTTGGATTGAATTGTTTTCTTCAGGTAATAGTCAAATCCTATCTTCATTTAGATCTCCCATTTCTTCTCGCGGGTAGGTAGCTTTATCTTAGCTACCTTATCAGAAAGTTCCTCCACTTGCTTCGGTAGACGTGAAAGAGACTCAAGGTCCGCGCCTCTCTTGTGGATCTGCTCGACCATGGTTAGCTTGTCACCAATCCTCCCCATGCTGGGAATGAGGTCCTCTGTCAGATCTGCTACAGTCCTCCGGGTTGTCTCATTGGATAAGATTGAGGGAGACAACTGATGACCCATGGTGGCCTGCGACCTGTCGGTTTCTGCCATCTACTCTAGTATCTTCCATATAGCATTCTCGTTTTTATTCAGATAGCTTCCTCTACAGGCGGCACTTACTAACCCCTGCATCTCCGGGGTCAGACCACAGAACAAGGTCTAGACTAAGATCGCCTTAGAAATGTCGTGGCAAGGGCATGTTTGAACTAGGTCATTGAACCTATCCCAGGCATCATGGAATGGTTCACCGGGTCCCTGGGAAAAACTGGCAATCTTTGTTCTCATTTGGTTAGTCCTACTGAGAGGGTAGAACTTCTTCATAAATAAGTACTTGAACTGCATCCAGGTTGTACATATCACCCCTAGGTTCTTTAGCCAATGTGCTGCCTTATCTCCTAAGGCAAATGGGGTAGCCTTCAGTCTAATGTAATCCTGCCCAACCCTAGGATGGCTAAGGTTGTTGCAAACAAGCTCGAAGTCTCAGAGAAAGGCATATGGTTCTTCAAGGGCATTTCCGTTGAACTTCGGTAGCAGACTAAGGAAGTGGGGCTTAAGCTCAAATGCTTCGGCGGGAACCGCTGGTGCCAACCAACTCTGTATCTCATTCTCTTCTGGGTTGTAGGCCTCAACCATTGGTCGGTCGATGCCTCCTACCGCAACGATTTGTCCCATTCTAGCCGTGAGATCTGCATTTTGTTGTTTGGCTGTGGCGAGGCAATTAAGAATTTACCGCAACTGTTCCTCGTCTAGTGGTTGCTTAGGCGGCATCTTGTCCTCCAGTCCTGGGTATGAAACAAGGTTTGTGTTAGAGGATAAATCAAGGAAGGGATTCTTACCGAGGCGATGGTCTTCCTTGGTAAGCTCAGAGGAGAGGAAAGGGTTGATTTGAGAGTAACCACCCTGGGTGTGAGGGAACCAGAACTCAAGAGGGTCATGAGTCTTGGGTGGTCCAGGGTGCGCTTGGGGCGATGAAGAGGAGTTTCGTGGGGGTCTCGAAGAGAGATTGATCAATAAAGAGTCGATATCCCCCCAGTAACTCTCTTCTGCACCACATGTACTTGTACATCGAGTCCATCTTGTACAGGAACAGGCACCAGGGCCTCAGAGTGGCTGGGATCAGACTTACACCCAGTAGGACCATCATGCACCCCCACAAGTCTTTATCTGAACATGAGATCCTTTCGTATGATAATGTAAATCATATGTCCCTCAGGAACGGAAGGACCGTGATCGTACCTGATCGGTCACAGACACCGAAAGAAGGAGCCACCAAGTTTCTACCTGAAGAGAACTTGGAGGAAGAAGAGGAGCAGCACCACCATCACCACCACCGGCAGAAGAAGAGGACTTCTGGGTCCTCGAAGTAGCAAGCCCGCATAATTAGTAAGTCTGACAAAACTGATGAAGAGCCCACACCTCCATCTGAGGAGGACCGTCCAGAAGAAGCGGAAGATGCATCACCAGTTTCGCCCCAGCATGTTTCTTTTAGTCCTAGTCAGAGTCCGAGTCTGTTTCAGAGTCCGAGTCGTATACATAACTCAGTTCCAGCTTTCAATGAAAAGATTTCAGTTTCAGAACATGAGCTAGAGTCAATAGACCCTTTCCCCCGAGCTCTTACGGGTGGAAAGAAGAAAATCAAAAAAATCCAAAAAGATGGCCCTGAGATGGCTGAATTCTGCAAGAAATATATCAAGGTCACAATCCCCTTTGACAAGTACGTGGAAATGACTCCTGCATTTCAGAAATACCTTAAGGTGAGATGCACACCTACTAGGGTTAGCAGGAAGACCAAAAGTCGTGTTAAGAAACACGTTCTATCAGTAGCCACGACTTGTGCAATAAAGAACTCGTTTCCAAGGAAAAGAAGAGACATGGGTGCACACTATGTAGTGAGTCATGTTGATGACATCGCGTTTCCACGCACTCTCCTAGATAATAGCTCCCCAATTAACTTAATCCCCACAACCCTCTATGAGCGGCTTAATCTCGGACCTCTTAGGAAATCTAGAGCCCTCTTGCAGTTCGCTGATAAATCAACTAAGAGGTCTCAAGGAGAATTGAGGAATGTTGTGATCAAAGTTGAGGGGCAGGAATATTTAGTGGACTTCACTATCCTAGATATGGAAACCCCTCGTAATTGGAGAGACTCCCAGATCATCTTAGGTAGGCCCTTCCTCAAGATAGTGGGGGCCTTGTTTGATTACAAGATCGGGAAGATCCAGTTCTAAACTCTAGGCGGAGATGAGGAACTTGATATGAAGCAGACCAGATGGTAGAGACCGGATTCCGAATCCAGCACCGAGTACTCTTCGTCCGAACCAGACTGCGATTATGTAGACATAGTTGGTCCATGGTGATTGAACCCAGCCAACATCGATGAGTCCCTCCCCTCCGGAGATGATCCAGTGCATGAGTCAGTTTGCGAGATCCTCAGAGACGAGTTCAGCTCAGAATCTGCATCCCCTACATCTTCGATGACTTAGAAGCCCAGCTGGGCTTGTCAATCCTTCCCTCTTTGGGACAATCAGAAGATGAGGATGACGAGTCGGACGTGGCTTTTGCCGATTTCATGGAGACCTTTGACGATCCGACTCCAGAGCCGAATAATTTGGTGGCAGCTATTATAGAGAAAGATCCAGCCACTTCCAACACTCAGCTAGATTCGATTGAGCCAGATTTCCTAGATGATCACACCGTACCTGAGATCAAACCTTTACCCACAACTCTAAAATACGCCTTCCTTGCAGGCCAGGACAAGAAATATTCGGTCATCATCAGTTCACGATTGACCGAGGAGCAGGAATCTCGCTTGCTAGAGATCCTGGAGAAAAACTGCAAGGCGATAGACTGGAGCAATTCTGATCTCCACGAGATAAATCCTGCTCTATGTTCCCACCATATCTACTTGGAAAACGAAGCAAAACCCTCTCGTGAATTCCAACGTTGTTTGAATCCAAATTTACGAGAGGTAGTGAAGAAGGAGATAGAGAAATGGTGCAATGCGGATTTTATTTATCCCACCTCCGAATCGAAATGGGTGGCCCCGATACATGGGGTCCCAAAGAAGTCGGGAATTCAGACGACCACCAATGAAGACGGAGAGGAGATCGTGACGCGAGTGCCCACGTCGTGGCGCGTCTGTATGGATTACAGATGCTTGAATGTCGCGACGAAGAAGGATCATTTCTCCCTACCATTCATTGATCACATCCTAGAGAGACTAGCGGGGAAAGAATTCTTCTGCTTCTTAGATGGGTTCTTGGGCTACAATCAAGTAGCCATAGCTCCGGAGGACCAGGAAAAGACCACATCCACATGCCCCTTTGGTACCTATGCTTTTAGGCGCATGCCCTTTGGGTTATGCAATGCTCTAGGTACTTTCCAAAGGTGTATGATTGTTGTATTCGCCGAAATGGTCGGCGAATTCCTATAAGTCTTCATGGATTACTTCTCGGTCCACGATGATTCCTTCGATTCATGTCTTAGGAATCTGGACCGAGTCCTCAAAAGATGTTGTGAGGTCAATATGTTGCTCTCCTGGGAGAAAAGTCACTTCATGGTGACGGAGGGCATAGTGTTGGGGCACGTCATCTCCAAGAGAGGAATGGAGGTTGACCCTGCCAAGGTGGATGTGATTAGACGACTCCAGCCACCAACCAACGTCAAGCAGTTGCGGTCGTTCCTCAGGCATGTTGGATTTTATCGGAGATTCATTAAGGATTGTTCTAAGATTTCCCGACCGCTAACAGAGCTTTTAGGAAAAGACACGGAGTTTATTGTTTATCACAAATGTCTTGAGACCTTTAAGCTATTACAAGGAATTATCATGGACGCACACATCCTACCAGCCCCAGATTGGTCTCTACCTTTTGAAATCATGACGGATGCCTCAGACCATGCTGTGGGGGCTATGTTAGGACAAAGAAGAGACGACGCCCCGTTCGCAATTCACTACGCAAGCAAAGTTCTTGACCCCGCTCAGCGTAACTATACAGTTACGGAAAAGGAAATGCTTGCGGTATTCTTTACCGTGGACAAGTTCAGATCTCACTTAATTGGATCCAAGGTAATCGTGTTCACTAACCACACGGCTCTACGGTACTTGATGGAGAAGAAGGATGCGAAGGCGCGTCTTCTTTGTTGGATCTTACTTATCCAGGAATTTGATTTGGATATTCGTGATAAACCGGGAAAGAAAAATGTAGTAGCCGATCATCTTTCTCGTCTCGAAGATCTTAATACTTCCGAGGATTCACCAATTTGAGACTCCTTCCCTGACGAGTCGATTTTTGTTGTCGACTCACTCCCATGGTATGCCAACATCATGAACTATCTTGTCTCCATGAAAGTTCCCGAAGGTTGGCCCAAGAGCCACATCGACCGACTTAAGTTGGATGCGAGACACTACCATTGGGAGGATCCGATCCTTTTCTTTGAAGGACCGGATTGTGTCTGGAGACGATGTATTCCTCAGGAGGAATACCAGAGTGTCCTTTCTTTATGCTATAGCTTGGAGATAGGAGGAACCACTCCGGGAAGAGGACCGCATGTAAGGTACTTCAGTGTGGTTTTTATTGGCCGGCTCTATTTCGCGATGCCATCACCTTTGCGAAGTCGTGCCCAGTATGCCAGAGAATGGGAGGAACCGTTGGTCCCAAGGATGATATGCCAATGCAGCCGGTCATCATTTGTGATGTCTTTGACGCCTGGGGCATCGACTTAATGGGCCCATTCCCTGTTAACCACGGGTTTGAGTACATCCTTCTTGCGGTAGATTATCTATCCAGGTGAGTGGAGGATATCCAAACTCGAGCAGCAGACAACAAGACTGTCTGTAAATTCATCAGAGATCATATCATCTCTAGGTTCGGGATTCCCAAAATGATGATATCAGATGGGGGTAGCCACTTTGTAAATCGGGAGGTGAAGAAACTCCTGAAGGACTACGTCATCGAACACCATGTCGCTAGCCCTTACCACCCACAGACTAATGGTATGGCGGAGGTGTCGAATCGAGAGGTGAAGACCATATTGCAAAAGCTTGTCCGCCCAGACTGGAAGGATTGATCTCAGATCTTGGATCAGATCCTATGGGCGTATAGGACAGCTTACAAGACACCGTTAGGAACCTCCCCATTCCGAATGGTATTCGGAAAGCCGTGCCATTTGCTCGCAGAGCTAGTGCATAAATCTGAATGGGCAATTAAAAAGGTCAATTGGAACACACACCTTGGGCAGAAGCAGAGAGAATTGGATCTGAATGAGCTCGTGGAAATCAGAAACCGTGCATATGACAACAGTTTGGTATACAAAGACAAGGTCAAGCGTTGGCATGATAGATATATCAGACGAAAGACCTTTGTTCCTGGACAGAAGGTATGGATCTTCAATGCTAGGCTGAAGATCTTCCAAGGCAAGTTGAAGTCCAAGTGGACAGGCCCATTTGTCGTCCGTACGGTGCATGATAATGGATGTGTCGAGATCTAAGATCTCGCAGATGACGCACCGACATTCCTGGTGAATGGACAACTGTTGAAGCACTTCGTCGAATCCAATGAGCAATTAGTCCATGTTGAGGAGATTGTATTCATGCACGAGACAGATTCAACATATACACCTCGAGCCGCGTATGAGACCTTGTAGCAGTGAGCTCCAGCCATCCGCAGTATCTCGAAAGATTCAGACCGACTCATTTGTATATATCATCGTTCTTGTACATCCTATCCTTTCTCCGTGACTCTAGTAACCCATCCCCACCTCATCGAATCACTATCTTGGACTATACATAGGATGACCAGATCCTGAGTATAGGGGGTATGAGTCACCTGAGTCGGTTCACTGTACACTGTCCAGATCACATTGGTCCTCATACTCACTTTCGTCCTATACTTAGGCTGACCAGAGCATAAGTATAGGGGGGACCAATGCCCGCATTATATATTCATCCACTTCTCTTCTTGACCTCATCCGCCCCATTTTTTTACCTTCTTCTACACTTAGGCTGCCAGAGCCTAAGTGTAGGGGGGCCGGTCGATTTCTATATTTTTTCCATTCTTTCTAGCTCTCCTATGCTTAGCACGAGCTATGTCTTTTTCCTCGCTCTCCGTGCTCTAAGGACATAGCACACGCTAAGTATAGGGGGCGTGTATATATTACATATATACTTTACCCATAGCTCGTACTTTCGCGTATTTTTGTACATATTTTACAATAATTACGGGTGGGTAAAAAATTGAAAATAAAATGAAAATAAAAATTAGGCTTCTTATTTACTCTTGCATATCATCTCTGCATCTGAAAAGATAAGAAAAAGAGTCTTGCATTTACATTCATCTACATAGCATGGCATCTGCATCTCATCTGCATATCTTGCATATGCAAGGTGGAAAGCTAGTGGGCTCTGAACCAAGTTACGATTAGATATTGAGGATGAACTTGATTTGACCTTAATCCACCTAATTTCAGAGGAACCTTATAGGAACTGGAGTTAAGATTTCTCATGTCAAGTGACTTAATTCTTTGAGTCCACAAGTCTATGTTCACATGTCATCTTGATTAGCCTAAGTAGAATATCTCGTGCATACGCATGATTCTTATAGACAGTGACCTAACTTGGACAAGCACAATGCACGTAGCTCTTCATTGATAAGGTGGTGAGGAGGTAGAATCCTTTGGCTTGGAGTAGCACACGGGTGGAAACATCCGTCCTCCTCTAGGGAGGGTAGTGTGTCTCAACCTAGTCTGGTAGTGTTGACGTCTAAGGACGGGATGCTGTGGATTGCAATAATGTTTCAAAAGAGGGATAGTCTACTGGCTCAAGAGGAAAAACTCATGGTGTACATGCTGCACCTTGTATGAGTTTAAAAAAAATGCAAAAACTCCAAAAAATCAGACAGGTCCAAGTGAAAATAATATACCTGTCGGAGTCTGTATACTAGCAAGAAGTCTGCAGCTGGATGACTTGGCTACACTGGTCAGGCATCCCGGGATAGGTAGCTACAATGGCTACTGTCCATTCTTTTCTCTACCCCCTCCTCTTGAGTTGGTCGCACTTGAATTTAGAAGGAAATACCCCGCTCCTCGAGGAAAGAGTTACTGGACCGGGTTATTGAGTTACCTTGTTAGAGGAGGCTGGTTCCAAGTCATTTCTGATGTGGAGAGCTACATTTCACTTACACAGTACAAGTAAGAATCATAGTCATCAGAAATTTGCGTCTGAGGATTTGTTCTGACCTGACTGTTGAGGCGTCTTGAATAGAAGACTTGTGGAACTTGATGTTTGTTAGGTCATAAGTTCAGGTCCCAATAAGGTTCCGCCACACAATTAATCCAATGGTTGAGTCAAGCTCCATTTTCATCTTTTGTTCATGACCTTGGTATGGAACCCAAAATCATTTCACTCTTGCATTTCATTTAGTTGCTCGGGGACGAGTAAGGTTTAAGTATAGGGGGTTGATGAATATGTGATTCATCACTCTAAAAGTTGAAAATAGAAGCTTGTTCACAAGTAAATAGAAGTATATTTCCCTTTATAATGCATAAATATCATTCATACATGCATTCATAAAATATGCATTTTAGCATTCACATGTTGCATTAAATAAGAAGCCAAGATCACTTGTACCAAATGCACTCATAAAATAATCTCTCCCTTATACTATGTACACCTTAGTTAATAATATAAGGAAGAAAGCCAAGACCTCCTTTGTAAAAATACGAAATAAAGCCCTAGACCTCTTGGACCGTAAAATACCCATAGCTCCCTCATACAAACTCCAAAATAGGTCTACTAACTTTCAGAATAATACACATTCAAAGACCTTTAAAATGAGACTAATTTCATCCAATTTGGAGCTCGTACGAAAAAGTTGGGTTTTTGGGCCTCTATGTATACCATATATGTGTATATTTGTATCCATGTGTTTTTGTATCATATTTGACCTCATCTCCATCTTTGGTCAACATGAAACTTGTAGATCTCATCCAGATCTACAACTTTCATGTTTTGAGTTTTTCTAAATTCGGCCTCCTTCTCTCTCTACACTCGCTTTTCTTCTCGACCAATCACAGTTGGCCACGTGGCACCCTCTGGTTGCGCAACGCAACCCGCTCCCCTTGCCCAAGCCACCTGCGCCTCTAGACGTTGGATTTCTCTATAGATCCAATGGCCAGCTGCGCTCCACGTACACCTTTTACCTCCACCATCAGATCACTTTCCCCCTTCTCATCTGATCCGCCCGCTTGCACCTCCCCTACAGCGCGCCACGTGTCACATCTTAAGCCCTTCGATCACGCATGTTGACTCTCCATCGCAACCGCTCATCCCGCCTTGCACATCAGCCCTCCGATCTAAGCCCTAATCGCATCTCAGTCGTCTGCTCATGCTTCGTCCCAAACTGCACCACATGGCGCCATCATACCCTTCAGATCGCTTTACCTCCGGTCAGATCTGATCGTTCCTTAGCGCTTTAATCTGGGCCGTTGGATCACAAGATCCAACGGTCAGGGCCTCGTCTCCTACCTCCGCCGCCCCTCTCTCCCACGATCTCAGCCGTGCGTGAGGGGCTTGCCCCTTCCTATTCTTGGCCGCACTCCAGCCACCCTCTCCGACCACCATCGCCTCCAAGTTCATCGCCACTCTCCCCTCATCCTCGCCAGCTACCCCACTCACCATGACTTCCACCAGAAACGCTCCACGAACCCCACTAACCTCACCACGTCATCAGCCAACATGCCACTTTCACCCTTTAAATACTCGAGCTCTGACCACCGTCACGTCCATCCGCCACCCCAGAGAGTAACCTCGAGCTCGGAGCATTCGATTGGTGACAGGAATTGATTGATTCCTTGAGCGAAGATGGGTCTTCTTCTCCGGCGAGATCCACGGCGCCACCGCCGTGTCGCAGCCGCCTTCCGCGTAGCTGCTTGAGCTCGGGACCTTACCGATCCCTCGAGCGAAGACCTGGAGATTCAACTCGAGATCCAAACCCCAGGTATTCTCCTCCATCTTCGTTGATCTTCTTCTTCATCTTTCTTTGGTTTTTCTCCCATTTTATTCGCCCTCCATCTTCACCTCGCTGAGCTCCGCGACGAAGCTCTGACCTTTGCGGTACACTCCACACCCTCCGACGCTTCACTTCACTTTCCATTAGCTCCAGCTCCGCCACCTGGGCGGAGCACCATCGCCAGACCATCTACCCCTCGCGTTAGGCCTCGCACTCGTATTTCACTCCTCCACAAACACCCGCTCGTGCTTCGGCTATATTCCTCACACCTGCAGGTACACCCAGTTCATTGGTCGGAACCTCATCGGAGATCTTCTTGAGCTTCATCGACAGCAAGCTCCGACGTGCCTTCTTCGCTCCTGAGACCACCTGGAGCTTCGCCGCACCGCCGCGCATCTTCCAAGCTATCTCCGAACCTCTGGAGAGCTTCACCGACACTAGGAGGATCGGGCGGAGCTAAGCTCCCTTCGCCGGAGACCCGCCAACTCCTCCGCAAGTTGCGGAGGTCCATTGAAGAAGAAGCTCCAGCGGCCGTTCGATCATCTTGATCGAACGGTCCCCAGCCGTCCACGTCGCCCACGACCGAAGCAGCACACCACCGTTGGATCTCTCTTTGATCCTACGGTCCACATTCAGCCACGTCCCCACCTTCATCGACAGCCTTTGGATCGATCTTGATCCAAAGGACCATAGCACGTCACGTCTACGGGTCCGAGCCTCTTCCCCGACCTCTAGGCTCGGACCACTCGAAGCTTCACCGAGCCTCAACCGAACCTCCAGAAGCCCCCGAGCCAAGACCCGAACCTAGGCGCCCCACGTGAGCAGCACGTGCGCCTGGGTAAATTGCATTGAAGCCCTTGGAACTTCAGGAAATTACAAATTGGTCCCTGTGAAGCGCCCCCACGTGAGGAGCACGTGCACCGTGGAGAAATTGCATTCCACCCCCCAACATTATAGGTAATTGTATTTAAGTCCCTATCAGCATGTTTGTCTTGATGTTAATTTTATTTCCTGTATTGCAATTACACCCATGTCTTTGCACGCATCCCTAGGTGTCATATTGCATCATTTTGAAATTCCAAAAATTGCAATATCTGTTGAGACACTTGTCATATTTTTGTGGTACCAGTAGATTTTTAAATTAATTAATTGGTTTATTTCAGTGATATTTTGCCCAGTTGGGCCTTTTAATTAATAATTCATTCTCTGTAACTCCATAAATTCTCAAAAAATCACAGTAGCTCTAGGATAGTTAACTTAAAATGGCATAAAAATTTCATCTCATTTGCACACATATCGAGGCCTAAATAAATTAATTGGTGATTTCCTTAGTTTATTTTTAATAGGTCCAATTCATATTATAATTAAGGTTTGACAATTTTCCTAGATTCCTCATCATTAGATCTATCTAGGATAATTTTATTTCCTGAAAATTTTGTGATTTGATATTTATTAAAATTAAATTAGTAAAAATCACCATGCATTCATTTTAAATTCACAGTAAATTCTTTTAGTGTCGAAAAATTTGAAAAAAATTAGGGTAGTCTATTTTTACCATATTTCATCATCTGACCAATTTTCATAATTTTTGGACTTCATTTGATACCTTAACTGATTTAACTTTAAACTGGCTTGATTTTTGCATGTGTCCTGCATAGAAAATAGAAAAAGATAAAAAAATATATTCCTCGGAAATCAAACACTTGGACTTTTCTACAAATTCACCTAAGGAGACAGATGCCTCCTTTAGTTCGACCTTGGACTTCACCAAGGAAAAAAAATAAAATATAATTGCCACTCGAAATTGACTTATTAAATTAAATGAGGATTTTGATATTCCGCTCTCGTTATCCGACTGCAACGAACATTAATCAATTAATTTGGACATTAATCTGGCCGAATTAACTAGGGTAGCGAGGGCGGTCCATCACCCACTTGGAGTCGGAGATGGGGTAGATAAAATCGACGCTACACCACTTTGAAATCTCCTTCATGACAACCTCTCTCAGATTCGGGTTCAGCAGCCGCTGGAACTCACGCGACGGCTTTCACTCATCCTCGAGATAGATGTGGTGAGAGCACAGAGCCGGACTGATCCTCTGAAGATCTTCTACACTCCATCTTATCGTCTTGCGGTTCTTTTCAAGAACCCCCATCAGACAGGATTCTTGCTCTCCATTTAACTCAGCGGAGATAGCAGAGATAGTGGCGAAGGAACCTATACTTCAACGACGTAGGTAGTGGCTTCATCTCTTGACAAACTAGTGCTGGAAAATCTGGCTTCTGAAGAATCCGAGTGTAAGCTGCCAAATCTGCTCGGGAAAATTAGAATTCTCTCTCGCAAACTGGGTCTGGGGAAGGCTGCTCATCTGGATTGTCTCCACTCTGCATGGCATCAACCTCCTCCCTAGCTGTAGGCTCAAAGTCAGATCAGGTATAAGCTCATCAAACTCTATCCACTCAAAATCTGACTCTGAGGGATCTATATCATCCATGGTGGCCTCAGTACCACCATCACCACAAAACAAATCTGTCTCGCGGTCTCGAATCGGCTCTGCTACCTCAAAAGTATATTGGACCAGGAATGCGCTCTCCAAGCTCTCCTCTGCTGGCGTCTCTGCATCAGCGGACTCTGAAGGTGAGAGGATGGCCTGTGAGTCTGGATCTGCCCATACTGCCTCATCATCTGTGGTCACAAAATCGCAGTCCTGGTGGATGTCTCGCCCTGACTCTGTCATCTGCTCTGAATCGGAAGTAGTCTCTGAGCAAGCTGAATCTCTGACTCTGAATGTCCTCGACCGTCTCTATTTGTACACTCTCGCCCTCGACACAAAAGTATACCTTCCCGCTATCATGGTCGGTCACTGCCTTGGCTGTGGCCAAGAATGGGCGACCTAGAATGATGGGGGTATCGGTCAATGACTTAGGGATCTCCATGTCCAACACTACGAAGTCCACGGGGAATTGTTGGCCCTGAATCGTGACGACAACGTCCTTCAGCAACCCCTTCGGCCTCTTGACAGATCGATCAGCAAACTGAAGGACTGTCATGCTCTGTCATAGAGTGCCCAACTCGAAGCTGTCAAGAAAGGCTGCCGGTAGTAGGTTGATAGATGAACCGCTGTCTAAGAGTGTGCGGTCGAACCTCTGCTCTCTAATGTGGCATCTAACATAAGGGGCTCCGAAATCTGGCCTCTTGGCCGGCAGACAGTTCTGGATCGCGAAACACGTAGCTCTGGTCAGCATATGGATCTCTGAGTAGTGGTTCCTCCTCTTCCTCCTAATTGTGGTTCTGTCTCTGAGTGATCTTTGGAGAAGAGGGATGTGCTGCAAGGCCTCCTGAAGAGTCAGCTGAATGTGGAAGCACTCTATCATCTGCTGGCTGAACTCTTCCTGCTGTCTCTTTTTTAGATTTTATATTTTCTTCCCCTTTCCCATGTGGAGTGCTCTAATGAAGGGGATCACAGGGTCCTTCTCCAATGAAGGACTAGGAGGGGGTCTTGGCTGCTGAAGCACGACAGAATCCACACATACATCATCATGCACCACAGGTAGATCAGAATAAAATAAACCCTTTCCTTTATCATAATATAAGTCCTGGGATACAATAACAGATGGAAAGACTACAGGACTCTCATAAGTGAAAATGGTGGCATCAGCACCACCCTCGGCATGTCTTGCGGCATCAGCACCGCTCTCTGGCTCGACAGCAATGGTGGCCTCAGTACCACCTCCTCTGGCTGGTGAAGCGACGACCTCAGTACCGTCTGTGGGATCAGCATCCATGGTGGCATTAGTACCACTGTCATCATCTCTAGCGGCATCAACATCGCTCTCCCCCTCGCCTGGCGCTCTGGGAGTGGCCTGGGAACATCGCTCAGACGAGGCCCGCCTGCTGGCATCCTACCGCTCCCAAGTGTGACAAAATCAGTATCAAATAAATATGCAGACATATCTCCAAAGCTATCACTAGGAGTGGCATACTCAGTGCAAACTACCTGCTCATATTTCCTCTTGAGGTTGTTCAGATTGGACTATATCTGGGCAGGGATGGCAGCCTTCCCTCTCACTAACTCCAGCATCTCCTGACGGAACTCATCCATCTCCCGTCGGAAAGTAGCCTGCTGATCAGTAAGGAGGCGGGCTATGTCATCCAAGGCGGGTCTCTCAGAGGATGGCCCATGAGAGCCTGACGGGTGGCCTCGCTGGTCATGAGGCTGCTGCTGATGCTGGAGCTGCGTGTGAGAGGGGTATGACTGGGGATGATACTGCGACTGAGGTTGCTCTCGCCTCTAAGATTGTCCCTGTTGATGGGGACGAGGACCATACTGCTGTGATTGCTGCTGCTGCCGGTGGTGGTACACGCTGGGGCTGCTGGTGATCCCTCTGATAGTCGTACTGGCCACCTTGACCTGAAGGCTGCTGCTGGGAGCTGTCATCTCCAGCCGACCAACGAAATCCGGGATGGTCTCGTCAGATACCGTTCTGGGGTCGGTCGTGCCAAATCCCGTTGATGTCCATCAACTGCTCAGGCTCGCAAGAGAGGGGCGAGAGTATTGTTAGAGGCTGATCCGGCTGGTAGACCACCATCTGTGTGTCAGGAGATGGTGGTGACTGGTAAGAGGAATGTGGCTGCTGGTACGGCCCCGCCTATGCAAGGTGAACCTGTCTAGGCTGCTGGTGGCTGGAGCGCTGGGACGAGCTGCCGGAGCTACTCGGATCGCCTCGTGCCTGAAGACGGGGCTTGGAAGCCATTTGTGCCTCTTGGAGACACATGAGCTGTGTCTTTAGGTCACTCAGAGTCTGTGCCATCTGCTCCATCTGCGTGAAGTCTACATTAGACGTTTATTGCTATCCATCTATCCATGCTATGATCTTCAGAGGCTTCATCACATGAAGTTCGATCATTGTCAGATTTCTCTAACACATGGAATCCATCCTCAAACTCATTTGAAGAGGTATTATTGTTTCATCTTCAATTGTCCTTTTTGTTTTCAATTTCAGGAGCCTCATTATCTTCTCAAGATTAAATGAGTATCTACACTTCATTTTCATCTTGATTCTCAAGAGTCTCAACCTCTAAGAATCACATTCTCAGAGATGAGATATTTTAAGAATCTCAAGGTCATAAGCTAGGTATCCAATACCATCCTTTATTTTCCTAATGAAGCAGCACTCTCAAGTGCTAGATTCCAACATACATGGAACCTTACTAAGGATATACATTGTATTCTCTACTACACATATATACCTGGAAACTAAGGGATAATTATGCTAAAATTCATCATTGATAAGATCATGTCACACATGATCCAATTGTATCTACCTATAACTCTTTTGAGTTAAGGTGTGTTAGGAGGATTGAGATAGAAATGATATTCATATCTCCATAAGGTATTCTTTGAATTTATCTAGCAGGTACTTGCTACCTAGATCTGATCAAATTCATTTTATCTTCCTTCAAACTTTGGTCTTAAACCATAATTAATGAAATCTTTGAACATTTTAAAGGTTTCTTTGATGAAGAGAAGAAATCTCATATCATACATAATCATCAATAGATATCACATATCCACAATGTTCACTATGATATAGATGATCCACATACATCAATATGTATGAGATCCTGAATACCTTGGCATCTTACACCTTTATCTAAGAAGGGTGTATTGGACATTTTACTTTGAATACAATATTCATAAGTATGTAAAATTTGAAATTTTAGACATTCTAAAGTTTCATCTCTTACTAGTCTATTGATCAAATCAATAAACAAATGTCCAAGGCTTGATACTAGATCATTGTCAAATGATCTTCATCTTCATATTGATCTTAAGGTTTAAATTCAGCATTTAGAAATGTTAATGAATCATTCATCAATTTTCTAATTTAGTGGAGTCCACTAGATTTTAGATTACTAACTGAAATATTTCCATCATAACTCATTATGACAGTTCTATCTCAGAATTCATCTTTATTCCCATCATTTAGAAACAAACAATGAGTGTATTCTTATATCTAGGTCATAGAGACATTCTCTACGACTAAGGGCTCTCCCACTGAAATTAACAAGTCTATCAATCCAACAGAAATAGTTGCAACAATTGCATCAATATCCATGTGGTTAATTATAAACCTTTTAAGATCAAATTTTCCAATCTTCTAAAACATATGCAACCCATTGCAAGTGTTGTCAGAAGATTGAGATACAATTATTAGACTCTATCTTATAAAATAAGAAAGTCAATTTCAATGATTTATGTAGATTATTTTGATGCTCTATCCGAGTCCTTCTCTAAGGATTCTAGACAGACTTGATAGTCATACTATCAACATATTAACTTATTGCAGTATTGGCATTCATCCAACTCTTTGGATGTCATATGGAAGTCACAGAAGTATAGTCAACTCTTTGACTTTCCTTCTTACTTGGGTCCAACCCATGCTTCCACTGTGCTCCCTTTATCTATAAACAACCATTGCTTAAGACAAAGGATCTCTTACGTTAAATTCAAAAGAGTTCAATGTAAGAGCATTTCAACATTTATACATGCTTCATTAAATTCATACAATACGAATATTATGAAGATTCATGAATGACTAGAGTATAGACAGTAGAATGATGACACTCATCATGTACCTCCATTTAAACTCTTAAAACATAGGTTCAGGTAGGTACTCAAAGAATTTGAATACATCATCTCTTATAGAGCCACCATTCTGCATGATGCAGTGAACCATCTCATTCATGATAAATGTCAAGAGCACATATTGTATGCCAGAATATCTTTATTGATTTTATAAGAATTGTTTGACAATTGCGATCATTATCGACATGTTACTTCCAAAGTACATCCGATGAGATCAAGACTATAGAGACATACAAACCCTAGGGTTGTAGTCCTATTATCTATTTAATTGTCATTCCTTATTATTATGAGGAAACTTGCACATTGCAACCACATACATTGTGTGTCCAACTGCAAGTATAATATCTGGATCATGAGTCTAATCCATGATATTCTACTGGTTATTATTGAGTATATCATTGAGTGGGTTTTAATGAAGCATTATCTGAAATAAGATATTTGCATAGATGTATGTATTTATATATATACATATTTTACTTTGATTTAGGAATTTTTATATCAAGTTGTCTTGCCTTGTCAACATTGAAAGTTCATTCCCTTAATCACTTTCAATGTAAGAGATATACTTCCCATTATATCTCAACAAGATCTGGGATCTCCTTCCTTATCTTTGTTACATCCCAATAATATGAGAATCTGCAACTCGGATAAAAAGAAGCGGGAACACATTCCGCTTTGCAAGTCCAACTTACATTTTCCAATTCGGTCTTTAACACCCGAGCCCACCACCCCTAAGGCAATGTTGACCCGTCATTAATTGAACCAACCGTCAACAGGAATAGTACTCGCTATACGCAATCCAATATCGCCCCAATAATATGAGGATCCGATATTGGGGTCACTATGTATACGGCCTTACTCTTTCGAGAAGCAAAGAGCCCGATCCAGATGCGCTTGTATACAGGAGCCGTCACTTCGGACAAGCGTCTCCTACATACAATCCCTGGCGAAGGAACCCTTCGCCTTGACGGGAGACCATGGATGTCACTTATGTGATCCTCCATATCATATTCAAATTCTAATTAATCATTATGAATCATATTCATTATGATTAATTCTTCCAAGGGAAATAACATCTCTATTCATAATAGAGTGTTCTAATTTTAATTGGATTTCAATTAATCTAATCATATTAAATTAATGATCCAATTAATATCCAACAAACATTTTTTTTATTGTTACTTGAATTATGGTATTATCTCAAATACGTATTATTTCGAATTTGAATAATTAGAAATACATCATGATTTCTTAAGCATTATACTAACCCTACCCGCTGTCATGTCCAGTACCGACGAGAGTGGGATGGACCACATACATTGCAACCCGCAACCCCAATGCTCTCTGACTAGACACCATATCGACCTCGGGAAAGGATAATGCAAAATAAATCATTTTGTACTTGAGATGATCATCGGTTCTTCAACCGAAATTATACCATATAATAATAATCAAAACAATTTTTTATTAACATTATAATGAGATTTGCTAAACAAATCCCAAGTCTTATTCAAGCAACATGTTTGTTGGAATGTTGATCATGTAACCAATTAGTGATCTAGATCACATCTAATCAATTATTGGTTAAGGTAATGTAATTTAAGGTAATAATTATCATCAAATATTTCACAAATATTTATGCACAATTATTCTAGGAAATTAAACAATTTAATTTCACTAATTTATTAAATGACAGTCACTATACAAGCATCAAGTTTGATGATTGTGTTTCCAATTGAGATTTAGATCAAATCTAATCAATTAAATGGTTGAGGCCATGTCAATTATGTAAATAATCAACTTCCAATATTTAACAAATATTTTTCATGATTATTTCACGAAATTAACAATTAATTTCACTAATTGACAATCACTTGGTTCCATATTAGGACTGTAATTTTAGCAGTGACCCCTACTTACTAAAATTATAATATCTCAATCATATTAAATCCAAATTAGACAAAATCAATTTTCATAGATTGATAATTTGATTTAGGACAGAACCCAAGTATCATACGCATTTCGAGGCAAGTCTAAACAGTAATTAACATTTTAGTCACGTTCAGATCTACAGTTCCCGCAACAGTGCATACATGTTCATTAAAACAACCATATCTAGAGCATAGGAAATCCGATTTACGTAAACTCAGATCCTATGGTTTCCTTATTTAATGGGGAACAAAAATTAAGTATTAAATTATGTTTTAAAAAATTAAACAGTTCCGAATTTATTAATTAAACAGATCTGCGAAATCAAATGCGATGAAAACTTTCGTGACCTTAACGAACCCAAGTCGTCATCGGTTCTTCGAATCATATTCAAAACCATCAACCTGGGTCTGATACCACTTGAAGGATATGGAATTATCCTCAAGCGCATCACGGAAGTGTGTTCGTCGTATCGTATACGATGAAGAACGACTAGTCGCACTAGTTGTTCGGTGCAGCGGAATTTAAATTTTTTTTATATGATGAAACGACATGATCCAAGAACACTTCTTGAATCATTTCATCTATAACCACAACAAATATAATGCAATACCTCTTGAAGCGTGGTTGATCAAGTCTCTAAAAGAAGAGACCTCCTGTCTCAAGTCCGATCGTCGGCGAGACCGCTTGCGAGCGCGGGGATGAACCGCGTTGTCCTCGCAATCCAAGAAGTTGATCCAGGCGTGATTGCTCCTGATCTCGTCGCACGAGATCGAACGTCTCCTTCGTGAGACGAACTCTCTAAGAAGACGGAGAACAGAAGAACGTCGAAGCGGCGGCGCGGTGGCGAAGGCGACGACGGTTCTCTCCTCTAGGGTTTGGTGGACGGCCACCAATATTAGAGGGAGAGAGGGCTGTCGAGTATGGAGAAGAAAAGAAGAGAGAGAGCCTCCAATATTACATGTACCAAGAGAGCATGGTATGCCTCTCTATTTATAGGGTTTTGGGATCCATGAATCTCAATCCATGTGACATATAAAATCAATGGATGAGATTGATTTATTTCAATCCAATGGCTAATATTGTTGTTGGTAAAACCAGCAAATTTAGTTTAAAATATATTTGACAAAATCAAATATAAATTAGTCCTAAATCAAATAAATAAATAAGGAGAGAAGATACATGGAGATTTCATCTCCATGTACCTTCCATGTGGACGGCCACACATTCCTATTAGGAATGATGTGCCGCCCATATATTCCATGGAGAGAGCAATCTCATGGAAATCCATGAGATTGCATATCTCCTTGAAAATCTCCTTTATTTATTTCCAACAACTTTTGTTGGCTTTTATTCTTCAAAAATAATTCACAATTATATTTGAGAATATAGCAATCTTGCCATGGAAAAAATAGTGAATCATATTCACAACCCAGAACAACCTATAATTTACATTGTCAATTAATTACACAATGTGTATCCAATACACATAATAATTAATCAACACATATAAATTATAATTAGCTCTCTCTAATACATTATAATTCACATTTATAATATATTATGAATAATTGGATATTTCTATCCACATTATTCTTATCCACATTAATTAAATCACATTTAATTATATTGGATAATTTCTTCATACATCAAGATGATTAAATCACATTTAATCATGATTTCTTCAATGCTTAGATCTTACGGAATTATTCTTGAACCCTTCAAGAATAATGCAATCTCTCCGCAGATGCTTGGAGATAAGGACAGGGCGATTGTATTGTTCCACGTATAGTGACATGGATATTGAGATCATATCTCAAATCCAGATCGCGGGCCTCCCATAGATGCTTTATTAAATCAAGACCGTAAATCTAATCTTCTTATTGTATCTGAATCCCATTCAGATCAATGTCCAACACTTGGACCAAGATCAGATCACTTCTCTACTTAGAGGAGTCACTAAAATCCAGACCCATTTCATCACTCACTAGGAATGGAAGCGTCATGGTTATACAATCATTTATGATCACATCACCCTCAGGTATTCCCATTACCTGTACATCATGCATACTGGAAGACTCAGAATAAACCCTGAAGTATTAGATCAACTTTACACAGTCTACTTCATGGTTTTATCAGTAAGTTTCTCATTTAATCATTGGGAGTCAGTATTGATCATATACTTTCCAAAAGCATATATCATACCTAGGTCTTGATCATATACTTTACAAAAGTATATATCAAACCTATAAATTCAGTCAAGCTTCCAAAGCGAGACGACCATGCGCATGGAATTTGATCGTAGTAACTGAACCTGTATGATCCCTTTCAGAGATCGTATTACTCATATGCCCTTATATGCACACCAGCATGCTGATGTATAGACCTTGGTTAGATCATCAACCTATTGGTCTGCCAAATGTACATACTCAGACATATAGTAACACATATGTCTCCGGTCAGAGGATGTGTGCCTATATCATGACAACATACGATATAGGACTTTGGTTATCTCGATCTCGTTACGTCAACTCTTTGACCTAACTAATCTGACACCTCTGAATCTCTATTCCTATGCAGAGGACCTGCATCAAGAGGTCGGTCAGATATCAACCTTTAGAGATAAGGATTGTCATCTCCTATTCAGGCTGGAGATCATCTCTTAATAATCATTTGACGGCACTTGATGAGTCCTCAATCTAACTCTTTAGATATTCATCCAAGCACCAGCCTCTATGATTCAATAGTTGAATCAACAGTTGTACGATCATCAAGATGGCCATGGTACATAACCCTAATTGTACTAAGGGATCTATTATACAAATTGTTCATTCTTCATTTCATATGAGGGAATGATATGTGCAATAACATTTATTGCATAATGGCTCGCCGTGGGCTCGCATTTCCAACAAGGTGATCAAATGGAGATTCATCACCCTCTCTGTACTTTCCTTTACTAGTCCCTAATGAACACTTATGCAATAAGTATAATAAGAATAGAGAAGAAAAGAAAAAGAAAAATGAATAGAATTTGTTTTAGTCAATAAACTTGCCTTTACAAAGTCAAAGTTTGGAGCTCAGTTAGACCTTGAGGTGAGAATGTGTGTGGAACCTGGTTGGGAACCAAATTTAAAACACAACAGCCTTCGAGAATAACATAACTCGGTTCAAACCACCTCAATAGCCAGGTCAGAACTAGCTTACATCATATGCAAACCCTTATGACTATGAAGTAGACTTGTACATTGTAAGGGATAGTGGCTCTCCCCAGCTGAAATGATAAAAGGACTGACTTCTCTAGAATGACACCCCAATGATTCCCCAATCCAACAATCTTTTCTTTAGGAGAAAGGTATTCCCTTCTAAGTTCATGTTACATCCGACTCAAGAAAAGGGGGTCAAGAGAAGAATGGACGGTAGTCGGTGTAGCTACCTATCCTTGGAGGCTTGACCAATTTAGTCAAGTCATCCAGCTGCAGGCTCAAATGGTATAAATTTGAGGCTCAAATGGTACACATTTTATATTCAATCAACCTACCCATTTTTTGGAGTTTTTTCTCGAAAATACTATATACAACAACATTTACATAGGAGTTTTTCCTCTTGAGCCAAAAGACTATCCCACTTTTGAAGCATTATTGCAACCCACAATCTTCTGTCGTTAGACCTCATGGTAACTTGACGAGTTGGGGTGCACTTCCCACCCTAGACAAAATTGAATGTTTCCATTCGTGTGTGTCTCAAACCATAAAATCCTTTCCCCTCACCAGTTCAACAGAGTTGAGTCAAGTGAAAGGTGCAAGTGTCCAAGTGAGGTCATGACTGACAAGAGTCATGTGTGCATCTCGAAAAGTTCTAGTTAATCAGTAGAGGTGACTTGAACCCTACCCTAAGTCTCAAAGAATTAAGCCTCAATGGACCTGAAGTCCCTTAACTCTAGTTCCCATAAGGTTCCAGTGTAGTTAAGTGTAGTAAGGCTCAACCAAGCTCCAATCTTTGACTTTATTTGGACTAGTTCAATCATCAAGCTCAATTAGAAGAGAATGAAAATGTTATGCGAATGTTATGTACAATGCATAAAATATTGTTGTGAAGCAATTTTCTTTAAAAGTTTAGAACCTTTTATAGATTTTTGAAAAGATGATGTATATGCATTTTTTTTACTATTTTTCAAAAATCTTTAGCAAATATTTTTGGTATTTTTAATTTTTCAAATGTTTTTGTGATTTTTGAAAGAAAATGATTTCTTCAAAAAACTAGGTACAAATATTTACATAGGGGCGCATAATATATTTACAAGAATTGGGTTTCAAAGAATTGACAAGGAGTAAGTGATCAATTTTATAGACACATATATAAAAAAATTATAAACAAAATCATATTTTGTTGGAAAATTCCAAAAAAAAATGATTGTAGCTTCATTTCATCTTGTTTCACTTCTAGTATAAATTTACCAAATTTTTTGCAGTCTATTTGTGTGAAAAATTGCATAAAATTCAATAAAAAGTGTGCATTTCTCATTGTTACATATTAGACCCAAAAATGGCAAAAAAAGACATTATTTATTCATAACAGGATTAGGTCTCTACGAAAAATACAATTTGGCTAAATTGGATTAATTTAAGATAAAAATGGCTAAGTTGCATGTCTTCTTAATAGCCTAGTTTAATCGCAGTTTTTGCATTTGCATATATATTGCATAAAAATTTAGAAAAAAATCAGGCTTGGA
This sequence comes from Ottelia alismoides, assembly GCA_037367405.1. NCBI lineage: Eukaryota > Viridiplantae > Streptophyta > Magnoliopsida > Alismatales > Hydrocharitaceae > Ottelia > Ottelia alismoides. Next base: position 382,617 of record JAZKJV010004850.1, read on the forward strand.
AAATCGTGAGCTAATTCTTCTAAGTTGACCTGACATTGTTCCTTTGCCTCCATGAGTCGACCTTGGGGCTTGCCTAGCTAAAATAAGCACAAAATTGTACATTAATTAATTCATTGATTTTATCAATTCATGTGGGTATTTTTTTATTGATCGTAATTGCCCGACTACAACAAATCGATACTATTAGCTTGGTGACAATGAGGGAGAACTCGAGGGTCGTATGGTTTCAAAAGATAAAATTGCGGTGTTGTGTTGACCACTCGAAGATCCCTGGTTAATCAACAAATAACCAGCAAAATAAATAAAAGCAATGAATATCACAAAGTGATTTAAAATGTATTATTCTCTACCACAAGATGCACAACAAGTAAGTATGTAGAGGTCGAACCACATATAGCAATATGGGTAGCCTAGGTTTATTTGTGAAAACAATATTTATATGTTGCCATGTTATTTATCATGTACATACATATATCTTTTTGTGGGCTTTTAATTTTTTATTTTATAGTTTTGTATTTTGGTTTAAATTTTATAATTTTGTATTTTTTTTATATATTTCAGATTTTTATATTCCTTTTTCTCTTTAAAGGTATATATATGTACTATGATATACAAAACTATATATACAATATAGAATAACTATATTTATAGATAGTAGTAAGTACAAAATAAAACACAAAATAAAAAAAAATGTTTTTGGATTTTATAAATTTTTCTATTGTTTTTTTTACTTTTTTTGGAATTTTAGCTAATTTTTGTGTATTTTTTATGTTAAAAATATCCCAAATAAGGGATTTAATACATATTCGAAATTGATTTGAATTTTAAAAATAGTAAATAAGGTCGAAAATTATCCAAATAAATTTCTATATATAAGAATATTATTGGGAAAATTCGGAAAAAACATATTTTTGGATTTTTTTTAGGAATATTTAGATGTTTATAAAGGTTTTTGGGGTTTTTAAAATTTTTAAGCTTTTCCTTTTACCATTTTTAGTGATTTTTGATCTAGAGTTAAAACATAGTAAAATAGACATTATATAATTTCTTTGGCATTTTTCGACATGTTTTTATTTTTTTGGTATTTTATATGTTAAATAGTATAAAAATATGCTCCTTGTGATTTTTAATAAATGGATAAAATGCAAAAAATACAAAACAAATGTGGGGTGTGAAAGTATATGAAAAGAAGCATTTATCACCTTTTTGTGAATTTTTACGAGCACATTAGCTATTTATATTAAAAAGATGAAATGCACAAAAATACATGTTCTAACAGAGGCATATTTACAAATAAAAAAACATAAGGGGTTCAATTGTAAATTTGCTAAAAATATGCAACGTATTTAACATTTTTTTGGATTTGAAATAGTTACAAGAAACTGTAGGGGTGTCCCTGCAATTTGCCCAACTCATGTAAGACGTGACTTGAATTAGGAAAGACCTAATTTCAAGAAAAATAAATACATGGGACTTTTTGCAAAATATCAATTTGATTTTACATTTTACTGTTAATTTATAGGACTAAATAATAAATACAAAATGTTGGGCTAAGAAATACAATTTACCCATCTTTGTGCACCATCGAACAATCGAGCTCCTTTCACTAATACATGTAGCATAGCTTGGATGATCGATACCCCTTCGACGATGGATGTTCTGGATCAGAGTTGGGGTCTTCATCAACGGCTGAGGTGCTTCGTGATTGAATGGTCCAGACTAAAACTGGAGTGGCCTCTTCATCGGACGATCGATGTTGTCCACGAAGAACAGGGGAGAAGGATCTCTTCCCTAATCTTCGTACTTTATTTCCCCCTCCGCAGGTGGTCTTCTGCAATGGCGTTGGGGTCCACACGTTGAGGGAAGGTCCCTCTATCGACATGAGATTCAGAATGATCATAGGGTCACCGAAGCACGACCACAGTGTCGGGGAAGAGGTGGTGCTCCTGGTACCTCCGTCAAGTGGCAAAGATGCCTCCATGTGCCTCGTTTCACCTTAAACCTACATAGGATAAAATAAGGGACCATATGAGCTCCCTTCGACGAGCAGTGGAGGAGGAGGGAGCAATTTTCCGATCCAAGCGATATCGAGATGAGTGAAGATGCATGGAATTATCAACAGGCATTGAGGAATGATATGAGGGTAGGAGGCATAGCGGAGAACATGGCAAGAAGCATTTATGCCTATTTTTATGAATTTTTAGGAGTACATGAGCTATTTATAATAAATAGATGAAATGCACAAAAATACATGTCCTAACAGAGGCATGTTTGCAAATAAAAAATAAACATAAGGGGCTCAATTGTAAATTTATTAAAATTATACAACTTATTTAACATTTTTTGTGCTTGAACTAAATACAAAAAGCTATAGGGTTGTCCCTTTAATTTTCCCAGCTCATATGGGACCATACGTGAGTTGACTTATGTAACACCTAAATGCAAAAAAAATACAAGGGCCTTTTTGCAAAATGTCCATTTGATTTTATACTTTACTTTAAATTTACATGACTAAATAATAAATACAAAAATGCAGGGCTAAGAAATGGAATTTACCCATCTTTGCGTGCCATCGAACGGTCGAGCTCCTTTCACTAAAACATGTAGCACAGCCTGGACGATCGATACCCCTTCGGCAATGGATATTCTAGATCAAAGTGGGGTCTTCATCAACGACCAAGGTAATTCGTGATTGATGGTCTAGATTAGAACTAGAGTGGCCTCTTCATTGGACGGTCTATGTTTTCCAGAAGAACAGGGAAGAATGATCTCTTTGCTGATCTTCATACTTGATTTCCCCCATGACAGAGGGTCTTCTACAATGGCGTCGGGGTCCACACATCCAGGGAAGGTCCCTCTATCGGCAGGAGGATTCAGAATGACCAGAGGGTCACCGAAGCGCGACCACAGGGTCGAGGAATAGGTGGTGCTCCAGGTACCGACGGCAAGTAGCAAAGATGCCTCCAGGTGCCTCATTTCACATTGAACCTACATAGGATAAAATAAGGGATGTGATCAAACTGCCTCAGCCATTAGAAGGGAAACTAGGCGAAAGATGGGCGAGATGAGCTCTCTCCAATAAGCGGTGGAGGAGGGAGCAATTTTCCAATCCAAGAGAGATCGAGAGGAGTGAAGATGCATGGAATGATCAGCAGGCATTGAGGAATGATATGAGGGTTGGAGGCGTAGCGGACAATAGGCTAGGCACAGTGGAAACGTTCGTCGGAGCGGTGCTTTGGGGTACAATGAATCGGGTATAGTAGACTAAGTCTAAGGTCTTACAATTAAACTAAATGCATAATTAAAAAGTTGTAATTAAAATATATCTAAATAAAGAGAAATGCACAACTCTTACCTGGACGAAGACTAGGGAGCAGGGACATCGTCGGAGCTCCGCCCTCGGTGCGCCTCTTCACCTTTCGCCCGCTCAAACCCTCTAGGGGATTCCTCATGTCATAAGGAACCATGCTAGATCGGAGGCAGAGATTTTAGGAGTCAGAAAATGACTAAAATTGTTATTTGAATGCAAGAGGTCTCACCTTATTGACCAATCAAATGCAATGAATCTAAGCTATACACAAGAGATCTAAGTTGATGGTGTGGATGATGAAACATCAATGATGAATTCTTCTGAAGGAAGTGAGTTTGATGGACTGATAGAGCGAACAGGAAAATGCATGAAAAGTAGGAAGACAGGTGCGTCAACTCAGACTAGTCGAGAGATAGTTGACCAGAGGTCAACAATCGAGGTGACGAGATTGGGCCACGCCAATGCTAAGAGACAAAATATCCATGTTTATTATAGAATAAATAATTAAAATGGTAATTAATTTTATTAATTTTTTAGTATAGAATAAAAATGCTTATTATCTTATGTAGTATTTTATTATAATTTTATTTATTTTTTTGCCTTTATTTATTACAAGTTATTTTTTAAGGATATATTTAAATGTATATTTATCAATGTTTTGGCTATTTTTATTTTGTATATTTTATTTTTATTATATTATTTCATTATTTATATATTTACAATTTATTTTGAGGTACATAAAGATATTTTAATTATGTTTTATGATATACTCTATACACTTAAATAAATAAGGGTATGTAATATGTAGGTATATTTATTGTATATTTACCTATGTATTTTGGTATTTTATTTTATTTAATGTTTCTTTTTTATTTTATTTTAGTTATATATTTTTAATATAATATAGATTATATTTACGATCTTATAAAAAATATAAAAGGCATAAAGAAGAAATATTGATTTTTACTTTTATTTATTTACATGTATTAACATTGGTATTTTGCCTATGTTTTGTATAGACTTATTTTATTTTGTATTTTCTTTGTGATTTTATTTTGTTTTTAATGAATAAATGTGTTATTAATAATATTATAAAATTAAAAAAGTATAAAATTTCAAATATGATAAAGAATGAATGAATTGAATATTTTAATAAAGTATAATGTACAATGAGGGTTCAAAACCTAACTTTCACACCTTAGCTCCAAAAAATACGAAACCACCTCCATTAAATAGCTTATGAAATGTTATATACAATTAGAGATGATTTTGATACATTTTGAGTTTCTCTTTGGAAGATATGGGTCTATGGATTTTATCTTTCTATTTTGTGTGTAAAAAGTACTCTGTGTATTATTATTGTACAAACTCAATTTTGTATTTTCATTTGCGTTATCGTCTACAACTTTCATGTTCAAAGTTCCTTTTTTGATGTATAAAAAGTGGAAAAATAAAATAGTACCCAAAAGTGAATAATGAACGAATTATAAAAAAGGAATTTTATTGGATTATTTCCCTAATCTCCCCCAACTTTATTCTTTGTCGACCTAATCATCAAGATGCCTAGGTCTTAGAGTTTAGGTCATAAAATATCTTTGATATTTTATTGTTTTTCTTTTCTTTATTCTATAATTTTAGCCTTAAAAATATTATTATTTACACAATAAGTACAATAAATGATGGATGTTATTTTTTACAAATTGATGTTATTTACATGCATTGGATAATTTTTTAAGGCCAAAATGATATAATAAAGGTGATCAAATGGAGATTCATCGCCCCCTCTATACTTGCCTTTGCTAATCCCTAGCGAACACTAATGCAATAAGTATAAACAGAATAGAGAAGAAAAGAAAAAGAAAGAATAAATAGAATTTCTTTTAGTCATTGAACTTGTCTTTACAAAATCAAAGTTTGGAGCTCAAGTTAGATATTGAGGTGAGAATGTGTGTGGAACCTGGTTGGGAACCAAATTTAAAATACAATAGCCTTCGAGAATCACGGAACTCGGTTCCAACCACCTCAATAGTCAGGTCATAACTAGACTACATCATACGCAAACCCTTATGATTATGAAGCTGACTTGTACAATGTAAGTGATGGTGGCTCTCCCAAGCAGAAATAAAAAAAAGGATTGACTTCTCTGGAATGACAACTCAACGATTCCCCAATCCAACAATCTTTCCTCGAGAAGCGGGTAATTCCCTTCTAAGTTCAAGTTACATCTGACTCGTGAGGAGGGGGTTAAGAAAAGAATGGACGGTAGCTAGTTTAGCTACCTCTCCTGGGATGCATGACCAATGAAGTCAGGTCATCCAGCTACCGGTTCAAGTGGTATAAATTTGAGACTCAAGCTTGCTTATTGACTATGCAACATATATACACACTCCGGCATGCAGTTTATGTGAATCAGGCCTATCCATTTTTTTGGAGTTTTTTTTTTAAATTTTATATACAACAACATTTACATAAGGAGTTTTTCCTCATGATCCAGAAGACTATCCTTCTTTTGAAGCATTATTGCAAACCACAATCTTTTGTCGTTAGTCCTCATCGCAACTGGATGAGTTGGGGTGCACTTCCCTCCTTGATGAGGATGAATGTTTCCACTCATGTACATCTCAAACCAGAAAATCCATTCCCCTCACCACTTCAACATAGTTGAGTCAAGTGAACGGTGTAAGTGTCCAAGTTAGGTCACGACCGACAACAGTCATGCATGTGTCACGAAAAGTTGTACTTAATCAGTTTAGGTGACTTGAAACCAGCCCTGTGTCTCAACGAATTAAGTTCCAATGGACCTGAAGTTCCTTAAATCTATTTCCCATAAGATTCCAGTGAAGTTAGGTGCAGTAAGGCCAACCAAGCTCCAATCTTAAACTTTATTTGGACTACTTCAATCATCAAGCACAATTGGAAAAGAATGTAAATGCTATGCGAATGTTATGTACAATGCAGAAAAAATTTGTGTAATGCAATTTTCTTTCAAAGTTTTGAACTTTTTATATATTTTTGAAAAGATGACACATGCATTTTTTTACTATTTTTGAAAAATATTTTGCAAATGTTTTTGGTATTTATAATTTTGCAAATGTTTTTATGATTTTTGAAAGCAAAAGATTTTGGTTAAAAACTAGGTACAAATGTTTACGCAGGGGCACATCATATGTTTATAAGAATTATGTTTCAAAGAATTTACAAGGGTAAGTGATCAATTTTGTATACATGTAAATAAAAATTTTTAGTATCATGTATATACTCCTCAAACTTATTTGAAAATCATTTTACAACAGTTTGAAAACAATAATCCATACAAAATTTACAAGCAATTTTTTAGAAACATTTACACACATTTGAAAATCATTTTGCAAAGGTTTTTGAAACCATTTGCAAATAGTTTCTCAAACATTTTTTAAACATTTTGCAAAAGGGAATAAAATTTTGCAAACAATCTATTTTTACAATGGTTGAACACTTTTTACAAAATATTTTCCAAACACTTTTCAAAAGATTTTTCGAAAAGGTTTTCAAACTATTTTTCAAATATTTTGCAATTTTTTTTCCTGATTTACTAATCAGTAAGTCAAAAAAAGTTTGAGGAGATAGAAGCATCTTTTTATTATGTTATTTTAATGATTTAACGATACATTATTTAGTGAAATAATTTTGCCATATTTATTTGAAATACAAAAAGTGTGAGTTATTTGTAAAGTATATATACAGTAGCAATGACCCCCTATACTTAGCTTGAGCTATGTCCTCATAGATCGAAGATTAAAAGAGAATACATAACTTATGAATACTTGATTCTCACTCTTTATTCTTTTATTTATCTATTTATCTTGGCAAAACATTATGTAAATATCTGTAAATATGATAACTTAACAATTTGCATGCTCTTGTTAATAGTGCATAATTAGCATGTTTTTGTGCTAAAATAAAAGAAAAGGAAAAGGAAGGAGGTTTAGAATAAATACAGAGTGACTCGAACCCCAAGAGGATGTCATGTCTAGACCTGATCGCAAAATAAAATAAATAGAGAGAGATAGGGTTTACTTTATATTGTTGATGAATCTGTGATTCATCACTCTAAAAGTCGAAAATAGAGCTTTGTTCCCGAGTAATTAGACGCATATTTCCACTTATATTGCATAATTAGTATTCATACATGCAAGCATAATATCTGTATTTTAGCATTCATATTTGCATAAAATAAGAAGCCAATTTCACTTGTAAATATTCACTTGTATATTAGTTAAAATACCATATTTGTATATATTTTATAATAACTCCAAATCCAATAAAAACCAATTCTATAGTGTATATATTACTAACATTAATTAAAAAAAATATCAAAAAAATACTAACTTGCAAAATGGACCAATAAAACCCCAATCCAAGTTTGAAACTATGAACCTTCAAATGCACATATCTATCTCATACAGCCTCCGATTTAGGTCTACTCAATTTTAAAGTAATATACATTCAAAGAACTTCGAAACAAGACCAATTTCAATAAAATCGGAGTTCGTGTGCAAAACTTGGGTTTTGGGCCCTTTTTCTACATTGTACATAATGACCGTTTTATCCTTGTATTTTGTCCTTTTATTTTCTTCATTATTAAGAACCCAAAAAAAATATATTAAATTGCAAATATTCTTCTAACATTTTCTAACTTTATTTCAATTTTTCTCTTATGTAAAAAATGACAAAAAAATTGTAAAAGATAAAATGCGGTATTTTATACCTATAAGGTACCGCCCAAAAATACGCTTTTGTATAGATGATCTCATTTGATTTTCGGACCTTCACGAAAGTTGTAGATCTCGTTGAGACGAGCAACATTTGTGTTAACCATTTTTTGATTTAACCCCTTTTATTATATCTTTTTGATTTTTCTTTCCATTTTGCTTTGGATTTTTCTGAGAGTGACACATGGTGGCTCCGGATGCCGCCACGTGTCAATACCTTGGTTTTTGGCTACTAATTAAATAAATACCACATGGACGCATCCTAGCACACCAAGTGGCATCATCTCCCTCCTCTCTACCCATTCCTCCCCACTCTCCCTTAACTTAAGGGAGAGGCCTCTTCGACAACTTCCATCCCACCCCATCTTCTCCATCTCCTCTCCAACTTCCTCCTCCTCCTCTTTATAATCTCCTCCACCTTTCCATTCATACCCATCCTCCACCTCCTACGAGAGAGCAAGCGAGCTCCTGGGCGTGGTCTTGTGACAGAAGTACACGCCAAGTCGAGTGACGACCTTCCCCCTCCATGCGAGAACCAAGGGATTCCGATCCCTTGATTGCAACTCCTTCTCGAGTTGCTCGAGCTCTGCATCGCCGCTGCATCGAGCGAAGACAGGGGCTCATCATGGAGCTCTTTCACAGGCACTCATCCATCTCCATGTAAAATTCATAATCATCTTCATCCTATCGTCTTCTTCCTCTTCTACCCACACACTCTCTCTCTCCTTGATTCATCACCTTCATCCCACCGAATCACAAAATCGATCACACTTCAACGGATAAATCACACGTTGCTTACGCAACGGTGATTTTTATTTAATTTTTCGAAGAGTTTTTATCAACCAATTAATCACTTATTTACGTCCACTAAACAAATGCATGTGAAACAGAGTACTTTGTGAAATCCCCCTTCTCCCTCTTTCTTCTTCTTCTTTCCACCACGGCCGAGCCACCTTGATCTTCCTCCTTCATTTGCAGGTATCACCACCCACGAAGCTCGACGCCAGCCACTCCTCCTTCGCCACACGCTCAACCCCGCGCGAGCTCCCCCAGCTTCTTCGTCACAACAGCCCTCCTACCCAAAGGCGTTCTCGAGGCCCTCGCCCTCGACCTTGGCCACGCAACCACCCTCCAACCGCCTCCGCCTCAGACGCAGGTGCGCCCGAGCTTCGACGCGCGGCTGTCTCGCGGCCCAGCATGCCTCCGTCGGCGCTCCTTGGCCATGCGCACCTCGCGGCCCCAGCTTCAGCCATCGTGCCCCCCTTCCAGCGCGAGTAGCTGCCAGCGAGCGCGCCTCTGCGTGACGTCACCTCGACTGTGCGCCCCAACCAACCTTGTGCGCACCAACTCCAGCTCCGGCACCGCCCGTCATCCTTGATCTCCTCTAGCAGTGGTCGAAGCCACCGCCTTGTCGTGAAGCTCCATCCCCTGTTTCAAGTAAGGAAGGCATAGGAGAAATAGCGCATAATAAGACAATTTGGACATTTGCAAAGGGGACACTTGCATCACTTTTCATGTTCTCAAAGAAATATCAAGTTTTAGGTAATTGCATGTAAGTCCCTGTTCTCATTTCAGCTCATATTTCTTTTTTATGTATTGCATTTATGTCCCTGCATTTGCACGTTTACTTTGTCATCATGTTGTTGTCTATTTTTAATTCCTAAAATTACATTGTGTAGCATAACTCTTGTTCTACTGTTTTATCATTTACTTGTATTTTTCTAATTTTCATAATATTTATGGAAATTAATTTAGTAAAAATTGCAATATTTTGCTCATTTTGAGTGATGAACTGATTGTGCATTATCTGCTTATCGAAAAATCCCTGAAAAATCATCATTGGTAGATCTAAGCTTATGCTACAACATGTCTAAAATTCATCTCATTTGCACGTATAGTTTGTCTTAGACAAATCATTTAGTGAAAACCTTAATCTATTTTAAATTAATCAACCGTGAAGTGTTTTAAGGAAATTCAAGTTGATTTGGATAGCTCTTAATTAGATCTATTTGTATTAATTTTGTTTCTGAGAAATATCATCATTTGGTAATTATTAAATTTGGTTTAGTCATTTTCACTAAAGTCTGCATATTTTATTATCCGTGCATCAAAAAATTACAAAAAAAATTAGGGTAGCTTAATTTCATTATATTTCATCATCTGACCAAGTTTCATAATTTTTATAATTAATTTGACCATATTCCTGATTTAACTCGTAATTTGGCCTAATTTTACATGTGTCTTGCACAAAAAAACCGAAAAAGACCAAAAAACTATTCCCTCTAAAAATCGAACATTGGAAATTTGCTTCGAATCTACCTAAGGAGACAGCTGCCTCCCTAAGTTCGACCTTGGACTTCCACCAAGTAAAAAAATTTTGCCGCTCGAGATTAACTTGAATATAATTGAAAGTGGTTTTTGATATTCCCTCTCGTTCTCCGACTGCAACGAACACTTATAATTAATTTGGACATTAATCTGCCTGAATTAACAAGGGTAGAGGGATGTGTGATCAGTTATACATATTACCTATATTTGTACATAAATATTATAGGTAAAATAAAATAAATTTATTTTTTTTACTCGCTTGTATACATTTCTAAAAATAATATAAAATAAAAAATGGAAAAACATATAAAAATAAAGATAAAATCATCACTTACATGTACAAAATACACTAATATATATTACATTTTCTATTTATTATATACTTGTAAATAATTTGCCGAAATAAAATAAAAATTATTTTATACTCCTTAAAACATGTTGTATATAAGTATAATATAAAACAAGGGTATTTTTGTAAAAAATAAAATAATAAAAATAATTGTACATAATAAATAGGTATACTATACATGTATATAATATATATAGTATATACACAAATTTATTTTCCATAACAATAATTAAAAATCACAAAAAATAATATGAAAAATAATAAACATTTTACATTTTATACATTTTAATTAAAATTCATTTTTTATTTTTAATTTAATTTTCTTCATTTTCTTTGTTTTGTCCTGTAGCTATTTTTGTCTTCATCCACGGCCGCTCCTGATTGGCCCACCTTGGATTTGTTGACCTTGGTCAACTGGTCCCTATCTGCATCTTTTCTCCTAAATCGATTTTTCACCTTTCTTTGCCTATTTATCCTGACCTGATTTGACCACCTTTCACTCCGATTTCTAGCTTCGATTAAGGGGCGTGGATCCCTAATCCACGCTCGAACTCATCCCAGCCGATCCACACCTTGGTTTGTGGGCCATCATCCATCCTTTTTAGACCTGCAACCCTATATGCTCTGTACCCTCTTTCCTTTTACACCATTTCTGACTGCTCCACCACTTCACATGCACTCGCTTTCCCGTTTCCAGTGTGACATCACGAGAGGGCAAGGGTGAGAGCATCATTTGGAGCGTAGAAGCCCACAGTTCCGGCTAGATTTTTCTCAGCTCCTTCGTGAGGAGTCGTAGCCTCTGGAATCATCCTCCATAGAGGCAATCATCCCCATGGGCTTCATCCATGACCCCGAGGTGACCACCTTCAACCATAAGACCTTCACTTCCTCTTTTATTTTTGTTCAAATCGATCAGTCATCCACTCCATATCAAAACTCTGACCAACCTATCTATCCCATATTACCGCTGCACTCTGACCTTTGCATGCCCTCACCCAACCTTCCTCTTCCTCTACTTGCACTCCACAACCTTTCTTTTGACTCCAACCACCAGGTTGGATTAAAATTGTTGGCTGACTCCCCCACTTCATTGGAGAACTGTCCCGCTTACTGCCCCCTGTGTTCTCGATTCCATAAGTGCTTTAACCCTTGTCGGAGCATTATCTCTGAGCAACCACTCTTTCTTGCAAGTTGAAGCCCAGGAAGTCCTCATCTGAAGGCCAATTACCTTCACAAGGAAGGTCTCAAGTCGTTGTCTGGTCTAACCTTGTGGAACTTTCATGGCGACAAGATATTTCACAATGTCGGCGTACCATGGAAGAGAGGCGGTAGCAAGGATCGCCTCATATGGGAAGGTCTCTCTAATAAGCTCTATCTGCTTTGATTCCTCAAGATTTTCCAATCACGAGAGATGATCCGCCACCACATTTTTAACTCCAGGCTTGTTCTTAATGTAAATATCAAACTCTTCGAGTAGAAGAATCCATCAGGTGAATCTAGCTTTGGCATCCTTCTTTTCCACGAGACACATGATCGCAGTATGATCAGTATAAATCCTCACTCTATATCCAAGAATATAAGATCCGAACTTATTCAAGGCAAAGACTACGGCTTGCATCTCCTTCTCTTTAACAGTTTAGTTCTAGTGGGTGGCATCTAATGTACAGCTATTGTAGTGAATGGCATAAGGTATGCATCCCTCCTCTATCCTAGCACAACCCCTATGGAAAAATCAGAGGTATTCGTCATGATCTCGAATGGGAGATACCAATCAGGCGACTGAAGGATAGGAGCTCCAATAAGTAATCCCTTGAGAGTCTCGAATGACGCTAGATACTTATCATATACACTGAACTCGATGTATTTCGTCAGCAGATCAATAAGCGGTCGGTCAATCCAAATGATGTCCTTAATGAACCATCGATAGAAACCGGCATGCCTCATAAAAGACCGCAACCTCTGCAAATTGGACGGTGGATTGAGTTTCCTGATGATATCCACCTTGGCTAGATCGACCTCCATGCCCCTGTTAGAGGTGATATTACCAAGCATTATCCCTTGAGTCACCATGACATGACTTTTCTCCCAAGCTAAAAAAAGATGGCATCGATACAGTGCTGAAGCATGCGGTTAGGTGGTCAAGACAAGCATCAAACCCGTCACTATAGATCGAGAAATCATCCATGAATATCTCCAAGCAACCAACCACCATGTACGAAAAGATGTGCAACATGCACCTTTAGAATGTAGCCAGGGTATTACATAGACCAAAGGGCATCCTTCTGAAAGCATAAGTCCCAAACGGACATGTGAATGATGTTTTAACCTGATCTTCGAGTGCTATGGCCACCTGATTGTAACCGAAGTACACGTCAAGAAAGTAGTAATGACTCTTCCCGACTATCCTCTCAATAATTTTATAAGTAAATGATAGCAGGAAATGATCCTTCATGGTGGCTTGATTCAAATTTCTGTAGTCCACACAGACCCTCCAAGAAGTGGGTATTCAGGTAGCGATCTCCTCTCTATACTAACTCACAACTGTAGTGATGCCCGTCTTCTTGGGCACCACATGTAATGGACAAACCCACTTGGAGTCGGAGATGGGGTAGATAAAATCGGTGCTCCACCATTTTTATATCTCTTTCATGACCACTTCTCAAAGATTCGGTTCAACCATCGTTGAAACTCATGCAATGGCTTAGCGTCTTCTTTGAGATAAATATGGTGGGAGCACAGGGCTGGATTTATCCCCTCAAGATCATCTATTCTCCATCTACTCGCCTTGAAGTTTCTTTTAAGAACCTCCATTAAATGAAATTCTTTCTCTCCAGTCAAATCCGTTGAGATAATGACTGGGTACATCTCTGCCTCACCGGCAAGGAATTTATAATTCATCGACTGCAACAAGGGCTTCAACTCAGGGAAACTGGGACCTGGAAAATCTAGCTTATGTAATGTCTGTATGAAGGAAACCACATCTGAATGGGATAACTCTCGCTGATCGTGAAAATCTAGTGAAGACGACCCTACTGGAGTGTCTGTATTTTGTACTGGCTTAGTCTCCACCCTAGTTGTTGGCTCTGTGGGTATTAGACATGGAAAATAATAATCAAACTCAGCCCAATCAATGTCTGAATCTGAGGGATCTGAATCAGAATCACAAGAAATATAATCTGCTTCGCTCTACATGGTGCGATCGTCAACCTCAAATGTGTCCTCTGCTAGAAATGTGCTCTCCGAACTCTCATCCGCTAGAAGCTGTAGATCTGTAGTGTCTGAAGATGAAATAAGAGCTCTTGAAATAGGGTCGAACCAAACAACTTCATCAACTATGATCACAAAATCACACTCCTGGTGGACTTCTCGCTCTACCTCTATCATGTGCTTTGCGTCACTGGACTACACAGAGCAAGTTGAATCTTGTGCTCTGGTCTCGTTGATCATCTCTATTTGTATACTTTCTTCCTCGACATAAAAATATACCTTCCCAATATCTTGGTTAGACATCGCCTTGGCCGTGACCAAGAATGTACCTCCTAGTATGTGGAGGTATCTGTCACAGATTCATGGATCTCCATCTCGAAAATAACAAAGTCCAAGGGGAATTTCATGCCATGACTTGTGACGATCACGTCCTTTAACAACCCTGTCAGCCTCTTGACACATCTATCAGCAAACTGAAGGACTATCTTGCTCAGTTGAAGAGGGACAAACTCGAATTGGTCGATTAAGGCTGTCAAAAGGAGGTTGATGGAATAGCCGTTGTCTAATAGAGTCCAATCAAACTGCTGCTCGTGAATGTGGCATCTGACATATGGAGTACTTGTATCTGACCTCGTGACAGGCAAACAATTCTGAATCACGATTCAAGTAGCACAGATGAGCACATGAATTTCTGCATTGTGGTTCCTTCTCTACCTATGGATGGTAGTCTTCTCTTTCAAGTTCTTCTGGAAGAGAGGGATGTGCTCAAGTGACTCCTGTAGAGTCAACTAGATATGGAATCCATCTATGATCTACTGGATGAACTCTACATGTTATCTCTTTTAGGGATTTTCTATTTTCTTCCCCTTTGTCAAGCGGAGTGCTCGAGGGAAGGGGATGGTTGGACCCTCCTCAGATAGAGGGCTTGGAAGAGGATCCTATGTCTATGAGGGAATGGAGTCCATACCAATATCATCGTGCAACACATATGGACTCGAAGAAGAAGAAACCTTCCCTTTATTCAATTTTTTTATCTTTTCTGTTTTTCTATTTTTTGTGTTGCTCAAATCTGTCCTGAGATACAACAACCGAAGGAGACACAATTGAAGGAAAACTGGTGGCATCAGTACCACCCACAGCATCAGTCTTCGTGACATCAACACTATGCTATGGATCAACATCAAGGGAAATGGTGGCATCAGTACCACCAACTACATCAGGAGATATAACTGCCTTAGTACCATTGGTTGGATCAACGTCCTTGGTGGTATAACCACCGTCATCAACTTCGCTAGTGACATCAGCACCGCTATTATATTTGCCTAGCTCTCCTGAATCCTCGTGTGGTGGTTGCTCAAACGAGGCACCACGGGCTAGCATCCTACTGCTCCTAAGTGTCGCAAAATCAACATCAAATATATAGGATGAAATATCACGCAAGAAATCACTATTAGTGGCGGTCTCTGTGAACTGTACCTACTCAGAGTTCCTCTTCAAATTGTTAGGCTTTGGCTCAATCTGAGCAGGTATGGCGACCTTGCACTTAATGGTGTCCCTCAACTCCTGTCAGAACTCATCTGTCTCCCACCAGAAAGATGCATGTTGGTCTGAGAGTAAGAGGACGAGATCATCAAGGGATGGGTTCTCATAGGGCATCCATGAGAACGATATAGATTGCCTCGTTGTAAATGAGGTTGTTGTTGGTACTGGTGAGGAGGAGGCTGAGTGAACTGCTGAGGCTGCTGCTTCCTACACTGTTGTCCCTGATGGTAGAGACGAGGACGTGAATGGCAGTGCTGTGATGGCTGGGAGTCCTGGGGCTACTGCTGCTATTGTTGGTTGTTTTTTCCACCATGAGCTGGAGACTACTGTTGGGACGAGGTGACTTTCGTAGACCACATGAATCCAATATGAGAAGGGCAGATCTTGGGTTGTTGGCAGATCATACCAAATCTCGTTGACTTCCATCAATGACTCCTACTCGTAAGGGGAAGGTAGAAGAACTGCCACGGGTTGATACGACTGATACATCATCATTTGAGTGTCCTAAGATGGTAGTGGATGATAGTAGTGCTACAACAGTTGAACATACTCTGCTTGAATATGATGGACCTGACAGTAATAGGCACACTACTGGGAAGAGCTCTTGTTGCTGTGATCATCTCGTGACCTGAGACGAGGCTGAGGAGACGTTTGTGCCGCCTGGAGACACATGATCTGGGTCTTTCGGTCACTGAGCGTCTCTGCCAACTGATCTATATATGTCATGCCCTAGCACTACCTTTTCTCTATGATCTCTATGCGATCCAACTTCTCACTAATAATCCCCATGTTAGTTGCTAAAGACTCTGTCTGTATTGTTGTTGTTGACGAAGTAGATGGACCTGCATTAACCTGTGCTATCCTCTTATAGAATAGGACCTGTGGAAGGGGATTCCCCTGTGTGTAGACTCGGATCAGGGACATCACCGTGTATTTTTATCTAATCTCCTCATAGATGGCCCAGACGTGGTCCTCATCCTTGGCGAAAAAGGACCCCCCCCACATGAAGCATCGACAAGCCCCTACAGCTTCGGTGTCAACCCACAATATAAACTTTGGACAATATTGGGCTTTGAAATCTCATGGTGTGGGCATCGATCGATGAGCTCTCTAGAGCAATCATACGCCTCGTGAAACAGCTCGTTGGAGATCATCGTAAAACCGTTGATCAATGCTCTAGCTACATTGATCCGACTGAGTGGATAATACTTCTTCAAGTACTTGGTCCGGAGCTGCTCCCAAGTGGTAACATATCTCCCCAAATGTTTCATCCAGTAGGTTGCTATGTTGACCAGGGAGAAGTGAAAAGCCATCATCTTGATGGTGTCCTCGTACACGAATCTGTTGTGGATAGTGTTGCAGATCATATCAAACTCCTGGAGATGCAGAAGCGGTTCCTTGGTGGCTAGCCCATGGATCTTGGGCAATAACTGAATCACCTAGGGGCCAAGCTTAAAGTCACCCAGAATCTCCAGAAGCTGGATCAAACAGTGGGTAAGGGTTGCACCAGGGTTGTGAAACTACCTCACCATCTGTGTGGGTCTAGCTAGCTCTTGCGATTCTTCTGATCGTCCGTCTGCTCCTCCTTCAGTTGCAGGTATATCTCCACCAGCTGGTCTTGGTCGATGCTCTCCTCTTTCCACTCGCATCTACGCTCACTCTTGTCGCACCTCTTCCATGAATGCTCCTTATCTCTAACATGTCTTTGCATCGTTTCCAGGGAGGCTAGAAGTGTGTTGTTGATGTTGGCATGACTAAAAATATAAGTCGAACCCTAGGGATGCTCATTGGTGCATCGTTTACTGTAGACCATATCATAGATCTTTGCAAAGGCAAAATACCCCAACTCAGGTGTTGTGAAATGTACAAATAATTGTGCTGGCCTCTGCTCTGGTACCTCAAGACTGTAAGAAGGGTGGTTGAGGGGGAATAGGGTGGTATCGAACTCATGTTCGAAGAGTAGGTCTAAGATCCTTTAAACCTCCCTAGATGACTGAGGCATAGTTTTCAAAAGTGGTGCTACCAAAGGCAACCTAAGGGATCTCCCTCCCTTCATCGTGATGTGGGCATGAGTGGGGATGAGATCTAGAATGCAACCAAGATCAGAAGTCAAACAACCAATTCACCTACTCAACATGAGAGATTATGACCGTAAAGGTTCGGTTGTTAATCTTGTAAAATTTATTTTAGATGATCAATCAGTCTATTAGATCGATTAAGCAAGCTGTTAGGAACCTGATGCTCCAAGGAGACTAGCCCAATCCATAGTTAGATATTTCCCATCCAGTTTGTATCGCGTACCGTTTACTGGCTACCTGATTAATTCAATCTGCTAAGGAAGTCCTTGTACCGTTTATGGCTACCCGAAGAAGTCCTTACTGGAGAATGACTAACCACAAGAATAGTAGTCTGAAAGAAGTCCAGTTCTGGCTCTAACGTAAGGTGCGGATCACTCTCTCGCTACAAGCAAACCAATATATGAGGGGGTGACTCTCCCCAAAACAAAGATTTTTAAGCGAGTTGGGTTTTATGGTCAAGTTTGCATTAGCAGTCCCAATTTTATTACTTTCACTTTTTTAGGAGATACAAATAGCGCCTAACGATTCTTTCGATTTCCATTGGTTATTTTGAGTCCAAAAATAGGGGGATGGAGTCGAAAAAGCTGATGTACGATCAAACACTATGATGCATGTAAAAATAGAGATGTGTACATGTCACCAACACTCTACATACAAGGTGATCCACGCATAAATTAAAAGATTGGAAATAAACTAACTATGATGCACGAAGAAATAGGCCTTAGACGAGCAATTTCTAATGATCGTGAAGTAGAATAGCTAGCTAATCAGATCAAGTTTGGAGTCCGATCTTGGGAGTCACCCAGTGCCCCCATATTAGGTCCTGTGAGTGCCGTATGTGACTCCTCACGACACGTGGTCTAAAATCCAATTAAACTAAATTTTTCTTATTAATTATTAGCAAGGTCCAATTACAAACTATAGGTGCAGACAAGTAATTAGGGGTTGGGCCTTAGCTAATCATGTCACAATCAATAAATTAGGGGCCAAAACTTGGGGAATCAGATAGAAGGAAAAACGCGATCAAAACAAAACCACAAAAAATCCGGTGAGATTCCTCAAACATAGTGATGCATGGAGAAATAGACCCCGAAACGAATCATGTGTCGAACAGTCCATAAAGTCTAAATTATTACAATAACAAGGTTTTGCTGAAAAGGAAACTAGCTACTCTATATGCTATAACTAATTTCTCCTCCTCTCTTGCTCCTCCTCGGATGTGGGTACTCCAACAGAAAATTGAAGCATCCTCAGGTGGTTCCTCGCATAAAAAGTGAAATAGAGAGAGTGTCAGAAAAAATAGTTATATCAGATAGAGATAACAATAGGAAAAAATATGAAAGACTAGTAAGTCGTGGTCCCTGTCAATAGCATCATGCTGATGAACGACCTACCGACTAGAATTAAGTATCAAGAAATAAAAAGTTCGATGCGAACCCAATTGGTACTCCAAGCACAATAAGAAGAGAGAAGAAACCACTCAAAAATATAAATCAAACAATCAAAGCATGCAAAAATGTAAGCGATCTTCACTATTTATTTTAACCTGGTATAACAACTAGGGTGGAACACAAGGAGCATGAAAATGTACAAAGTAGTGACAATTCAGAAGAGGGAAAACATATTTTCTAGTGGTTTCAATTTTGCAATTTTTTATAATTTTGATAAAGAGACAAAATCATGCAAATAATAAAACAAGGCACTCAATAAGCTTTTTGAATTTTTATTTAAGACAAACAAATGCTTGAAAATTAAGATAAAAATATTTTTGAGGTTTTTCAAATTTTAAAGTGTTTTTGGTAATTCTCTGGTAATTTTCAGATGTTTTGTGATTTTATAAAAATCAAATGAAGGCTAAAGATGCAAACAGTGCACAACCAGGACCATATTGAAATTTTTAAATAATTAAAATGCCCTAAAGTACAAGTTATAAATTCATGATAAAATGAAGGAAAATGCTACAAATAGGAACTGGAATGGGATTTGTTTTATTTTTCTAGAATTTTATATGATTTTTATATTTTTAGGTCTTTCGTGTTTTTTAGGGTTTTTAGGAGAATTTTTCAAACAAAATTGCTATTGTAAACAAAGCATACGAAAACACATAAGCCAGAAGTTTTGTAGATTTTTTAAGTATTTTTTTTGTATTTTTATGTGTTTTTCTAAACAAATTGTGTATTTTTTTAGGGTTTTTCATTTTTAGAAAATATCAAACGAAACTAAATTAATACACAAAAATCACAACAAATATTATGTGTTAGCATGAGCTAATACAAATTTTTATAGAATTTATGGGGTTAATTTGGTATTTTTTAATTAACTAAGAGACAAACACTTTATAGGGACCTACTTGTAGTTAAAGCAAAGTTCTAGGCCAAACAATAACACAATAGAGAAATATAAGTCCTATGTTGCAAAAATCCTAGGGAAACACACGCCCATTACATGGACAAGCCTCACTTGGGTATAAATGCAAAACTCAAAAGTTCGCCTTTTAAATTATTACATCCATAAAGTACTTGGCATATTAAGAAAATAACCCAGAAAAGCATGCGGGACTACACGTGAGTTCACACAAACAAGACATAAATTGAAATATAAGAAACTACAAAGGTAACTGCAAACCATTCGAAATAAAAAGAACTGCAACAAAAATTTACAGGACCAAATGGAAAACACAGAACAACGATGGGACTAAGTGAAGTTTACCCCTTATTATAGCGCAATCCAACGGTTGAAGGTGGTATGCTTATGATGAACATCTGAGATGCGTGAGTACCCCATCGACGATGGATGGCTCACACTATATCCTTAGATGAGTCGGACGGTCAAGGGCTCCCCAATGGTGGACGACCGAGATTAGAAAGGAGGGGGTAGCATCTTGCGTCTGTTCATTACTCATGAGGAGCATTGCAGCGTCCTCACTTACTACCACGAGCTTTACGTAGGAGGACATCATTCTGGGAAGAGAACTGCATAGAAGGTGCTCCAATCTAGCCTATGATGGCCTACCCTCTTCAAGGATTCTTATGAATTCGTGAAGAGTTGTAATGAGTCTCAGAGGATGGGTACTTGTGGACAGCGTGACCTGATGCCGATGTAGCCCATTCACTTCTGTGAGGTTTTTGATGCATGGGGCATTGATTTCAGGGGTCCATTTCATAAGAGTCAGGGATTTGAGTACATTTTGTTGGATATTGATTATATGAGTCGTTGGGTTGAGGTCATTACCGCCCGAACAGTAGATGCTAAGATTGTTTTCTAATTTATAAGAAAAAAATCATTTTACAGTTCGTGGTGCCTAGAGTTTTGATATCTGACAGGGGGTCTCATTTTATCAACGAAAATGTAAAGGTTCTTGCTAACGGGTTCAACATAGACCATCAAATCTCCACTCCATATCACCCTCAAATTAATGGTATTGCTAATGTATCGAACAGGGAGATCAAGATGATATTGCAGAAGGTCATCCGCCCAGATCGAAAGGATTGGTCACAACTTTTTTGACTCGATCTTGTGGGCATATCGGACTTCCTTCAAGACTCCTTTGGGTATATCTCACTTTCATCTCATTTATGGTAAGCCATGGCATTCACCTGTGGAGTTAAAGCACAAGTCACTGTGGGCTATCACTGAGATATTATTGGATCCAAAGAGTATAGGGTATCAAAGGAAGGCATAGCTGGCAGCCCTGGAGAAGCTTAGAGATACAACCTTTTTGAGTAGCGTACAGTATAATGAGCAAGTGAAGACATGGCATGATTATCATATCAGCCACAAGCAGTTTAAGCCAAACCAGAGAGTATGGTTATTTGATGCTAGGCTGAGACTCTTTCCATGGAAGTTACAGAGCAAGTGGAAGGGACCATACTTGGTCCGAATGGTGCATGACAATGGTAGCTTTGATATATCTGAGATGTCATCTTAGTCCACCTTTCAAGTTAAAGGTCAGCGCCTGAAGCCATATATAGATCGTGATTCAATGATCGTTGACGTTGCCCCTATTCATTTTCCATGAAACATGGTCTTTGACTCACATCATCTGCATCTCATGCCTGACTATCACTTCCTTCTGCAGTTGTATATATTCCGTTGTCCATATCACGCATTCTTTTGTCTAACACCCCATCTCCATCTTATGATTATGCTATACTTAGGGTATACTTTACCCTAAGTATAGGGGGTGTCATATTTTTTATTATTCTTTTGATTCTTTTACCTCTATTTTGTTTCCTACACTTTGGGATATTTTACCCTAAGTATAAGGGGTGTTGTATATATTATATATATACTTTAGCCATAACTCGTACTTTATGTGAGTATGTAAATAAACAAAATGGATAAAAATTAAAAGCTAAAAATCAAATATATTTTAATTATTTTTGTACATAAAATTCTTTCTTGCAAATTCATGATTATATATATATATATATATATTATTTTGGTAAAATGTTTCTAAAATGTTTTGATTGTAAAATGATTTCAAATATTTTTGTATCAAAAGTATGTACATAGTACAAAATTTTTGAAAATTCTTGAAAATAAAAGTTTACAAAATTTTGTAAACGTTTGTGAAAATTTTGCAAAACTTCTTCTTCATAATTACATTCAAACATTTTGCATATTTTGAAAATTGCATAAAAAGAGTTTTCTACATATTTTTTCATTTTCCTCTAAATCATAGTTGACATTTAAACTAGTCTGGAATTATATTGGAAAATGGAGCTCAGTGTAGACCTTAATCCACCAAACTCTCAAAGGAACCTTATAGGATTTGGTGTAAGACTTTTTACGTCCATTAGTGACATAATTCTTTCAGTCCACTAGGTTGTGTTCACACTAAACATGATTGCATGATTCTCACAAACAATGGCTTTACTTGGACTAGTACCTTGCACATAGATCCACACGGACAAGGAGATAAGGAGGCAGAATCCTTTGGCTTGGGGTAGCATACGAGGGTAATACATCTAGGCGAAACCTCTCACCTTCCTTTAGGGAGGGATGTGCACCTCAACTTGGTCTGGTGGTGTTGAGGCCTAAAGACAAGAGTTGTGGGTTGCAATAATGCTTCAAAAGAGGCATAGTCTACTAGCTAAAGAAGAAAAGTCCTTATGTATATGTTGTACCATGTAGATATATTGGTTGTACATATGCACATCAAAAAACGGTGAAAAAAAATCAAGAAAAACTTCAAAAAAGTGGACAAGCCTGATTGAAAATAAAATGCATGTCGGAATATATGTAGCCAAATAAAGACAAGCTTATGTATTACACCTTCTTATCTCATGAAGCTTGCAGCGAGAGACTTAGCTACACTGGTTGGGCTCCCAGTGATACGTGGCTACACTGGCCACGGTCCATTCTCTTCATCCCCCCTCTTCTTGAGCCATTTGCACTTAAACTTAGAAGGGAATACCCTGCTCCTCGAGGAAAGAGCTGTTAGACTAAGAAATTAGAGTTACCTTATTGAGGGAGGTTGCTTCTTTGTCATTTCTGAGGTGGGGAGATACATATCATTTCCATAGTACAAGGAAAGATGGATAGTCATTAGAGTTTGCGTATGTAGACTTGTTTTGATAGAGATTATTGAGGAGTCTTGAACACAGAATGGTGAAACTTAGAGGTTGTTGAGTCTTAAACCTATATCCCAATATGGTTCTGACAAACTAATAATCCAAAAGGTCTTACTGAGATCCACACTCCAATTTAATGAAGAAAAGTTTAATAATCAATATTGATTCTCCTTCTTTTTCTTTTTCTTTTTTTTTCAATTCTTTTTCAAATAAGTGTTTGCTAAGGGACTAGCAATGGTAAAGTATATGGGGGTGATGAATCCTTGAATACCACTCTTTATTCTTTTATTTTATCTATTTATCTTAGCACAACATCATGTAAATATATGTAAATATGCTAACTTGATAATTTGCATGCTATTATTAATAGTGCATAATTGGCATGTTTTTGTACAAAAATAAAAGAATAAAGGAAAAGAAAAGGTAAGGAGGTATTTAGAATAAATATAGAGTGGTCCGAACCCCAAGAGAAGGTCAAGCCTTGACTTGATCGCATAATAAAATAAGTAGAGAGAGATAGCATTTACTTTATGTTGTACATATTACCTATATTTGTACATAACTACTTTTGACAAAACACAATAAAATTATTATTTTTACTCCCTTGTATATATTTCTAAAAATAATATAAAATAAAATAAAAATATGAAAAATAAAAATAAAATCATCACTTACTTGTACAAAATACACTAATATATCTTACATTTTCTATTTCTTATATAGTTGTAAATAATTTTTAAAAATAAAATAAAAAATATTTTATACTCCTAAAAACATTTTGTATATAAATAAAATATAAAATCAGGGTATATATGTAAAAAAATAGAATTATAAAAATACTTGAACATAATACATAGGTATACAATACAAATAATTGAAAATCGTAGAAAGAATATGAAACATAATAAACATTTTTCATTTTATGCACTTTTTTATTTAAATTGATTTATAATTTTTAATTTAATTATCTTCATTTTCTTATCTATTTTGTCCCGTATCAATTTTTATCCGCATCCTCGGCCACTTCAGATTGGCCCACCTCAGATTCGTTAACCTCAACCAATTGGTCCTCGCCTGCCTCTTTTTTCCCAAATCAGGTTTTCACCGATCTTTGCTAATTTATCCTGACCCGATCCGACCACCTTTCCCTTCGATTTCAAGCCCTGATTAAGGGGCATGAATCCCTAATCCATGCCCGAACTCTTCTTAACTGATCCGTGCCTCAGTTCGCATGCCATCATCGATCCTTTTTGGAACTGGAACCCCATATATCCTCTACGCCCTCTTCCTTTTTTCACCACCTCCAGTAGCTCCACCACTTTGGTTGCAGTCACTTTCCCTTTTAAGAGTGATAGCACCAGAGGGTGAGGGCGAGAGCATCATTTGGAGCATAGTAGCCCCCATGTCTGGTGAGATTTGTCTCATCTCCGTCGTGAGGAGATGTATCCTCTGGAACCGTCGTCCATAGAGGCAATCACCCCCGTAGGCTTCATCCACGACCCCAAGCGACCTCCTTCACCCGTAAGATCTTTATTTCCCCTTTTATTTCCGTTCAATCGATCATTCATCCACTCCATATCAAAACTTCGTCCACCCTTTCTATCCCATATCGCCACCGCTCTCCGACCTTCGCACGCCCTCACCCAACCTTCCTCCACTTCTACACGTTCTCCGCAACCTTTCCTTTGACTCCAGCCATCGGGTTGGAGTCGACCTGTAGGTCGACTCCCCTACTTCGTCAGAGACCTATCCCGCTCACCGCACCCCTGTGTTCTCGATTCCCTGGGTGATCTAACCCTCGTTAGAGCATTATCTCTGAGCAACCCCTCTTTACCGTAAGGTTGAAGCACACGAAGGCCTCATCTAGAGGCCAAGTAGGTACGGCGAGAAGCTCCAGGCAATCACTCTCCTCCAGGACCTACTCCTTGGTCTTGGACTATCATGAGCCCACCAGTAGATGCGAACCATCGTCGTCGATCTTTCGCCCATTAGAGTAGCTCCAAAGGACATCCCTGTAGCCTGTATTGGTCGATCAAAACTCATCATAGGCGAGTTATTCGGCGTTCTTCCACGCGTCGTCCCAGTCGTATGATTAGGCCCTCCCTCAGTTCTAATGTCGATCGTCTACTATTGGGATCTCTTGACCATCAGATTCATCTGAGGATCGAGTGTGAGCCATCCATCGTCGAAGGGGTACCCTTGCATCTCCCACATTCATCATGAGTGGACTGCCTTTAGTCGTTGGATTGCACCTTAATAAGGGGTAAACTTCACTAAGGCCTCTCTCTATTATGTGCTTTCCATTTAATCTTGTAAATATTTATTGCAGTTCATTTTATTTCGGGCAGTTTGCAGTTAGACCTTTGTAGTTTCTTATATTTGCATTTAGCTCTTGTTTGTGTGAACTCACGTGTAGTCTTACATGCTTTTTTGGGTTATTTTCTTAATAAGCCTTGTACTCTATGGACGTGATGACTTGAATTGTGAAATTTTTGAATTTTGCATTTAAACCCCTGTGAGGCTTGTCCACAAGACGGGCTTGTGTTTCCTTGCGCTTTTTTAACTTAGCCCCTATGTTTCTCTAATGTGTTATTGTTTGGCTTGGAACTTTGCTTTAATTGCAAGTAGTTCCTTGTAAATTGTTTTTCTCTTAGTTAATTAAATAAATACCGAATTAACCGCCAAAATTCTGTAAAAATTAATGTTATCTCTTGCTAACACATAATATTTGTTGTGATTTTTGTGGATAGATTTAGTTTTGTTTGATATTTTCTAAAAATCAAAAACTCTAAAAAAGTGCACTATATGTTTAGGAAAACACATAAAAATTCGAAAAATTACCTTAATAATTCTACAAAATTTCTATCTTATGAGTTTTTATATGCTTTTTTATAGTATTGTTTGAAAAACTCAAAAAAACCCTAAAAATCACAAAAAACCTAAAAATTATAAAAATAATATAAAATTATAGAAATAAAGTCTCATTCTGGTTCCTATTTGTTGCATTTTCCTTCTAGTTTATCATAAAATTCATAACCAAGACTTTATGGCATTTTAATTTTTTTTAACTTGCAATATTATCCTGGTTGATTGCCTTGTTTTCTTATTTGCTTGATTTTGTCTCTTTATCAAAATTATAAAATTTTCAAAATTAAAACTACTAAAAAATGTTTTCCCTCTTATGGGTTGTAACTACTTCATACATTTTCGTGCTTCTTATGTTTAATCCTGCTTGTTATACAAAGTAAAAATAAATAACGAAGATCGCTTACATTTTTGTATGCTACGATTGTTTGATTTATCTTATTAAGTGGTTTCTTCTCTCTTCTTGTTGAGCTTGGCCTACTGATTGGGTTCGCATCAATATTTTTATTTCTTGATACTTAACCCAAGTTGGTAGGTCATTCATCAATAACTCGTACTGAGTACAGAAAAGCTTAGAAGTAACAAATGAAGGAATGAATGAATGAGAAGTCGAACGCCCCCCTTATACTTAGGATCAAATAATCTTAAGTATAACTGATTGTACACAAAGCAGGGAGGGTCAAGGGTGGGAATGAACAAAGCTCACTCAAACTGTCTACCCCTATACTTAGGGTAAGATATCCTTGAGTATAGACAAGAATAAGGGACAAGGGAGAGGATCAGAGAATGAAATAAATCGGGTGCACACCCCCCTATACTTAGGACAAAGTACGTCCTAAGTATAGAAGACCGACAAAATGGGTGACACAATTTTTTTAATAGATAATGAAAGCTGAAGAAAAGAAGAAAATACAGAAGCATAAAGGAAAAGGTTTTGTGTTGCATTATCTGAATCTTTTGATACTGATACTACTGTATATATACCGTTAGCGTAGTACTTGGATAGAGTTGACAATGGACAAGAAAGTGTTAGGCTCGAGGTAGGGCTTCCGTAGTTGACTGATAAACTCAGAATTTGTGAGCGGATTAAAGTGTTGATGTAGAGAATCGCTCGTAATCGAAACCCGAGTTTGATCAAATCAAAATTATGGTAAAATAGGAGATAAAATCATATTCTACCATTCACTACTAATTTTAACCAGGTGAGTGTGCTTGGGTCGAACTCAAGGAAGAAGAATGTTCTAACCACGATTTTCGAGACAAGGAAAGAATTCCAACAAAATTCTCTTTTATTATTGATATTACAATGAAAGAAATCGCGAAAAAATACGGTTTAAAACAAACTCAAGAAAATAAGAATCAAAATCACAACAGAGAGCGACGAAAAATTCGGGAAAAATACTCGAAAAATAGAGTGGGTAGTTCTCGAGCTACCCTAGAAAATTCGCGGAAAAATGTCAAAAATACGAGGTTCAAATAATCCTTACAAGCCATGGGCCTAACTGCAAGAAAATTGTTTAGTTTTTATTACAAAGCAGTCCCTGGAGGGAATAAAATGCGAAAAAATATGTTTTATTATAATTAGGTCCCCGCGTAGGGACCTAATTGCAATATATGGAAATGTTGGAGGTGTGATTTAATTCAGAATCTTGGCTGGACTTATGATGCAAATCTTCCATCGTTTCACAGCGGATGGCTCAGATTAGAAGCGGACTTGCGATCTGGACCGTGCATTTGCGCCACGTGTCGACAGACTGTAGCGTTTGGCTGTTCCAACGGTTCTTGGACTCAGGTGCTCGACTAACGATGTGGCGTCCTTCTCCGAATTATCGCCAGCAACTGACGAAGATCTGGGGCCTTCAGCGGGGCCAGAGGGGTGACTCCGTCATCCCTCGCGCTCGCCTATGGGTGAACTTGGTCAGAGATGATCACGATCATCAGGAAAAAGCTGATGAAGATGGTTGATATATCCTTGATCCCAGAGCTGTTAGGTTGTTAGGTCCTCTTTGGATTTGATTTTTTTTGATGATTACGTTATCCAATTGCGTTGGTCTTTTCTCTAAATTAAAGAAGATCCTGTAAGAAATAGAGATACATGCTCGATTTGCAAAGAAATCAGCTGAATGATGACAATTTTGCATGATCAAAACATGTTTCCAGATTTAGTATTGCACGTCATGTGAATGACAATGAAGAAGATGATCATTTGGGGTTTGTTTTGATCGGAGTTGAAACGCAAAGTCGGTAGAGCATCTAAGATAAATGATTACACTCGCTAATGACACACTTAACTCAAGTAATCAAAGCACAAGGATCGAGAAATAAAGGTTCAAAATGAAATGATTTACCTTTGGAGTAGAAGATGTAGGACCTTCTTGTAATAGCTCGTAGGACGGCTTCCCGGAGCTCTACGCAGCTCGAGGCAGCAATGCAAGGTGTTGGGGCACCTTGGAGCTTCTCCACCAACTCCCTTCATTCACGCGAGGCGGCGGGTTGGCGCTGTCACCGCTGAGGTGGCCGGCACAAGGCTTGGAAGTAGAAGGTTTTGGTTCTAGAAGTTAGAGCTATCAGAGGTTTGGAGAGAACTAGTTAATGGCGTCGACTTTGTGGCTTTCTATAGATGAGTTACTTGAGCTATGGATCCAATGGTGGGTGAGTAGGAGGGTTGTTAGGAGGAAGACGTGGAGGGTTTGGATCGATGGAAGTAGTTGTGAAGTGCGCGAGAAATATTGGTGAAAATGACCGGTTCCAACAGAAGCTTCACCGGCTTCTGGGAGAAGAAGCACCAGGTGTTGACATGTGTCAGCACCTAGTTGGCCAAAATGTTAACTTCCATATAAATTATATAATAAATATAAATAACGTTTTAAAATAAATATAAAACAGATGTAAATAATTAAATTATCTAATTTATAGGATAATAAATTTTTGTTAATAATAAATATTATTCGAAACATAAATATTATATTAATAAATATGTATAAATAATACTTAATAAATGGGTATTGAATTTTTAGTTTAATAAATAATTAAATATTTTAAATTTTATATTTTTCTTAATTATTAGAGAAATAAATAAAGTTTTTGGGAATTTTTATGGATTTTAATAAAAATTTAGAATATTAATATATAGGTTTGATAGTTCAATTTCATCTATAAATTAGGGTTTTGGATTTTATTAAAATAATAAATAAACTCCAAAAATTCTGAAATAAATCATGATGAAAATAAAATATCTTGAAAGTAATTAGAAATTACAAAATTAATGAAATTGTAAATAATGGATTCTAAAATAAATAGCCCATGAACCCCTTTATCAATAGGTTCCAAAACCGGCTTTTTGCAAACGGACTCGATTTTAATGAAACCACTCTATTATTTTATGAACTTTAAAGGTGAGTAGAGTGAAATTGAAGTTCTTATGAAGGAGTTATGATGTTCGAAAGTTGAGATTTTGGCAATTTAAAAGTAGGATTTCTTGGCATATATACATGATAATATTTTTAACTTATTTGTATATTTTTATATACATTTTTAGAAATAATTAGGAAAAGAGTTTGGTGAAAAAATATATTCATACGAATTAATTAAAAATCAATGAAGATTTGATAATTATTTGATAAATAGTGAATAATGTATAGAATGTTATTTAATTATTTTTTATGGTTTTCTTCCCTTATCTCCCACTACTGTTGTTTTGTTGACCAATCCATGCTGACTTGGTCTCAGGGTTAGTTATATAAATATATCTTTTAGCTTTATTTATATTATCTGAGTCATATTGTACATATATACACATCTACAATCTGCCTTATTTTCTTTTCTTATTCTTTATTTATTTACATATTTTTGATGCATGAAAGTGCATTTTTATTCATGAATAGGATTTGGATAAAATGTAGGAATTAATGAATATTTACATGTATTTGTTAAGGGTTTTAAGACAAAATGTGATAGAAAAGTTAATGAATCATGGATTCATCAACCCCTATACTTAAACTTTGCTAGTCCCTTAGCAACACTTATTTGAAAAGTAAGTGAAAAAGAAAGAAAGTTAGAATGAATTTGTTTTCCTAAACCAATTCATGAGAACAGACGAAGGATAGAGCTCGATCGGGCCTGAAACAAGCATTTTGTCGGAGCCTTAACTAGGATTAGGATTTTGTCCTCAACAGTCCTCAAGTTCCATAAATCCTTATTCAAGATCACCTCATGATCTAGTTTAGACTCACTTATTCATATCGCAAACTCTATCATACTTGAAGTCAATTTGTATAGTGGTGGAATTGATTTAGCTCTTCCTGCTTAAAGAAGTGAAGAAACGTCCATCCTAGCTATACACTTCCATTGATTCCTCATCCAGCTACTCTTTCCTCGAGGAGGGAGGTATTCCTTCTGAGGTCAGTTCATGCTATGTCC
This sequence comes from Ottelia alismoides, assembly GCA_037367405.1. NCBI lineage: Eukaryota > Viridiplantae > Streptophyta > Magnoliopsida > Alismatales > Hydrocharitaceae > Ottelia > Ottelia alismoides. Next base: position 413,042 of record JAZKJV010004850.1, read on the forward strand.
ACAATCGAATAGAGACAAAGTAGCAGAATGAGACAAGAAGTGGAGTGCGACCAGTGTAGACGCATCTCCTTGTGAAGCTCAACCGGTGTAGCTAAGTCTCCACGAAGATGTGCAGGCATTTTGGTGGTAGATTGGACCATTGTGGTCATATTTTTATTTGGTGGCTTCTTCTTTGATTTGGCTTTGTAATTTACTTGCACTGCATTCATTTTTTTGTGCCTCGACGGATATAGCATCTTTGTTCCATCCTTTTTTGAGGTCTTAGAAAAATTATGTGAGCAGATCCTTCCCTCATCCGAAGCGACCATCGCAACCCCAGTCTCTCCCGTCTTTAGACGTCAATGCTGCAAAGACAAGGATAGAAACGCACTACCAAGATGTACTTCCCTTCGCAACTCCATGCAAGTCGAGCTAAGTGTAGAGTGCATGTGTCCAAGATTGGTTCCCTAGTGCAGAATTGTACGGATGACACCAAGTGATCTACTTAAGCACATATGAGTTGTTTTCCCAAATATGGTCTTATGGAACCCAAAGATTTTAAGTCAAATTAACCTGAAGAGTCAAATTCCAGATCCTAACTAGGCTCCATATAACAAAAGTCAAAGGCCATGATCAAGCTCCATCCTTTAGACTAGACTCAATCCTTAGTTCCATAAATCAAACTTATTCTCAAAAATGTGAATGCAAAAGCAACCATGTTTTTGTGAAGTATATTTTCAGACTTTTACTCATTTTTATGGATTTTAAGGTTTTTGTAATTTTTATGATTTTTTTATTTTTATTAACAAGTGTTTGTTCAAGAATTTTAGAACATATATTTTATTCAAATTAAATATCTAATGTATTTTACATATTTTATATACATAGAATTTAATAAGTACTAAATGATTTTTACACATATTTTAATAGCTAGGATTTTAAATAAGTATTATACAGATTTTAAATACATATTGTAAATACATATTTTAATTTAAATCTTTTAAATACAGAATTTAGACATATTTTACTTATTTACAAGTATTTTATATGTAATAGATAAATAGGTAAATGGATTTTAAATTAACCCTCACCCACTTTTTATGGATTTTAAAGATATAGAAAATACATAAAAGTACGAGTTATGGACAAAAGTATATATACAATATATACACACTCCCCCTATACTTATCTTGTGCTATGTCCTCATTGCGTCAAAAGAGAATAAGGAGGACATAACTCGTGCTATATAAAAGAGGGTGAAAAAGAATAAGAGAATACTGAAGGATATGGTTAGATCCTTAAGTGCATCATGGAAGCGTGAGGATCGCCTCATATGCGATCCGGGCAACTAGTCGCACTAGTTGCTCGATGCAGCGGAAATTAAAATTTTTTTCATGTGATGAAACCACACGATCCAAGAACACTTCTTGGATTGTTTCGTCTAAACCACAAACAAGTAATAGGATTACCTATTGAAGTGTGGTTGCGATCGAGTCTCTAAACAAAGAGACCTCCTATCTCAAGTCCGATTCGACGGAGGAGATGCTTGCGAGCGTGCTGATGAAACATGTGCTTCTCGCAATTCATGTTGAGGACCCAAGCGGCGGATCTCCTGATCTAGACACACGAGATCCGACATCTTCTTCACGAGAGAGGCGCATCGAAGGAGACGGGGATCTACGAGCAAACGATCGGGCAGCATAACGACGACGTTACGACGATGGAGAACCTCTCTAGGGCATCCTTGGTGGACGACCATATGAGAGGGAGAGAGAGAGTAGACGTGTAGAGAAAGAAAGAGAGAGAGAGAGAGAGACTTATGTTCTCTTGTGTGTAAAGAATAGCAAAGGGTTGCCTCTCCTTTTATAATATTTTGGGATCCATGGATCTCAATCCATGGACTCACAAATTCAATGGCTCTCATTGATTGTGTTTTTTTAATGGCTAAGATTTGTTTTGGTAAAAAAACCAACAACAATTAAATTAATAAAAATAAAATATATTAAATATAATTTGATTTCTATCAAATCAAACTCCATTGGAGAAATAGGAAGGAGGCAAGCTCCTTCCATGAAAGGAGTGGATGACCACCACATTCCATGTAGGAAATGTGGCCGTCCACCCTCCCTACAAGGAAGATGGCTTCTTCTCCTTTTATTCCATGAGATACATTATCCCATTAATTTCTCCAATATTTGAAACAACTTTTGTTGCAAATTATTTCACAAAAAATAAATCCAATTTATTTTATGAAAATTGCAATCATGCCATTGGAAATTTGTGAATCACATTCACAACCCAAAATAAAATGTAAATTACATTTTCAATTTAATGTCCAATGTGAATCCAATTCACAATAACATTTTATTAACAAATGAAAATTATAAATAGCTCTCTCTTATATATTATAAATCACATTTATAATATATATCATTGATATGGATTGTGCTATCCACATTATTCATATCCATGATAATTAAATCACATTTAATCATCTTGGATCTACATTCTCTTGTTCTCAAATAATTTGAATCACATTAACATTATTCATGTCTTTGATAATTAAATCACGTTTAATTATCTTAGATAACTCTCCTTATAATATGAATCAAATTCACATTAGTCATGATAATTAATCACATTTAATTATCAATTTTCTCAATGCTTGGATACATAATATCAATAATGAAATTATCTTGAACCCATTCAAGGATAATGCGCTTTCTCCGCGAATATTTGGAGATAAGGACAAGGTGATTGTATTGTTACACGTATAGTGAATTGGATATTGAGATCATATCTCAAATCCAGATCGTGACCCTCCCATAGATGCTTGATTAAATCAAGATCGCAAATCTAATCTTCTCATTGCATCTGAATCACATTCAGATCAATGTCCAACATTTGGACCAAGATCAGATCACTTCTCTACTGAGAGGAGTCACTAAAATCAGACCCATTTCACCACTCCCTAGGTATGGAAGCGTCACGGTTATACAGTCGTTTATGATCACATCACCCTCATGTATTCCCAATACATGTACATCCTACATACTGGAAGACTCAGAATAAACCCGAAGTATTAGATCAACTTTATACTGTCTACTTCAGTGTTTTTATCACTAAGTTTCTCATTCGATCATTGGGAGTTGGTATCGATCATATAATTTCCAAAAGCATATATCATACCTAGGTCTTGATCATATACTTTCCAAAAGTATATATCAAACCTACAAATTCAGTCAAGCTTCCAAAGCGAGACGACCATTCACAGAGTTTGATTATTCCCAATATCTTATGAGTGAGCTCATGCCTTCCGGTTTAGTAACTGAACCTGTATGATCCCTTTGAGAGATCGTATTACTCATATGCCCTTACATGCATACCAGTGCATTGGTGTATATTCCTTGATCAGGTCATCAACCTATTGGTATGTCAAATGTACATACTCAGACATATAGTAACACATCTATCTCCGATCAGAGGATTTGTGCCGGTATTGTGACAGCATACGATATTGGACTCCGGTTATCTCGATCTCGTTAAGTCAACTCTTTGACCTAACTTATCTAACACCTATGAATCTCTATTCCTATGTAGAGGACCTGCATCAAGATGTCTGTTAGATATCAGCCTAAATGAGAAAGGATTGCCGTCTCCTACTTAGGCTGGAGATCATCTTTTAACAAACATTTGACGATGCATGATGAGTCATCAATCTAACCCTTTAGATATTCATCCAAGCACCAGCCTCTATGATTCAATTATTGAATCAACAGCTGTGTGATTATTAAGATGGCCATGGTACATAACCCTAACTGTACTAAGGGACCAATTCTGCAAATTATTTATTCTTCACTTCAGATCAGGGAATGATATTCGCAATAACATTTATTGCATAATGGCTCGCCTTGGGCTCGCATGTCCAACAATCTCCCTCTAGCCCAAAAAGCCATTAATAGGCTAATCATTTAATCCCGCACTTATGTGACAATCATAGCCTATTTAGAAAATAGCTAGGTAAGCTGATCAATCACTCTGTTCTCGCGACATTATGCCAAGTCCTTTTACGACACTTGCATATCGCTAGTAACAGTGATGAATCTACGATTCATCACTGTAAAAGTTGAAAATAGAGCTTTGTTCCCGAATAATTAGTTACATATTTCCACATATATTGCATAATTAGCATTCATGCATGCATTGATAACATTTGCATTTTAGCATTCATATTTGCATAAAATAAGAAGCCAATTTCAATTATAAATATTCACCGTATAATAGATAAAATACTTTATTTGTATATATTTTATACTAACTCCAAATGTAATAAAACCAACTCTATTGTGTATATATGACTAACACTAATTAAAGAAAAATATCAAAGAAATACTAACTTGTAAAATTACCCAATAAAACCCCAAAGTTAGTTGGAGACCTTAGATCTTAAAATGCACATATCTCTCTCATACAACCTCAGAATTAGGTCTACTCGCCTTTAAAGTAATATACATTCAGAGACCTTCGAAACAAGACCAATTTCATTGAAATCGGAGCTCGTATGCAAAACTTAGGTTTTGGGCCCCCTTTGTATATTGTACATATTGACCATTTTACCCTTGAATTTTATCCTTTTATTTTCTTTATTATTAAAAATCCAAAAAAAATAGATTAAGTTGTAAATATTCTCCTTGTATTTTCTCTATTTTTATTTTGATTTTTCTCTTATTGAAAATGATAAAAAAATGCAAAAGATAAAATGCGGTATTTTATATCTATAAGGTACCACCCAAAAATACATTTCATACAGATGATTTCATTTGGTTTTTGGCCCTTCACGAAAGTTATAGATCTCGTTGAGACGAGCAACTTTCATGTTGACCACTTTTTGATTTAATCTCTTTTGTTATTTCTTTTTAATTTTCTTTACATTTACTTTTGAATTTTCTGGGAGCGACATCTGGCGGCTCCTGGAGCCGCCACATGTCACCCCAATTTTTTTATTTTCAGATTTATTTTTTTATTATTTTCGGATTTTATTTCTTTAATTATTATTATTTTAATTATTGTTATTTTTCGTAGCCTACTTATTTTATTTATGTTATATTATTATTATATCTCACTTTTACCACTTCTTTACTTGTCTTCCACTCCAAGCCACCATTTTTTCCACTCTCTCCACCACTCCATTCTCCCAACTTCCCTCTCCTCTTCCTTTATATTCTCATTCCTCCTCCATTTCTCATCATCTGCCGATTCGAAAGAAGAGAGGTTGAGCCCCTTCAACCTACAGGTGACAGCTGAAGGAGACAAGTTGAGCGACGACAACCTTTCAGGTGAGATCCGCGGCTTCACCATTGCCACGTCGCGAGATTCCAATCGAACTCGCTCAAGCTTCGGAGCAACCGCCATCTCCTCGAGGCGACAACCGGAAGCCGCATGATGCGGCTCCACTTTCGGTGAATCACAGGTAAGTATCCCTCAACTTTTCCTTATCAATTTTTTTATCTAACATTTTCATTGTTGTCATTCCACATCATAAAAAATCAACACATCACCACCATTATCATCTACCATTTTCGTCACCACCATCACAATCCACCTCTAAACCACACATGAAAAAACCACACATCATCTATCATCACCATCACCAAACCACAGCTTTCATTTTTACTACTGTTTGCTTGTTGTTTACAAAGAAAAAAATACGACAAAAAAATTTTGCAAAAAAAATCAAAATACAAAAAATAAAATAAAATTGTAGAGCAGGTTGCTGTGTCGCCGCCTCCCACTTCCTCGTCGTCACCGCCCCAGGAGACAGCACGCCGGCGGCCCACCAGCGTGTCACCGGCATCCGCCCCGCCTGTTGCACCCTCGTACGGCTACCCCGCACCGCCCTCACGGTTGTGCGCGGCGTGCCGCCGTTGCCAGGTCTCCAATCACCACCCAAAGTCTCCTTCCCGCCGCTCAGTGACCTACTCCTCCGCCCCAATGCGTGCGCCTCCGCCGAGCACCGCCCACCTCGCGGACGGCCCCTGGACTCCTCCCTGCGCCATGCGTCGCCCCGCCCATGAGCGCCCTCCACCTTTGCGACCCACTGGCCACCACCCGCGGTGCGCCGCCTCCTCCATCTCCTCCACGCGAGGCGCGCCGCTAGCCACACCGTGAGCCCCCAAGTACACTTCCTCCACGCGGCGCTCATACCGCGCTCGTCGTACGCCCTCGAAGCCCGCCTTCAACCTCGCAGCGTACGCCGGCCGCCTCGCTGCCCCTCACACCGCCAACGTGCGCCATCTCTTGTGCAGCCCCTCGCGCGACGGTCGCCGCCTCCAAGGCCGCTGCTCGCGCCACCCTGCCTCCGTGCACCGCCCGCCCTTGCCTCCATGTCCCCTTCCTGCGGCGTGCCCTAGCTTGGTTGAGAAGGTCCCTATCTTTTATTTTATATTTTGAAAAATTGCATCTTTCCCTCGTAGTTTGTCTTTATTTACAGAAGTGTCCCTGTGCACCTTTTAAGTTGTTTAGTTTTATTTTGTATTGCAAATACACCCCTGCCTTTGAGTCTTAATTTGGAAATATTTCTAGCATCATTTTATTCAATAAAAAATATCATTTTGTAGAGCAACTAATTCTTTATCTTGTGACTATTTATTTGCATTTTTGTGGGCATCTGATAATTTGTTAAAATTCAAAGATTGAAAATCAATCATATTTTGCTCATTTAAGCTTTGAAATTCGCACATAGTCATTTATTGCTCCAAAAATTGTGAAAAAATTATGAATGACGTATTCAAGTGTGCTTTATTACAGTCCAAATTTCATCCAACTAGGAGTTGTCGTTTGTATAAACTAAATTATTGAGTGATTTCTGTAATTATTTTTTAATTAATTCCACGAATAATATTTTTTAGAAATTTCAAAACTCTAAATTCCTCATTGAAATATCTATTTGACAAAAACCAATCATTGGATAATTTGATTCCGTGGATTTATTAAAAATTAAATACTCACAATCGCTCTGTTTAAGTAAAAAAAATTCATAAAAAATCATAAAGTGTCAGAAATTTCTAAAAAAAATAGTGTAGCTTAATTTCACAATTTTTATCTTCCAGTAAATTTTTCATAATTTTTGCAAATCATTTGCACGAAAAATTGCATAACAATCCCAAAAATAGTGTGCATTTTTCATTTGTGCATTTTAAATACAAAAATTCCAAAAAAAATCCATTTTTCATTCATTGTTGGATTAGGTTCTTAGGAAAAATGTCACTTGGCTTATGTCAACTATTCACATTAAAATTAAATTAAGCTAAGTCGCTTATTTTCGTATTAACCTCATTCAACCGCATTTGTGCATTGGCATTTTTTATTACATAAAAAAATAACAAAAAAATCCACTTGGAAAACCACAATCTAATCACTCTAACTTGATCCTGAGTTATTCCTTTGCCTCCTTGAGTCGACCCTGGGGCTTGCCCAGGCTAAATAAATATAAAACCGCATATGAAATTCATTCGACGATTATTCGATTTGTGCGGTTATTTTTTATCGACGGGGATCTATCTGACTGCAACGTACTCGTTAATTCGACATTATTAATAAGGGTAGGTCCGCGACCCGTCAAATGGCATCGTTGTCGGGGAGGCAAACGGTTTAGGATCACTTTAGAAAAATTATATTTACATTTTCCATTCACTCGGGTTGTCTGACCCCCGAGCCGAATTGTAATTATCCATTTCTTCTTCAATTAATTTTCTGACCATTTCTATATATATCTCTCTCTGACATTTTTATATCTTTTTGTGCGAGGGTCCGGTAGACTTGGAGCGGCTTTCTTGAAGTCGATGCATCTTGAAGTGCATCGGAGGCCGACGATTCGTGGATCAAGTCAGTTGTTGAGACGCTAGAGGATTTTTCTTAATTTGTAAAAAAAGTGTCTGCATTTACAACGGTTCACGTTTGGGTTCTCGCATGTGTAAACATAGTGGAACCATGTCCCGTCTGCTGTGTGGGTTGAATTTTTAGAATAGGTTTACACTAGCGGCTCCTCGATCCACTCTAGGGTTTGCTTGTGCTCATAATTTCTAGGACCACGCAGTCACTTAAAAGACGCACTTAGACCGCAGATCTAGTCAAATTGAACATGTGCTTCACTCGCTAATAGAACTGCCTGTCTAGGAGCGGCTTTTCATCGACTGCATTCATTTTGTGTAAAATTTCAATTCTGTATTGCATCCCGCATTGTAGAGAGCTTGAGGCACTGTAAGTCTTCTTACTCAAGCATTATCATCGTTTTCTCGATTGTATCGGCTTTTTCTGATTCTCTCTCTCTCGATTTTCTAACCTAGGATAAAGGAATTGGGACTGGATGGTAGATGTGATTACTTGTGCGGATTAATATCAGTGATAACTAATCTCTAAAATCAGGACTACTAATTGAATTGGAAAAAAATTGACTAAAATTAACCCTTGTTTGCGGGAGAGCAACCCCGACCTTGTTTTCAGGCTGAGTGAGGGTACTTGAGTGTGTGTGAAAACATCAAGGCAGAGCCCAAATCCCTGGCTTCCATATCACGTTCTAACTAATCCTAGCAAATATCACAAGTGGAATATTTTTAGATTCACTGACTAGTACCAAGTAGCCTCCGCCTGTTCGCGGGTAGTCAGGGGTGAACCAGCGATACTTCGCGACAAGTTGCTAGTAACCCTTCGGGGCGAAGTTCCAGCCTTGTCAGCCTCCGCCTACTTACAGGTAGATAGGGGCATGGTCTTTGAATCCATCAACTTGGGATAGGAGAGAAGAAAGGAAGGGCGCATGTATCTTAGGCGACAGGTTAAACAGGGAAGACGCATCCGGCTTTGAGCCGACATCCCTCTAGGCCACGTAACCTTTTCTATTTGCTTGGAAATCACACTTAAAATCAACCAGACTAATCGGACTCGGTTTTGGGTCCTTCGCCGTGTTGATTGTTAATTCATGGTTTGCTCTTGTGTTTGTCTTTGTGTATGTCCGTGTGTGTTATTCTGCATAATTGCGCATTTTCTATCTCGTTCTGCTTACATCCTTTCTTCCTCGAGATGTCGGGATATTGGTCCCCATACCCTGTGACCTCTGGTCATTCCTCCTCGACCATATACCATTCATCTTCACCTTCTTCTTCTTCCATGTATCCTCTGCCATCCACGGGAGACCCTTACCCGTTGTCGTTTCCACCTCAACTCGATTATGAAGTCAGATCGACGACTGACTTCTCCACTTCTTCGAATTTCTCACCTACTCCATATTCTAACACTTCGGATCCACTTCCACCTTGGGTTGACTGTCCTTACTCTCGAGAGCTTGCAGGAATCAAAGAATCAAACGAAGAAGCCACGACTGAGACAGACGATTGGCAAAATTATATGCCCCCGCATACTTCATTCTCACCTCAAGTAGGGACCATACAACAATTTACATTTACACATCCCGACTTGACCTTAGGGCATAACTTGGTCGATCGAACAATACAAATGAAGAGGCCTGCACATCATGATTTCCCATACTTGATTGACTTTAGTGATCAAGCTTCCATTAACCATCCTTCATTCGGAGAGCCTATACATTCACAATATTGGACTCATTAGCTAGACTTATCAGTTCCCGTTTCATCATATGAGGCTCTGACCAATATTTTCCATCTAGATGGTCCATACTCGACCCAGCATTACATGCCAAAGTCTAGGTATGTTGAGTATGAGACCTCAATATCTCAACAATATCCTCCACTTGAGCAGAACTCTCCTATGATTTGTCATGGAAATTTTGTGGAGGATGACATCTCTAGACTTATCAAGAAAAATGAATCATTTGGTAACGAGTTAAGAGATGTCATGAACATATTGCACTCAATTTCGGCTAGCCTAGGTATGAAAGTGGAGAAGGAAGTGAGTAGATCTGATGTTGAAAACCGAGCAAGCATCAGGGAACCCACACCATCTGTACAACTGGAGTCCATTCTATCTTCCTCTTCTACTAACCACTTACCCTCCAATACAGAGTATGATCATTCATCTACCAAAAACACCAAAAAAATTGAAAAACCAAAAATCTACATAAAAATTGAAAATGAAAAAGACCTAAACAATTTGGATTCTGCCCTAAGGGAAGCACTTGATGAAGAATTAATTTTCAAACTTCCTTTAATAAAGGTCATAGATCACTTCCCCGACCTCAAGAGATTTGTAAAGAGTAAATTGATGCCCAAGAGGTCGGGTAAGAAGAGAACAAGGACTGAGAGACACATAGTGTCTATAGCCACTTCCTTGGTGATGGGGAGAAAGACCAAGAGCTGCAGAGTGAAGCAGCTGCCTAGGGTTGAATGTGAAATCAAAGAGACTATCTTTACCCATGCAAGAATCGATGATGACTCTCCGATAAATATCCTTCCGACCTCTGTGTTTGACAAACTCAAACTCAGGCCAATCAGGAAGTCGAGAGAGATCGTTCAGCTGGCTAATCGATCCATCAAATGGTCTAGAGGAAATATTTCAGTCATCATTACTTTCCAAGGTGCTCTACTCCAAGTGGACGTCACGATCATTGACATCGAGCACTGAGGAGAGTTCACCCAGTCTCCAATTATTCTCAGGAAGCCGTTCTTAGCCTCAGCTAAAGCGACTAAAGATTACGAGACTCAGGAGATCGATTTTTCAGCACTGGGAGCACTCCGACCGCATCCATTCTTTGATACACTTTACTCTAAAGTGACCCACACATCCGTTGACAGTCATGACCATCAAGAGGAAAATGAGTTCCACCTCTCTGCTACACATGAGATACCGACTATCCGGACGACCGTTGGTTCTGAGACTCCCCACACCTCCACTTCATCAACTGCTTGCACCACCACCGTGGCAGCTTCTAAGGAGGATTCACGATCAGAAGCTATCATTAAGTCGAACATGACCTTTTTCGATTACCTTGACCAATTTCATGATCCGACACAAGAGCCCAATAATGCCAAGCCAACTGAGACCACTAGCACCTTCCCGAGACACGTGCTGACACTTCAGGAATATTACAATCTATATGGTGACTCGTCTAATGAGGAACCAATGGTCAGCACTACACCACGTCTCGGACCTTCAAAGGAAACAACCAAGACTAAAATGACTCCACATAAAAACATAGTTGCTCCCTCTTCTAGTCGGCTATCTAATGAGACGAAGTCGAGAATTGATTCCTCGAGATGTTCCCCTGAACCTCTCAAGGCGTGTCACTCTCATCTTCCTCTCATTGATTCAGGTTCTGGAAAACTGACTAAGAAAGTTTCCTTCAAGACACCGGAGAAGGAGTTTTCGGAAGAGTCCTCATCTGGTCCGGATAAGGTGATTTATATGAGTGAGCTCAGTTCGGTTGTTCTCAAGCCTTATCTAAGCAAGAAGCCGTGTGTCGACCCTCGTTGGACGATCCCTACACCTTACTATTATTCATCTGAGGACGATTCCGACAGTGACACATATGTATATTATCCACCTCCTCGCGTCCGCAAGAAGGTTCGTCACAAACCTTCTTAATCTTTGTATATTCTCACTTTTTTCTTGTATATACTTTCTCTCCCTCCCTCCCTCCCCAATGATTCGAATCACTCGCCCCGGCTCCATATAATTTCATTTTGTGACTATACTTAGGATAACCAGATCCTAAGTATAGGGGGGAGAGTGACCCGCATCTATTCATTGTACATCCTCCAGATCACATCGGTTCTCATACTCACTCCTTTCCTATAATTAGGCTGACCAGAGCCTAAGTATAGGGGGATTGATGCCCGCCGTGTATATACTCATCCATTTCCCTGCTTATCCTCGTCTGCCCCATTTATCTTCTTATACACTAAGGCTGCCAGAGCCTAAGTATAGGGGGGGAGCGATTTCTATATATTTTGTAATTTTAGCTCTCCTACGCTTAGCACGAGCTATGTCTTTTTCATCGCTTTTCATGCTCTGAGTACATAGCACACGCTAAGTATAGGGAGGCGTGCATATATTACATATATACTTTACCCATAGCTTGTACTTTCACGTATTTTCGTGTATTTTTGTATATATTATGCAATACTTACGGGGTGGGTAAAAATTGAAAAAAGAATTGTATAATTTTGTGCTATATGTATAATACTTGTATAAAAAGTTGTAAAATTATTGTAAAACATACTTTTGTAAAATTTGTTGTAAAATAGGATGTATACCAAAAAAACTTGTATACTATGTATATTATTACAAACTAAAAACTGTTGTAAAAATTGTTGTATAACAGAAAATAAGATACAAGCTTCTTATTTACTCTTGCATATCATCCTTGCATTTAAAAAAAATTCTTGCATTTCATTGCATGCCATCAGCACTTCTCATCTGCATATCTTGCATATGCAAGGTGAAAAGCTAGTAGGTTCTGAACCAAGTTATGAGTAGCTGTTGAGGATGGACTTGATTTGACCTTAATCCACCTAATTTCAGAGGAACCTTACAGGAACTGGAGTTAAGACTTCTCAGGTCAAGTGACTGAATTCTTTGAGTCCGCAAGTCTATGTTCACATGTCATCTTGATTAGTCTAAGTAGAATATCTCGTGCACACGCATGATTGTTTTAGATGGTGACCTAACTTGGACAAGCATAATGCACGTAGCTCTTCATTGATGAGGTGGTGAGGAAGTAGAATCCTTTAGCTTGGAGTAGCACATGGGTGGAAACATCCATCCTCCTCTAGGGAGGGTAGTATATCTCAACCTAGTGTGGTGGTGGTGAAGTCTGAGGATAGGACGTCGTGGGTTGCAATAATGCTTCAAAAGAGGGATAGTCTATTGGCTCAAGAGGAAAAACTCCTGATGTACATGCTGCACCTTGTATATAGTTCCAATAAAAAAGAAAAAATGCAAGAACTCCAAAAAAATAGACAGGCCAAAAAAAATATTGCCTGTCGGAGTATGTATATTAGCAAGAAGTCTGCAGCTGGATGACTTGGCTACATTGGTCAGGCATCTCGGGATAGGTAGCTACACTGGCTACCGTCCATTCTTTTCTCCACCCCCTCCTCTTGAGCTGGTCGCACTTGAACTTAGAAGGGAATACCCCGCTCCTCGAGGAAAGACTTATTGGACCGGGTTATTCGAGTTACCTTGTTAGAGGAGGCTGTTTCTGAGCCATTTCTGATGTGGAGAGCTATTTTACACTTACACAGTACAAGTAAGAATCATAGTCATCAGAAATTTGCGTTTGAGGATTTGCTCTAACCTGACTATTGAGGCATCTTGAATAGAAGACTTGTGGAACTTGAAGTCCGTTAGGTCTTAAATTCAGATCCCAATAAGGTTCCCCACATAATTAATCCAAAGGTCGAGTTAAGCTCCATTTTCAACTTTTGTTCATGACCTTGGTATGGAACCCAATCTCATTTCACTCTTGCATTTCATTTTAGTTGCTCAGGGACGAGCAAGGTTTAAGTATAGGGGGTTGATGAATCTGCGATTCATCACTCTAAAAGTTTAAAATAGAGCTTTGTTCCCAAATAATTATTTGCATATTTCCACTTATATTGCATAATTAGCATTCATGCATGCATTGATAACATTTGAATTTTAGCAATCATATTTGCATAAAATAAGAAGCCAATTTCAATTATAAATATTCACCTGTATAATAGATAAAATACTTTATTTGTATATATTTTATACTAACTCCAAATGTAATAAAACCAACTCTATTGTGTATATATGACTATCACTAATTAAAGAAAAATATCAAAAAAAATTACTAACTTGTAAAATTACCCAATAAACCCCAAACCCAGTTGGAGACCTTAGACCTTAAAATGCACATATCTCTCTCACACAACCTCCGAATTAGGTCTATTCATCTTTAAGATATGCACATATCTCTCTCATACAACCTCCGAATTAGGTCTATTCATCTTTAAGGTAATATACAATCAGAGACCTTCGAAACAAGACCAATTTCATTAAAATCGGAGCTCGTATGCAAAACTTGGGTTTTGGGCCCCCCTTTGTATATTGTACATATTGACCATTTTACCCCTGTATTTTATCCTTCTATATTCATCATTATTAAAAATAAAAAAAAGATTAAGTTCTAAATATTCTCCTCATATTTTCTCTATTTTTTATTTTGATTTTTCTCTTATTGAAAAATGATAAAAAAAATATGCAAAATATAAAATGCGGTATTTTATATCTATAAGGTACCCCAAAAATACATTTTGTACAGATGATTTCATTTGATTTTCGGCCTTCACGAAAGTTGTAGATCTCGTTGAGACGAGCAACATTCATGTTGACCACTTTTTGATTTAATCCCTTTTGTTATTTATTTCTCATTTTCTTTACATTTACTTTTTGAATTTTCTGGGAGCGACATGTGGCAGCTCCTTGAGTCGCCACTTGTCACCCCAATTTTTTATTTTCGGATTTATTTTTTATTATTTTCGGATTTTACTATTTTAATTATTATTATATTAATTATTGTTATTTTTAGTAGCCTACTTATTTTATTTATATTATATTATTATTATTTCTCCCTTTTACCACTTTTTTACTTGTCTTTTACTCCAAGCCACCTTTTTTTCCACTCTCTCCACCACTCCATTCTCCCAACTTCCCTCTCCTCTTCCTTTATATTCTCATTCCCTCCTCCATTTCTCATCATCCGCCGATTCGAAAGAAGAGAGGTCGAGCCCCTTCAACCTACAGGTGACCACGGGAAGGAGACAAGTTGAGCGACGACAACCTTTCAGGCGAGATCCGCGGCTTCACCATTGCTGCGTCGCAAGATTCCAATCGAACTCGCTCAAGCTTTAGAGCAACCGCCATCTCCTCGAGGCGACAACCGGATGCCGCATGACGTGGCTCCCCTTTCGACGAATCACAGGTAAGTATCCCTCAACTTTTCCTTATCAATTTTTATATCTAACATTTTCATTGTTGTCATTCCACATCATAAAAAATCAACACATCACCACCAATATCATCTACCATTTTCGTCACCACCATCACAATCCACCTCTAAACCACATATAAAAAAACCACACATCATATATCATAACCATCACCATCACCAAACCACAGCTTTCATTTTTACTACTGTTTGCTTGCTGTTTACAAAGAAAAAAATACAACAAAAAATTTGCAAAAAAAAAATCAAAATACAAAAAAAATTGCAGAACAGGTTGCTGCTCGCCGCCTCCCCCGCTCTCGTCGTCACCGCCACCTGGAAACAGCACGCCGGCGGCCCACCAGCGCGTCACCGGCCCTCACGGTTGTGCGCAGCGCGCCGCCGCCGCCAGGTCTCCAATCACCGCCCAAAGTCTCCTTCCCGCTGCTCAGCGACCTACTCCTCCGCCCCAGCGCGTGCGCTTCCACCGCGCACCGCCCACCTCGCGGCCGGCCCCTGGACTCCTCCCTGCGCCACGCGCCGCCCCGCCCGCGAGCGCCCTCCACCTTTGTGACCCACAGGCTGCCACCTGCAGCGCGCCGCCTCCTCCATCTCCTCCGCACGAGGCGCGCCGCCAGCCGCACCGCGAGCCCCCAGGCGCACTTCCTGCGCGCGGCGTGCAGACTGTGCCCACCGTTCGCCCTCGGAGCCCGCCTTCAACCTTGCAGCGTACGTCGGTCGCCTCACCGCCCTCGCACCGCCAATGTGCCCCGTCCCCCGCGCAGCCCCTCGCGCGGTGGCCGCCGCCTCCAAGGCCGCTGCTCGCACCACCCTGCCTCCGTGCGCCGCCCGCCCTTGCTGCCATGTCCCCTTCCTACGGCGTGCCCTAGCTTGGTTGAGAAGGTCCCTATCTTTTATTTTATATTTTGAAAAATTGCATCTTTCACCCGTAGTTTATCTTTATTTACAGTAGTGTTCCTGTGCACCTTTTAAGTTGTTTAGTTTTATTTTGTATTGCAAAGACACCCCTGCCTTTGAGTCTTAATTTGGACATATTTCTAGCATTATTTTATTCAATCAAAAATATCATTTTGTACAACAACGAATTCTTTATCTTGTGACTATTTATTTGCATTTTTATGGGCATCTGATAATTTATTAATATTTAAAGATTGAAAATCAATCATATTTTGCCCATTTAAGCTCTGAAATTCGCACATAGTCATTTATTGCTCGAAAACTTGTGAAAAATTTATGAATGATGTATTCAAGTGTGCTTTAATTACAGTCCAAATTTTGTCCAATTAGGAGTTGTCGTTTGTATAAAATAAATTATTGAGTGATTTCTGTAATTGATTTTTAATTAATTCCACGAATAATATTTTTGAGAAATTTCAAAGCTCCTGAATTCCTTATTGAAATATCTATATGAGATAAATCAATCTTTGGATAATTTGGTTTCTTGGATTTATTAGAAATTAAATACTCACAATTTCTCTGTTTTCAGTAAAAAATTCATAAAAAATCATAAAGTGTCAAAAATTCTAAAAAAATTAGTGTAGCTTAATTTCATCATTTTTATCTTCCAGTAAATTTTTCATAATTTTTGCAAATTATTTGCACGAAAAATTGCATAAAAACCCCCAAAAAGTGTGCATTTTTCATTTGTGCATTTTAAATACAAAAATTCCAAAAAAATCCATTTTGCATTCATTGTTGGATTAGGTTCTTAAGAAAATATCACTTGGCTTATTTGAACTAATTTCACATTAATATTAAATTAAGCTGAGTCGCTTATTTTCCTATTAACCTTATTCAACCGCATTTGTGCATTGGCATTTTCTATTGCAAAAAAAATTACAAAAAAAATCCATTTGGAAAACCGTAATCTAATCACTCTAACTTGATCCCGAGTTGTTCCTTTGCCTCCTTGAGTCGACCCTGGGGCTTGCCCATGCTAAATAAACATAAAATCGCATATTAAATTCATTCGACGATTTTTCGATTTGTGCGGTTATTTTTTATCGAAGCGGATCTATCCAAATGCAACGCACTACAAAATTATACATTATTAGCAAGGGTAGGTCCACGACCCATCAAACAGCACTCGCATCTAATGCGAATGTTGCTTCTCATGCATCCAATACTCAATCTTGTTAAAGTAGTTGTAATGTACTAGACACAACTACTCAATAATTATTATAACCAGTATTTCCATAATCCTTATCATAATACCCTTATTCATGGACATCTCTATCACCAAAGGTATCTCTAGTGAAGACCTTTTAGATCATTATCTATAAAGTCTTAAGATTTTGAAGATAGTACTTTGAGATCACTATCTCAAAAAATCATGTCATCTATGAAGATTTTGTTATTACTGCAACCAAGTGTTTTTTTAGTAGGATTAGCAACACTTTACTACTCCCACTGCATGGCAGATATCAGACTTTTGTACAAATCTAGCATACACTCAGCTTCTCGTAATTGATGCACAAGTGCAAGCAGTTCTAGCATTCACTTCCTCGATTCTTTGAGGTGCTATCCCTTTAGATAGGTCAGTACCATATCTTAAGGGATTGAAGCCTTTCTTTGAATTTCCAAGCATAGAATATGTCCAAGGTGTACTACAAATGTGACTGTCCCAATATCCTCTTCTCTTTGCTTCTGAACAACTTCAGAAATAAGATCTAAGAGACATCTTTGAGATCATATCTCAAGTTATGGAACAACCAGATTATAAACACTTATTATCATCCTTATATCATTCTAAATTATTAGGATATTATCTAAATTTAGCATGATGAACACAAATGGCACTCTCACTAAGCTTCATATGGTTCATCAAGATTCTATCTAAAATCATAACATTTATAATTTCATCAAATCTTATGTTCCTGCTACAAGAAGCTTATTTAAGTCCATAGATGGATTTCTTTAGCTTGCACATCTTGCTTTCCTCAACCATGAAGCCTGGGGCTACTTCATGTTAATATCCTCAGAGAGGAATGCAATTTTGACTTCTTTCTCTTGAAGATCCGTACACACCTTTATGGGTCTTACCCATATAGGTGGATCCTCAAGGGTCCATATACAACACTTGTATATAAAGTCTACTTTAGGCTTTATTGCTAACATCCATCTTTCCATGTCATGATCTTCAGGAGCTTCATCACATGAAGTCCGATCATTGTCAAACTTAATCGACACATGGAGTATATACTCAAGCTCATTTGAAGAAGTGTTAGTGTTTCATCTTTAATTGTCCTTCTAGTTCCCGATTTTAGGAGCCTCATTATCTTCTCAAGATTAAGTGAGTTCCTACACTTTATTTTTATCTTGATTCTCAAGAGAGTCATCCTCTAAGAATCACATTCTCAGAGATGAGATCTTTTCAGTATCTCAAGGTTATAAAGTAGGTATCCAATATCATCCTTTATTTTCCTAATGTAGCAGCACTCTTGAGTGCTACATTCCATCCTACATGCATGGAACCTTATTGAGGATATATATTGTAGTCTCTACTACACATATATACCTAGAAACTAAGGGATAATTATGCTAAAACTCATCACTGAGAAAATCATGTCACACATGATCAATTGTATCTCCCTATAACTCTATTGAGTTAAGGTGTGTTAGGAGGATTAAGATAGAAATGATATTCATATCTCTATAAGGTATTCTTTAAATTCATCTAACATGTACAAGCTACCTAGATTACATCAAATTCATTTTATCTTACTTCAAACTTTGGTTCTTAACCGAACTTGTGAAATCTTTGAATATTTCAAAGGTTTCTAAGTGATGAGATGAAATCTCATATCACAAATAATCACCAATAGATATCACATATCCATAATGTTTATTCTGATATAGATGATTCACATACATTAATATGCATGAGATATTGAATATCTCAACATATTACACTAATCCAAAGAAGGGTGTATTGGACATTTTTACTTTTGAATACAAGATTCGCATGTATGTAAGATTTGAACCTTTAGACCATCTAAAGTTTCATCTCTCACTAGTCTATTTTATCACATCAACTAGCAAATGTCCAATGCTTGATGCCAGATCATTGTCAAATGATCATCATTCTCCTATTGATATTTTAAGGTTTAATTTCAGTATTAGAAATGTTAATGAACCATTCCTTAATTTTCTAAGTTTGTAGAGTCCACGTGATTTTAAATTACTATCTGAAATATATTCATCATAACTCTTTATGATAGGTCTATTCCAGAATTCTTGTTTATTTCCAACATATAGAAATAAACTATGAGTGTATTCTAATATCTTGGTCATAGAGACATTCTCTAGGACTAAGGCTCTCCCACTGAAATTGAGAAGTCTATCAATCCAACAGAGATTGTTACGACAATTGCATCAATATCCATGCGGATGACTATTAAACCTTAAGATCAAATTTCTAATATTCTAATACATATGCAACCAATTGCAATTGTCATTAGAAGATTGAGATACAATTATTAGACTTTATCTTATCAAATAAGTAAGTCAATATCAAAGATTATATGTAGATTATTCGGATGTACTATATGATTCCTTCTCTAAGGATTCTAGATAGATTTGATAGTCATACTATCAACACATAAACTTATTGCAGTATTGGCATTCATCCAACTCTTTGGATGTCATATGGAAGTCCACAGAAGTACAACCAACTTTTGACTATACTTATCACTTGGGTCCAACCCATGCTTCCATTGCCATCCCTTTATCTATAAGCAACCATTACTCAAGACATAGGATCTCTTATGTTGAAATCAAACAAATTTCAATTTAAGAGTATTTCAACATTTATACATGTGCTTCATTCAATTCATACAATATGAATAATATAAAGCATAATGAATGACCAGAGTATAGACAGTAGAATGATGACACTCATCATATCTACATCCATTTAGACTCTTAAAACATTGGTTCAGGTAGGTATTCAAACATTTTTAATACATCATCTCTTATAGAGCCACCATTCTGCATGATGCAGTGAACCATCTCATTCATGATAAATGTCAAGAGCACATATGTATGCCACAATATCTTCATTGATTTTATTAGGATTATTTGACAATTGCGATCATCATTGAGATGTCACTTCCAAAGTACATCTGATGAGAGATAAAGACTATAGAGAAATACAAACCCTAGGGTTGTAGTCCTATTATCTATCTAATTGTCATTCCTCATTATTATGGGGAAACTTGCTCATTGAAACCACATACATTATGTGTCCAATTGCAAGTACAATATCTGGATCATGAGTCCAATCCATGATATTTACAGGTTACTATTGAGTATATTATTGAGTGGGTTTAATGAAGGATTATCTAAAATAAGAAATTTTCATAAATATATAAATATATATTTTTACTTTGATTTAGGAATTTTTATATCAAAGTTGTATTGTCTTGTCAACAATGAAAGTTCATTCCCTTAATAACTTTCAATGTAAGAGATAAATACTTACCATCATATCTCAACAAGATCTGGGATCTCCTTCCTTATCTTTGTTACATCCCAATAATATGAGAATCAGTAACTCGGATAAAAAGAAGCGGGAACACATTCCACCTTGCAAGTCCAACTTGCATTTCCAATTCGGTCTTTAACACCTGGGCCCACCACCCCTAAGGTTATGTTGACATGTCATTAATTGAACCAACCACCAACTGGAATAGTACTCATGATGCACAATCCAATGTCACCCCAATAATATGAGGATCCGACATTGGGCTCACTACGCATATGGCCTTACTCATTAGAGAAGCAAAGAGCCCGATCCAGATGCGCTTGCATACAGGAGATGTCACTTCAGACAGGCGTCTCCTACATACAATCCCTGGCAACTGAACCCTTAGCCTTGAAGGGAGACCATGGATGTCACTTATGTGATCCTCCATATCATATTTAAATTCTAATTAATCATTATGAATCATATTTATTACGATTAATTCTTCCAAGAGAAATAACACAACTTTTTATAATATAGTGTCTTAATTTTAATTAGATTCCAATTAATCTAATCATATTAAATTATTGATCCAATTAATATCCAACAAACATTCTTAATTGTGACTTGCATTATGGTATTATCTCAAATACGTATTATTTCAAATTTTAATAATTAGAAATACATCATGATTTTTTAAGCATTATACTAACCCTACCTGCTGTCATGGCCAGTACCGACGGGAGTGGGACAGACTGCACACGGTGCAACCTGCTACCCCAACGCTCCCCGAATAAACACCATATCCGCCTCGGGAAAGGATAATGCAAAATAGATCACTTTGTACTTGAGATGATCATGGGTACTTCAACTGAAATTATACCATATAATAATAATAATAATAATAATAATAATAATAATTTTGATTAACATTATAATGAGATTTGCTAAAAAAAATCTGAAATCCTATTCAAGCAAGAAGTTTATTGGAATGTAGATCATGTAGATCACGTAACTAATTAGTGATCTAGATCACATCTAATCAAATATTAGTTAACGCAATGTCATTTAAGGGAACAATTATCATCAAATACTTCACAAAAATTTATGCACAATTATTCCAGGAAATTCAACAATTTAATTTGTTACTAATTGATTAAATGACAATCACAAGGTTCTTGATTAGGAAAGTATTTCCAGCAGTGACCCTGACTTACTAAAAATATCATATCTCAGTCAATTTAAATACAAATTAAGCAAAATAAGTTCCTAATGTTTGTAATTTGATTTAGAATAGCACCTAAGTGATTGCATGCATTTCAAGGCATTTCAAATCCGCAGATAACTCTTTAATTAAGTTGATATTCACAGTCCCCGAAACTATTCATACATGCTCACTAAAATGAGCATAACTTGAGAAAACGGAATCGAAATCACGTAAACTCAGATCCTACGGTTTTCCTTATTTAATGGGGAACAAAATTCAATTACTATTTTCGTGTTTAAACGATCTAAACAGTGCTGAAAATAATCTCAAAATAGAGATGCGATAATGAAATGCAAGAAAACTTTTGCAAACCCTAATGAAGCCAAGTCGTCCTCGGTTAATAAATCGCATCCAAAACCTTCGACCTATGGCTCTGATACCACTTGAAGGATATGGTTAGTTCCTTAAGTGCATCATGGAAGCGTGAGGATCACATCGTATGCGATCCAGAGCGACTAGTCGTACTAGTTGCTCGATGCAGCGGAAATTAAAATTTTTTTCATGTGACGAAAACACATGATCCAGGAACACTTCTCAGATCGTTTTGTCTAAACCACAAACATGTAATAGGATTACCTCTTGAAGCGTGGTTGTGATTGAGTCTCTAAACAAAGAGACCTCTAGTCTCAAGTCCGATCCGACGGAGGAGACGCTTGTGAGCGTGTTGATGAAATACGTGCTTCTCGCAATTCATGTTGATGATCCAAGCAGTGGATCTCCTGATCTCGACACACCAGATCCGACGTCTTCTTCACGATCGAGGCTCACCGAAGGAGACGGAGATCCACGACCAAACGATCGGGCAGCATAACGACGATGCTGCGGTGATGGAGAGCCTCTCTAGAGCATCCATGGTGGACGGTCACATGAGAGGGAGAGAGAGAGATAGTAGACGTGTAGAGAAAGAGAGAGAGAGAGAGAGAGAGAGAGAGACTTACGTTCTCTTGTGTTTAAAGAAGAGCAAAGGGGTACCTCTCCTTTTATAATATTTTGGGATCCATGGATCTCAATCCATGGACTACACAAATCCAAGGGCTCTCATTGATTGTGTTTCTTTTAATGGCTAAGATTTTGTGTTGGTAAAAAAACAACAACAATTAATTTAATAAAAATCAAATATATATTAAATATAACTTGACTAATATAAAATCGATCTCCATTGGAGAAATAGGAAGCAGGCAAGCCTTCTTCCATGAGAGGAGTGCACATTCCATGTAGGAAATGTGGTCGTCCACCCTCCCTACAAGGAAGGTGGCTTCTTCTCCATTTATTCCATGAGATACATTATCCCATTAATTTCTCCAATATTTGCAACAACTTTTGTTGCAAATTATTTCACAAATAATAAATCCAATTTATTTTGTGAACATTGCAATCATGCCATTGGAAATTTGTGAATCACATTCATAACCCAAAATAAAATGTAAATTGCATTTTAAATTTAATGTCCAATGTGGAATCCGATTCACACTAACATTTAATTAACAAATGTAAATTATAAGTAGCTCTCTCTTATATATTATAAATCACATTTATAATATATATATATATATATATATATATATATATGATTAATATGGATAGTGTTATCCACATTATTCATATCCATGATAATTAAATCACATTTAATCATCTTGGATCTCCATTCTCTTGTTCTCAAATATTATGAATCACAGTCACATTATTCATGTCCTTGATAACTAAATCACATTTAATTATCTTAGATAACTCTCCTTATAATATGAATGAAATTCACATTATTCAAGATAATTAAATCACATTTAATTATCAATTTTCTCAATGCTTGGATACATAATATCAATAATGAAATTATCCTGAACCCATTCAAGGATAATGAGCTTTCTCCACGAATACTTGGAGATAAGGACATGGCAATTGTATTGTTCCACGTATAGTGACTTGGATATTGAGATCATATCTCATTTCCAGATCGCGGGCCTCTCATAGATATTAGATTAAATAAAGACCGCAAATCTAATCTTCTCATTACATCTGAATCACATTCAGATCATCGTTCAACATTTGGACCAAGATCAGATCACTTCTCTACTGAGAGGAGTCACTAAAATCCAGACCCGTTTCTTCACCCCCTAGGAATGGAAGCGTCATGGTTATACAATCGTTTATGATCACATCACCCTCAGGTATTCCCAATACCTGTACATCCTACATACTGGAAGACTCAGAATAAACCCAAGTATTAGATCAACTTTATACTATCTACTTCAGGGTTTTTATCAGTAAGTTTCTCATTCGATCATTGGGAGTTAGTATCGATCATATACTTTCCAAAAGCATATATCTCACCTAGGTCTTGATCATATACTTTCCAAAAGTATATATCAAACCTACAAATTCTGTCAAGCTTCCAAAGCGAGACGATCGTGCACGGAATTTGATTATTTCCAATATCTTTATGAGTGAGCTCATGCCTTCCGGTTCAGTAACTGAACCTGTATGATCCCTTCAGAGATCGTATTACTCATATGCCCTTACATGCACACCAGCATTCCAGTGTATAGACCTTGATTAGGTCATCAACCTATTGGTCTGCCAAATGTACATACTCAGACATATAGTAACACATATGTGTTCGGTCAGATGATGCATGCCTGTATCGTGACAACATACGATATAGGACTTTGATTATCTCGATCTTGTTAAGTCAACTCTCTGACCTAACTTATCTAACACCTTCGAATCTCTATTCTTATGCACAGGACATGCATCAAGAGGTCAGTTAGATATCAGCCTAAATGAGAAAGGATTACCATCTCCAACTCAGGCTGGAGATCATCTCTTAATAATCATTTGACGGTACTTGATAAGTGCTCAATCTAACTCTTTAGATATTCATCCAAGCCCCAGCCTCTATGGTTCAATTATTGAATCAACAGTTGTATTATTATTAAGATGGCCATGGTACATAATCCTAATTGTACTAAGGGACCTATTATGCAAATTATTTATTCTTCATTTCATATCAGGGAATGATATTCGCAATAACATTTATTACATGATGGTTCGACGTGGACTCGCATGTCCAACAAATACAAGTCAATCAACCCCCCCATACTTACAATCAGGTCATCGTAAGTATAACAGAAGAGCAAAAATGAGATGACTGAATGAAAAGAATAAATAATGAAGGATAAAAAGGAATAAAAGATCACGAGATCATCGAAATCACTCGGTCCCCCCTATACTTAGGATAAGGCATCCTAAGTATAGAAAAGAGTGTAGCCAAAAATTGGGGATCAGTGATATTTGAAAAGGAATGGATATACCAAAGTAACAGAACAAAATAGAAAACGCTACTCAACGAATAACTAGTCCCCCCTATACATAGGATTTGGTATCCTAAGCATAGAAGACGAGCAAAAATGGGGACGATTGTGGTCTACGAAGAATATACAAGTGTTGCGGATCTCCAAAAATGGAATGGCTCAAAATTCTGTGTACAGGATGAGATAATGTTAAAGACTGATCATGAGTCCTGTACAAAATAGATCACCTAAACAAGGGCAAGATGATCAGTAGTCTCTACGAAATGCTTCAGCATCTGCCCGTTAACCACGAACAACTCTGCACCAGGTGACACATTTGATATAGCTATGCTTCCATTGTCATGCACCGTTCTAATTATGTAAGGTCCTTCCCACTTGCTTTTCAAATTGCCAGGAAAAATTCTCAATTTTGTATTGAACAACCAGACTTTTTGGCCCAAGGACAAAGATCTTGTGTCGAATATTTTACCGTGCCATTTCTTCACTTTGTCCTTATAAATGAGAGTGTTCTCGTATGCTTGATTTCGAATCTCTACTAGCTCATTTAGGTCCATCTTCCTCTTGGATCCCTGCTTTCTGTGCATCAAGGGAAATTTCTCGAATAGCCCATTCAAATTTATGCATGATCTCTACGGGCAAATGGCATGGCTTCCCATAAACCAATCTGAATGGTGAAGTACTTAAGGAAGTCTTATATGCAGTACGATATGCCCAAAGAACCTGATCTAGAAGTTGCGACCAGTTTTTGCTATCTGGTCGTACTAATTTCTAGAGAATTGATTTCACCTCCCTATTTGAGAGACTTCAGCCATGCCGTTCGTTTGTGGGTGGTAAGGAGAAGCTACTCTGTGATCAATGCCATATTGCTTCACTAGCTTTTTGACCTCCTTATTAATGAAATGGCTACCCCCATCAGAAATAAGAATACGTGGAATCTCGAACCGTGAAATAATATGTTCCCTTAGGAACATGCAAACTATCTCAATATATGCGGTTCGTGCGGGTATAGACTCCACCCATCTACTAACATAATCTACAACGAGAAAAATGTACTCAAAGTCGCTGCTGGAAGAGAATGGTCCCATGAAATCTATGACCCATGCATCAAAAATCTCGCAAATAATAACGGGCCGCACAGGCATTGCATCTTTAGCACTGGCTGCCCTACTGCTCTCTAATAATCCGGGTAATTCTTCATGAATGTACAATCATCTCTAGTAAGAGTCGGTCACCATAATCCACTCTGAAGTACCTTCTGTGTTGTCCTCTTTCCTGAGTGATGTTCCCCTGCCTCTAAGGAATGGCACAGAGTGAGGACACTATTATATTCCTCCTGGGGAATACAACGCATGTAAACACAATCCGATCCCTCACAAAAAAGAATCGGATCTCCCAATGGTAGTATCGTTCCTCAGAAACTAATCTATCGACTCGATCCTTTGGCCAACTCTGTGAACTTTTCTGTGTAACCAGAAAATTCATTATATCCGCATACCATGGAAGTACGGTAACTGCAAAGATGATCTCGTCGAGAAATCTCTCTGCAATCTCTCGCATGTACTCATCTGAAGGTTGTTCTGTTTGAAATCGGGAGAGGTGATTAGCTACCACATTCTTTACTCCAGATTTGTCTTTAATATCCAAATTGAATTACTGAAGTAGAAGAATCCATCGAAGAAGGCGTGCCTTGGCATCCTTCTTTTCCATCAAAAATCGGATAGCTGAATGATATGTATAAACTGTGATTTTGGAGCAAAGAAGATAAGATCTGAATTTATCTAATGCAAACACTACTGCCAACATCTCCTTTTCTATAAACGTGTAATTCATTGAGCATCATCTAAAGTTCTGCTGGCATAGTGGATTGCAACAGGAAGTCCATTCCTCCTCTGTCCTAATACAGCCTCGACCGCAAAATCTGAAGCATCTGTCATGATCTCGAAAGGTAGAGACCAATCAGGTGGTTGTAGGACAAGAGCACTGATAATTATGTCCTTTAATGTGAGAAAGGCAGTAAGACATTTGTCATCTAACAAGAACTCGATGTCTCTGCCTAATAATTCAGTTAACGGTCGGGCAATCTTAGAGAAATCCTGAATGAACAATCGGTAAAAGCCGACATGCCCGAGAAATGACCGTAATTTCTTAATGTTGGATGGTGGTTCGAGGCGCTTGATGACATTCACCTTGGCAGGGTCAACCTCCATGCCTTGCTCGGAGATGATATGCCCAACACAATCCCGTGTGTAACCATAAAATTGCTCTTTTCCCAAGATAGAACGAGATCTACCTCACAACATTTCTGAAGAACCTGGTCTAGGTGCGCTAAACAATCATCAAAGGACTGACCATAGACCGAAAAATCATCCATAAAGACCTCTCGAAAATCACTGACCATGTCTGCAATAATAGCAAGCATACACCTATGGAAAGTAGCAGGGGCATTGCACAATCCAAAGGGCATCTATCTAAAGGCATATGTTCCAAACCGATAAGTGAAGGCAGTTTTCTCCTGGTCTTCAGGAGCAATGGTTACCTGGTTGTATCCGAAGTAACCGTCAAGGAAATAGAAGTATTCCTTCCCTACCAACCTTTCTATGACATGGTCTATAAAAGGCAAAGGGAAGTGATCCTTCTTCGTCGTGGAATTCAGTTTCCTGTAATCAACGCACACCCGCCACAATGTAGTTACTCTCTTTGGAATCTCCTCTCCACTCTCATTTTTAATCATCTTGATTCCCGACTTCTTCGGGACAACATGTCATGGGCTAACCCATTCAGAGTTGGAGATAGGATAGATAAATCCTGCGTCGCACCATTTCGTAATCTCTTTCTTGACAACATCTCGTAGAACTGGATTCAGCCTACACTAAAATTCTCTGGAAGGTTTGCTGTCATGATCGAGATATATGTGATGAGAACATAAATCAGGATTGATCCTGCGGAGATCGGATATGGTCCACCCAATAGCCTTAGTGGTTTCTTTCAAGATCCTCCATCAGACGAGATTCGTGTTCTTCGATCAAAGATGAGCTGATAATGACCGGAAACTGTCGATGTGGACCCTCAAGGAAAGCATACTTCATATTTGGTTGTAATAACTTCAGCTCTGCTAAGGTAGACTATGGCTCTGCTGAAACCTCATCTATATGTGTATTGGGATCTGTATCGGTAGTGGATTTATCTATAGTATGGTTATGCACCATTTCAATATGCTCTAGAGTCGAACTACAGAAGATGTCTAAAACATCATCCGACTCGATACTATGCTCATCCTCATAATAAATAGAGGAAAACAACTTAGGTAAATGAAACTCTATCTCTAAGTCATCTGAGGTGGAGGAATCGTGTAAACATTTTAAATTTGAAAGTTCTGCAATAAGCTCCTTGAAAGTTTGATCCGTCTGCTTCTCATTATCCATATTGAAATATAAGGTACCCTCAGAAGAATTACCAGCTGTAGTCTCGGACCCATCCTCTATAAGGAAATCTTGGGTCTCTACTTGATACATGTCAAGGTCGTCAAGACGAACCTCATCCATGTAATCACAGGTGACTAAAAACTCAAGAAATCTGAGGATGCATCACTGGATGTGTTTGATTCTCTCGCCATATCTATATGTACCTTCTCACCCTCGGCTCAAAAAGATACCTTCCCTGTATCATAATTGAAGAGAGCCTTTGCGATCTCTAGAAAAGGTCTCTCGAGAATGATTAGGGTAAGGAGCAACTGTGTAGGGCAATCCATGTCCAAGACAGTAAAGTCCACTGGGAAATTCAGACCCTGCACAGTTACGATAACGTTACTTAATATGCCCTTAGGTCTCTTTACATATATATCAGCAAATTGAAGGATCACACGGGATTTGTAAGGATGACCTAACTCGAGCTTGTCGAGTAAAGAGGATGGTATCCAATTGATCAAGGAACCGTTATCTAAGAGTGTGCGATCAAATTCGACATTTGCAATCTCGCTTCTAACATAATGTACTCCTGAATCCTTCTTCTTCTTAGGTAACTTATTCTGAATGGCGCAAGATGTAGCCTTGGTCAAGACATGTTTCTATGTACATGATCTCTTTTTCTTACGTGTGGTGCATCGGTTTTTAATTGATTCTTAAGCGTAGAAAATTGATCCAAGGCATCGTGAAGCGGGATCTTCAAAAAGATGTGATCTCTTAATAGTCTTTCAGTCTCTAGAGTTACATCATTCTTTTTGGTATTTTTCTTTCCTTTTCCAAATGAAGGAACCAGCTTGTACATTGAGAGTTTCAGAATTATGTACAAAACTCTCTAAAATAGGGGAAGAAACATTTTTATCGGGAGTATCTGCATGGTCTGGCCTGATATCATCGTCTGACTCGTCGGTGTCCATGTCAATAGTTTCGGTATCGCTCCCTTCTCTCTGATCTTCATGGTGGTCCTTATCCTTGTGAAAGTTCTCCTCCTCAGCATCAGAATGTGGCTGCTCATGGATTTGCTATCGCTCCTCATCAAGTGTCCTCTCTCTACTCCATCAGGTACTTGTGGTGATCTACCGCTCCTGAAAGGAATGAATTTAGATAAAAATTCAGGAAAAGAGATCGTACCTGTAGTGGTGTCTACCTGATCTGGGTGCCTCCTCTTGTTATGCAGATTCATCTGAGGCAAGGTTGGAAGAGTGGTCTTCAGCGTAGTTAACTCCTCTAGATGATGGTTAACTCGCTCCATTTCTGTCTTGTGTGCAATCTGGAGCGTACTCAACATGTCAATGATTTGGTTTAGAGCCTGGGCATGTGAAACATCTCGGGTTTGGTGTGGTGACCCTACCTTTCTACTCTCTGTTGCATTGGTGTGTATTGCTGCAAGGTGTAAGGCTAGGAGGCTTTCTGTGGTGTAAAGGTAGATTGTTGTTGCTGATGATAATGATATGGCTGTGAATGATTAGTAAGATATTGATAAGAATGTGGTCTCTGATAAGCATGCTGGTGAGACTGCTGCGTGAATGGCTGTCGGTGCTGGAAGTGTGGACGTCCATGCTGAGGTTGACTGTAGTGTTGATGATGCTGATGATGAGGTACAATCGGTTGCTAAATTAGAGTATACAAAATCCCGTTGATCTCAAGAGTGGCTTGAGGCTCAACATCCATACCCGCAGCATTGGTGATCTGACCGGGATAGGTATGCGATTGGTCCTCGTGCCAATCAATCTACGGAGTCTCAGGCTCACTCTATACAAAATATATCTGTCGGGTGGATGGAGTGTGCAAAGTCCTCCGTGAAGGTTGTGCAACTGAAGAAGATTGAGCCTACTGATTCTGAAGTTGGAGCTCTGAAACCTTCTTCATTAGATCACTCAGCTGTTGAGGCTGAGATGAGAGTTTCTCTAACTCTCGCATCGGCTATAAGTCCTGAAATTGTTTCTGAATCACATCCACCAACATTAATTTCTCGCTAATAAAGCCCATGTTGGTGTTGGATTCAGATTCTAAAATATTAGCCACCCTATGATGCTCTCGGTGATGTGGTGGTTGCGGGGCCTTCTGGAATGCCCGAGTAGAGTCGACGACTCTCGAGTTCTCTGCCATCCCTTCGAAGATGGACCAGACTGACTCGGCATCCTTATCCAAATAAATTCCTCCATATGAAGCACTCACTAACCCCTGAATGTCCGGCTGGAGTCCTTCAAAATAGTTCTGAACAAGCACCTTCATTGGTATCTCATGATGCAGACATCTCTCCGTACGATCCTTGAATCTGTCCCATGCCTCATGAAATAATTCATTCGGATGCTGTGTGAAGTTGGAGATCTGACTCCTCTCATGTTCGTCCTCCCCAGAAGAAAATACTTATGCAAGAATGTGGCCTTTAAATCGTCCCATGTAGAAACTTCCCTTCCTAGATGACTTGACCAGAAAAGTGCCTTATCTGTTAAGGCGATGGGAACGGCTTTGAGGCGAATAGCCTCCTTCGTAACTCCTGGATAACTATTCGTACCACAAATCATCTCGAACTACTGTAGAAAGGTGAACGACTCCTCTGTAGCATTCTCGTAAAACTTGGGAAGGAATGAGATGAAGGACGGTCTCAGCTCGTATGGCCCTTGATTTGGCGGTAGTCGAATCCAATGATGTAGTGTTCTTGCGCCCAGGTTATACTCTTCTCTTAAAGTGGTGGGAACCACTACAGGCCGTAAAGGGTTCCCAACCTTTGTTCGCAACGTGGCTATATTAGCTCGCAACTCGTTCTGAGTTCTAAATTTTTCTCGTATCTGAATGTTCATCTGTTGTAGGGTATCGAGAATTCCTGTTGTGATATTTGCGGCTGAATCTGGTCTTCCTTCATGGTGCTCCACAGCTGCTGGCCACTCCTCTGCTGGTCCTTTGCCACGACCCATCTGCTTCAAGTCTTCTGGAAAAGAAAATTTCTCGTAAGAAAAGTCAGCTGGATATATTGATGATATTTTGAGGCAAGGGTCTGCCTCAAAAGATTGGCTTGGACGTGAGGGAGTCTGGGTCTGACTCTCCACGAGATCAGATGGGACCAACTCAAGAAGAGGGTCATCCGAGCTTGTGAAGATATACGACGAACAGTGGACAATCGAGGGCTCACGGAGTCTGAGCAGAAAATCCGTCGAGTCATCATCTTCGATGCCAAGAGAATGATTGGGATAACACAATTTACAATTCAAGAAAGATGGGAAATGGGTAAAAGCTGCGGAAACT
This sequence comes from Ottelia alismoides, assembly GCA_037367405.1. Classification (NCBI taxonomy): domain Eukaryota; kingdom Viridiplantae; phylum Streptophyta; class Magnoliopsida; order Alismatales; family Hydrocharitaceae; genus Ottelia; species Ottelia alismoides. Next base: position 444,705 of record JAZKJV010004850.1, read on the forward strand.
CACGTCCCACAAGCAAACACAAAGGAAACCCCGTTTTCACCAACACAACCCAATGATATCTGTAAGAGTTCAGTCCTTTATATTGTCAGTTTTAAAATTGTATTAGCAAACAAGTATAATTCCTGATTAACATGAGCTGATAGGTGTCCGAATTTTCCCCGCAATATTGTCTCGAGTCCTTACAGAAAATCACTTGCTCTCAACATGTATCGGAGTAAGTACGGATCGTTTCCGGCTACCCGTGTTGCTTGCGAATGGAGCCTTATGCAGTGTCCTTTAAACCCCCCACTCTGCTATGTAAACTGGACCATTTCCGGCTACCCGAGCGTACCCACTGAAAAGCGGTGATTAGGTGTATATACTAAGTAGTATTTTTAAAGAAAGATTGGGTTTGGTTCTATTCTTAAGGGTCGTCTCTCACTCGCGTACTCTAATAAGAACTTGTGCGGGGATTACTCTCCCAAATCTATTAAATCTTACGTTTATTTTAGGTCAGATATCTTCGTAGTCCCAATTTTATTTTTGGGTTATATATTTTTTTTGGGTTTTTTCAGATAAATGTCTTATGAGTGTTTTTATATTTTTTATAAGTCCTAAAATCATGCACCTAGATTGCGAGTCCTAAGACTAACTACAAGAGCACAATCAGATACGAAAAAAAACCTGAGCAAGCACCTAGCCTCGTAAAAAGCCACAGAAAATCAACGATGCGAGAAAAAGTGTGGTGGGTGCTCTGGTCCCCAGAATGCACGGCACCCGGCGTATCAGACCCCGAGAAAGAATGGGAGGGGAGGTACAAGTCGGGATGCCTTTATGGGGTCCCTTTCTATGAAAACAAAACCACGGGAAAGTACCCTTTCTTTTTCTTTTCTTTTTCTTTTTTTACACGAATTACAAGAAAAGATACAACACAAATCCTAACTAAACTCGCCCTCAGCAACCAAGAATCTCGGTCTCTGCACTTTCAACTGTTTACGGCTTTCGAGAAAGCCGACTGAACCTGCAGGTCCTGTCAAATTTAATTAAAAAACAAAAACACATAAAAAAACGTAAACAAAAATTTAAAAGGCACACGAAAACTGTAAAACCAAAAATAAAAAACTGAACGAAAATTTGTAAAATCAAGAATAATAGAGTAAAATCGGTTCAAAAACTGCGGTAAAATCAACTCTTCCCCAGCAACAGCGCCATTTTGATAAACTCGGATTTCGGGAGTGGATTAAAGTGTAGGTATAGAGAATCGCTCGTAATCGAAACCTGAGTTTGATAAAACAAAAATTATGGTAAAATAATAGACAAAATCCTATTCTACAGATCACTACTAATTTTAACCAGGTGAGTGTGTCAGGGTCAAACTCAATGAAGCAGAATGTTCAAACCACGATTTTTGAGACAAGGAGAGAATTCCAACAAAATTCTCTTTTATTCTTGATTTTACAATGAAAGAAATCGTGAACAAATACTGTTTAAAACAAAATCAAAAAACCAAAAATCAAAACAATAATAGAAAGCGACGAAAATTTCGGCAAAAATACTCGAAAAATAGAGGGGGTAGTTCTCGAGCTACCTATAAAATTCGCGGAAAATGTCAAACATACGAGGTTCAAATGGCCCTTACAAGCCACGTGCCTAACTGCAAGAAAATTGTTTAGTATTTATTACAGAACAATCCCTAAAGGGACTAAAATGTGAAGAAATATGTTTGATTACAATTTGGTCCCCACGTAGGGACCTAATTGCAATATCTGGAAATGTTGGAGGCGCGATTTAATTCAGAATCTCGGCTAGACTTATGATGCAAATCTTCCACCGTTTCGCAGTGGATGGATCATATTAGAAGCGGGTATACGATCTCGACCGTGCATTCACGCCACGTGTCGACAGCCAGTAGCGTTCGACTATTCTGATGGTTCTTGGATTCATGTGCTCAGCTGACGATGTGGCGTCCTTCTCTGAATTATCGTCGGCAACTGACGAGGATCTAGGGCCTCTAGCTGGGCCAGAGGGGTGACTCCTTCACCCCTCGAGCTCTCCCGTGGGTGAACTTGCTCAGAGTTGATCACGATCAGCAGGAAAAAGCTAATGAAGATGGTTGATCCAGCCTTGATCCCGGAGCTGCTAGGTTGTTAGGTCCTCTTTGGATTTGATCTGCTGATGATTACGAGATCCAATTGCATTGATCTTTGATCCAAATTAAAGAAGATCCTGCAAGAAATAGAGATATATGCTCGATTTGAAAAGAAATCAGACGAATGATGATGATTATGCAAGATCAAAACATGTTTCCAGATTTAATATTGCACGGCGTGTGAAAGTCAATTAAGAAGATGATCGTTTGGGGTTTGTTTTGATCGGAGCTGAAACACAAAGTCAATAGAGCGTCTAAGATAAATGATTACACTCGCTAATGATACACTTAACTCAACTAATCAAAGCACAAGAATCAAGAAATAAAGGTTCAAATTGAAGTGATTTACCTGTGGAGTAGCAGGTGTAAGACCTTCTGGTAATAGCTTGACGGGCGGCTTCCCGGAGCTCCACGCTACTCGAGGCGGCGATGCAAGGCATTGGGGTACCTTGGAGCTTCTCCTCCAACTCCCTTCTTCCATGCAAGGCAGCAGGTTGGCGCTGTCACCGCCGAGGTTGGCCGGCACAAGGCTTGGAAGTAGAAGGTTTGGTTCTGGAAGTTAGAGCTTTCAGAGGTCTGGAGAGAACTAGTTAATGGCGTTGACTTTGTGGATTTTTATAGATGAGTTACTTGAGCTCCACGGTGGATCCAATGGTGGGCGAGTAGCAGGGTTGTTAGGAGGAAGACGTGGATGGTTTGGATCGATGGAAGTAGTTGTGAAGTGCACGAGAAAAATTCGTGAAAATGGCCGGTTCGAACAGAAGCTTCACCGGCTTCTTGTAGAAAAAGCACCAGGTGTTGACATGTGTCAGCACCTGGTTGGCCAGAATGTTAAATTCCATATTAATTATATCATAAATAGTAAATAACATTATTTTAAAAAAGTATAAAAACAAAAAATGTAAATAATTAAATTACCTAATTTATAGGATTTATAATTTTTGAAAATAATAAATATTATTCGAAATATAAATATTATATTAATAAATCAATATAAATATTACTTAATAAATAGGTATTGAATTTTTAATTTAATAATAATTAACTATTTTTAAATTTTATATTTTCTTAATTATTATAATAATAAATAAAGTCTTTGTGAATTTTTATGTATTTTAATAAAATAATTTAGATCTATTATTAAATACAAGTATAGGTTAGATAGTTCAATTTCATCTATAAATTAGAGTTTTGGATTTTATTAAAATAAAAAATAAGCTCCAAAAATTTTGAAATAAATCATGATGAAAATACAATATCATGAAAATAATTAGAAATTATAAAATTAATAAAATTATAAATAATGGGTTCTAAAATAAATAGCCCAGAAACCCCTTTGTCAATAGGTTCCAAAACTGACTTTTTGCAAACGGACTCCGATTTTAATGAAACCACCTCTATTAATTAGAGAATATTATTTTATGAACTTTAAGGGTGAGTAGAGTGAAACTTGAGTTCGTATGAAGGAGTTATGTTGTTCGGAAGTTGAGATTTTGGCAATTTAAATGTAAGATTTCTTGGCATATATTCAAGATAATATTTTTAACATAATTTTATATTTTTATATACATTTTTAGAAATAATTAGGAAAAGAGTTTGGTGAAAAAATATTCATATGAATTAATTAAAAATCAGTGAACATTTGATAATTATTTGATAAATAGTGAATAATGTGTAGAATGTTATTTAATTAATTTTTTATGGTTTTCTTCCCTTATCTCCCAATACTTGTTGTTTTGTCGACCAATCCATGTTTACTTGGTCTCGGGGGTTAGGTTATATAAATACATCTTTCAGCTATATTTATATTATCTGAGTCATATTGTACATATATAGATATCTACAATCTGCCTTATTTTCTTTTCTCTATTCTTTATTTATTTACATGTGTTTTGATGCATAAAAGTTCATTTTTATTCATGAAAAGGATTTGGATAAAATATGGGAATTAACGAATATTTACATGTATTTATTAAGGATTTTAAGATAAAATGCCCAGAAAAGTTAATGAATCATGGATTAATCATTGACCATTGACGACAAATGGTTGTGTGTCATGAGACAATTCTGATATCGCAACGTTGTCATTGTCCTGCACTTCTTGATCTTGAAACGAACCTATCCATTTGCTTTTCCATTTTTCCAGGAAGATCTTCAGCTTTGCATTAAATAACCACACTTTCTGTCCATCTTCGAAGGTCTTTCATATTATGTTTTGTTCATGCCAGCATTTCTCCTTCTCCTTATACGTCAATGTGTTATCATATGCGTAGTCTCTAAATTCCAGGAGCCTATTCAGATTGTGAGTCTAAGTTACACATATTGATAGACCATAAAGATTTGTGAATTAATTCCATGGGCAGATGACAAGGTTTCCCATATACAACACTGTAGGGTGACATGCCCAAAGGATACTTGTAAGTGGTTAGTAAGCCCATAGGACGGAGTCCAAAAGTTGGGACCAATTATTTCTATCTGGCTTCACAAGATTCTGGAGAATCATCCTGATTTCTCTATTTGATAGTTCTGTCATGCCATTGGTCGTGTGGTCATAAGGAAATGTGACTCAATGCTTGATGTCATATTCCTTCGTTTGTTTCTTGACCTCTCTATTAATGAAGTTATTACCCCCATCTGATATCAGTATCTTCGGAATCCTGAACCGTGATATGATGTTCTCTTTCAGAAAAGGACACACTATACGGATGTCTATGGCTCGAGCAGGGAAAGCTTCGACTAATGATTCACATAATTAACGACAAGAAGGATGTGCTCGTATCCCTGACTGTTGGGGAAAGATCCCATGAAATTGACGCCCCAAGCATTGAATACAATTTCTATCTAGATGATCTTTACGGGCATTGAATCTTTTGCTAGGAGGGTGCCTTTCAATCGCTGATAGTCAGTGCATCATTTGACAAATGTTGATGCTTCCTTAAATAGGGTGGATCACCAGAGGCCACACTGCAATATTTTCATTATCGTTCTGTATCTAGAATAGCGCAACAGTTTTAAGATAGTGACATTGCTCGAGGACAATATGATGCTCTACCTGGGGATTGCACATGTGCCAAATACAATCTGCTCCTTCCCTAAATATTAGTGGATCTTTCCATTGGTAGAAATAGATCGTCGGCAATAATTTGTCCATCCTAATCTTCATCCATTCTTGTGGAACTACGTCTGAGACAATGTCGTTCACAATATCATCATACTAAGGGAGTGAATACACTGCCAAAATTTACTCGACAGGAAAGGTATCTGTGATGGGTGCATTGCTTAATGGAGGCTCTTGCTGCTCAATTCTGGAGAGGTAATATACTACCACACTCTGAACTCCAGTCTTGTCTTTTATGTCCAAATCAAACTCCTAGAGGAGAAGGATACATCATATTAGTCTTGGTTTGGCATCCTTCTTCTGCTGTAAGTACCTGATAGTAGACTGGTCAGTGTAAATAGTGAATTTTGATCCAAGCAAATAGGATATGAACTTCTCATGGGAGAATACCACATCCATCAATTCTTACTTTGTCACCATGTAACTTCTCTGAGCTTCATCTAATGTTTTGCTAGCATAGTGAATGGCATAGAGCACCTTGTCTTTCCTTTGTCCTAAAATAGCCCCTACTACAAAATCTGACGCATCTGTCATGATCTCAAAGGGAAGAGACCAATCCGAGGGCTATAGGACTGGAGCTTGAGTTATTAGCTCCTTCAACTAATTGAATGAAAGGATAACCTATTTATCTACATTAAACTCGGTCTCCTTGCATAGGAGTTCTTTAAGAAGACGGGTAATGCAGTTGAAATCATAGATGAATCTTTTGTAGAATCCCACATGTCCCATGAATAACCTCACATTCTTAACTTCCTAAGATTGTTCAATATTGGAAATTACATCCACCTTCAACAGTTCAACTTCCATGCCACATTTGGAAATGATGTGACCTAGCACAATCCCTTTTGTGACCATGATGTGGATCTTTTCCCATGATAATACCATATTGACTTCACGACATTTCTGAAGTACTCTATCCACGTTCTCAAGATAAGAATCGAAGTAGTCATCATAGATCGAGAAGTCATCCATAAACATCTCGAGAAAACACCCTACCATCTCGACGAAAAGATACAAGCATGCATCTATCTAATGTCGTTGGTGTGTTACACAATCCAAAGGGCATTCTCCTGAAAGAATAGGTACCGAACGGGCAACTGAAGATCATCTTATCTTGGTCTTCAGAGGTGATTGCCACTTGGTTGTACTCAGAGTACCCATCCACAAGGCAGAAGAACTCCTTGCTAGCTAGTCTTTCCAAAACTTGATCAATAAACGACAAGTGGAAGTGGTCCTTCTTAGTTGATACACTCAAACGGAGATAGTTAACACATACATGCTAGGGTGTCAGTACCTGAGTAGATATCTTTACTCCTCTATCATTTGTAACCACAGTAAGCCATAACTTCTTTGGAACTACGTGCAGGGGGCTTACCCATTTGGAGTCAGAGATGGGATAAATGAAGCATGCATTACACCATTTCGTGATTTCCTTCATAATGATGTCCATTGTACTCGGATTCAATTTTCTTTGAAACTCACAGGATGGCTTGGCATCTTCTTTTAGGTATATGTGGTGTGAGCACAATGTAGGATTTATCTCATAGAATATGAAACATAACAACCAAGTGCCTTGTGGTTTTTCTCTAGAATCTCGAGGAGTCGAGAATTCTTGATTAGGGGTCATCCTGTTGTTGATGATTACCGGATACATGTTTTATGTGCTCGCAAGGAAATCATACTTCGATCCTGCTAGAAGTGGTTTTTGTTCTAGTCCTGATCTGGCTAGCTTCTCAGTCACTTCAAAAACAATGCTGGCTGGAGGATGCTCTGCCTGAACTTTCACAGGATTGCAAACCTCAACATCCTGTTGAGATGCTGATAATGTGTCGAATAGATCTGCTATGGACATGTTGTGTTTAGGCTGGAGTGACTTAGTATAATCAAATAGATGCATCAGCAACTTGGACTCTATCTCCCAAATGTCATCGGAGCTTGTGTCGATTGTGCTTTCCAGGTCCTCCTCTAGGGAGAGTATTTTCTATGTCCACGGATCATTCAAAGATAGTGGTGTATCTTTGATTTCTACAATGAAGTCACAGTATTCTTCAGACGATGTTGCTTGACCCTTGTCAGCCATGACTTTGGGCTCGTTGATCATGTCTATGGTAATTATGGTGTTACCCTAGTCAACCACGACCTCTGAAGTGCACAGGAATGGCTATCCTAGGATGATAGGAGTCTGGAGTAAGGTACGAGGGATTCCATATCAAGGACTACAAAATCAATTGGAAACTACATGTCTCGCACCTTTACCACAACGTCTTCCAAAGACCTTGAGGTCATTTGATGGGTTGATCAGCAAACTGAAGGATTGTTTGTGTCTGTTTAGAGGACCTAGACCAAATTCTTGCATTAGTAAAGAAGGCAGGAGGTTGATAGAAGAATCATTGTCAAGAAATGTTCTCTCAAAGACTTGACTGAAAATCTCACAACTGATCAAAGATGCTCCTTTGTATTTCTTTTTTTGCGGGAGATTGTTGATGGCTACAACTGTGGCTGCATGTTGGTCAACATTTGATTTTATATGCCTCTTTCAAACCTTTCTTCACACCGGGCATGTATTCCATGGCCTTCAATAAAGGGGTCTCAACAACCAATGGAGTCGAGACTCTGCCTTTTTCTTGTCCACCTACGTCTCAGTTGCTAGCATGTATTCCTTTTTGTGAACTGGATGTACAGAATTTTGTGTAAAAGGGTTCTTTTGTAAATATTAACTCTATTTCTAATTTCAGTAATGTAAATGTTCATTTTCTTAAAGCAATGGAAAATTCAAAAAAACAAAAAGGAAAAACATCGATTGTTGTTGGTGTCTCCTCCATGGCTTGCATGGATTCACTTTAATGACAATCATCTTTTTGGTATTTTTTCTTTCTTTGATTTTTTTGGTATTTTTCATCATGGTGGTGGACGTAAATGGCAGCTGGCATGGCTCCTCCTCCTTCTTCTTCCTCACCCGTCCTTGTGGATGGCACGGTTGATGCAGAAGATGATGATTGACTTGTCAAGGCTTTATATTCCCCATGACTTGTGGTAGATGGAAGTAAAGTCCTACCACTCCTGAGAGTGGCAACATTAGATAAAGCAATATTATGACTATCTGTCTCTACAAGTGCAGAGTGGACATCACATTCTACCTGCTCCTTTTCTTATGAAGTTATTGTGGTTAGCTTCTACCTGTGCCAGAATGGACATCTTTGTGGCGGTCAGGTCGTCGAGCTTTTTCTTCATATCTATTAGGCCTTTGATGACTTGGGCCAAACAGTTAATGGTGCAGTTCATAGGTTTTGCCTTGAAAGGTTCAACATGTGGATCATGTTGTTGTTGAGTGCTTGGGTGTTAATGCTGCGATTGTTGGTGTTCTATGGAGGTGGAGGGAGCTGACTGATGGTAGGAGGGAGGAGGGTAGTGCTAATACTACAGAGTTGATGCAGTTTGCATATTGGCGATATGGATGTGGCTAGCGGTATTATAGTTGTTGGTACTATTGATTCTACCTTCATTGGTTGGGGTACTACAGAGGCTGGTGATACTGAGGCGAATGTTGAGAGGACTGCCCAAAATGACCACCCTGAGGTTGGTGTTAGGCCATGTTTCCTTGTTGCTGGCCCTCATAGTGTCTAGTATGACAAGCTATATGTGCATCGTTGCTCCAAACTCCGTTAACTTCTAGAATCACTGGTGGTGGTGGAAAAGTTGGATCGAAGGATGGAAGGAAGTCTAGCTGGTAGACTACCATCTGCTACTACGGTAGGCCCTGATCGGGAGAATACACGTAGTATACGTGATGGACTATCGGTGGTTGATGACTCAGTTGAGGTTGTTGCCGTGGTGCTAGCTCATCCTTCTTCTCAGCTGGAGTCTTTGTAGATGGTGTTGCCAACTGAAAAGAACTAATGGTACTCACGAGCAGCTCCAACTGCTGGGTGATCTGATCTAGCTTGTCCAAGTGTTGCATCCTCTTCTCGATCACAGAGAGTTTCTCAACATCTTGTGATTTCTTATCAGTAATATCAACCTTTGAGAGATGTCCCTCAATGATGCTAAGATTGTAGATCTCATCTCTCATCGCCTCACGAGATGCTTCCATATGGAATTGCTTTTGGACGATATGGGGTTGTTTCTGATATGCTTTGGATGAAGAGAGGGCAGCCTCTCCTTCAGCCATTTTTTGAAAATCTGCCACACTACATATTCATCCTTGTTGAAATGTTATCCCCCACATGTTGCATCAACGAGCCGTTGGCTTTCTACATTCATCCCTCTGAAGAAGTGTTGGACCAGGCTGGTCCTCGGAATTTCATGATGGGGGCACTTCTCCTACAGGTTTATGAATCTCTCCCAGGCTACATGAATGATCTAATGGGCACCCTGGGAGAAGTTTATGATCCTAGATCGCATCAAGTTGAGCCGACCGAGAGGATAGAATTTTCACAAGAAGGCGTACTTCAGTTCCTCTCATGTCATCACAACCTTTACCAGATGATTGTCCTAGTATAGGTCCTTGTCATGTAGAGTAAAAAGGAACGCCATCTTCTTTACTACGTCCAATCGAACATCGGGGTAGTGTGTAGTATGGTAGATGCGTGAGAACTGTTCCAGGTTAATATACAGCTCTTCGTTGGTGTTCCCATGGAATGATGGGAGAAGAGTAACGAACTAGGGTTTTAGCTCAAAATGAAGCATGCACCAGTGGAATGAGGATCCACTCGGTCATATGGTTGTCTCCAGGGTTATATGTCTCATTAAGAGTTGGTTTCTACATCCTTGTTCTGGCTCTTCCTCGTCGGGATTATCATGAGGTCCACCATCTCCTCCTCCTGGTATGTCTGCTCCTCTTGCTTGTTTGTTCATGACATCATTCAGCATGTCCTGGAATGCCCATCCTTGCCAGGACCTGCTTGGTCAGTTGCTACTGAATGGCCTGGATGGAGGCTAGCAACTGAGCATTCACTAGGTTATGATTTGGCATCAGACCTGCTCTAACTGGGGAGGCTGTTGACCTTGCCCTTTCCTTGAGGAGCCATCTCTTGGTATGAGTCTAAAGAGATGAATTATTTATTGGGATCTAGGACTGGGATTGGCTTCTATCTTAAATGTGAAAAATTCCCAATCAAACTACTTGAAGTTGATCCCCAGCTGCCAAGATGTAACTGGAATTAGGGTCAATCCTAGAGTGTTGTGAATAAAAAGTTATGGACTGTAATCAACTCTGATTCACAACGGAGAGGATGGGACAAGAGTGGTCACAGTTTATTGGGTGGCCAAAAGGATGTATAGAAGACGAGGAGTCTGGAGATCGACCCACAAGCTCCGGATCAGGTTCTCGGGAATCTCCTCGAATTATTTATGAGGTCGAGTCTATGGAATCGATGTAGGCATAGAGGGGGTCCCAACTAAACCATCCATGGATTGACACCGTTAAGTAAGAAGGAGATCGATGCAAGAGGAAATATACGGTGGTTAATGAGGAATAAATAGTAGAATGGCTCAAACTGAGCGAGGGTCAAAAGGGGGACACATATAACAATATTAACGAAATGCACGAGATTTTATCTTTGAACCTTAATCTAGATCCATACAAACATAATACAGAAATCAGTTCACCAACTCACTCCATGTGAAGCCAAGAATGTTCGGCTATTTATTAACTTTTCTTTTTTAGAGTTGTGATTTCTAGAATATCTTGTAATATGTCCTTAGCATGCTAACCCTATAGGAGAGAGAGTACTACAAGAAAAGTATCTCATACTTGTCCTGTCCCTCCTCCTTTGTAATCTGTAGTCTGTACTTTTTGAGTTCCTTGCAACCCTTCCTAGATCCCTAATAAGACAAAGAAATAGATTGAAAAAGCCGATAGGCGAAACATCGACTTCGGTTCTCACTAGCAATGGAATCACCCATGAGCGTGCAAGAACCTACTCGGATGCAAACGGATGAGACAGACACCCCCGTGAAGGCGTGGCCTAAGCTTAGTACTCCAGACCATGTCAATGTTCAACACAAGGTAGGAACACCATCGTTGACAAGGCCCTACTCGGTCACGTACGATAGAAGCGACATTACTTAGGAAATCCATGCGATACAAAATGAAGCTACAAAGTGGTTTTTAGGCTCTAATCCTTAGTGAGTCATGCCTCTCTCATGGGAGGGGTTTTGTTATGCTCCTAAGGTACCTGAAATCAATGAGGGCTTTATGAACCCAAGATAATGAAAGTACATTATGAATTTTAATGAAGGTCACAGTTTATTTAGCAGTCCCCTTGTTTTAGTTTTTGTGTTTTCATTTTTTGGATCTGTTTTCATACGAGCGCCTATTGTTTTGTATATTTTCATTTAAGTCCTAGTGCTCAAAATCAAAGGGAGATAGCGAAAAAGTCGTGCAAGTCAATTCAATGATGGAGATCTCATCACTGAATCTAATGATGCATGTTGAGTTAGAGGACTTATAGTGCTTCCCAACTCTCTTCATGCGGTATGCAAAATTAATAGAATTTTAAACCTATCTACATGGCGGTGTGCAATAGACAAAATCTCTCTAAATAATAGCAGCTATTAATCGTGAAGAATCATATACTAGTTATTTAAAGACAAGCCCTATAGTTTTGTTGTGGAGACATCTTGGTGCTCACCACAACAGGTCCTAGTGATGTACGATGTCTCTAATGGCGTATGGGCTAGAATTCAATGACTAACATCTAGATCCCAAACGTAAGAGACTGCAGAACCAGGCATTCTGATTAGGGTGTGGACCTAATTTGTGAGGCACACAACCTAAGTCTAAAGGCTCCACGTACACAAAATAAATGAAAATAAGGCAGAAAACTCAAATCATCAGAAAATAAAGTAAAAGAAGGCGATAAACACAGGAAACTGCGACGAGGCCCCCAGGTGAACAGACACTTGAGCACTGGACCTTGAAGTAGAGAGTAGAGTCCAAGTCTTTTATTATTACATATTTAAATTGTCTCACTCTCACCAATAGATAAATAAATGACCCTAATCTATCTCCATGCTAAGTCTCCTCTCCTTTCTTCCTTTGTAGCCTCTCCGACTGATCACAAAGTGAAGACCAACCTCCATCAATCTTAGCTACATCAGCCTCCTAAGAAACCATCCTCACGTAGCGGGCCCTCACAACAAAGTCACAAAGATATTTTTATTGGAACGAATAATCAATTAAATAAAATTTAGTTATACATAAAGAATAATTGAATGGCTATGTTCAAAATAAATTCCATTATTAATTACAACAATGAATCAATGAATACGCAATAATGGCTATATAATGTAAATGACAAAAATAGGCTACGCTCACTGCCCCCAACAACGGCACCATCTGATAATGAGGGTGAACTCGAGGGTCGTACGGTTTCACAAGGTGAAACTGTAGTGAGTGCATTGATTACTCGAAGATCCATGGTTAATCAGCAAATAACCCATACAATAAATAAAAGCAATGAATATAACAATTTGAGTTAAAATTTATTATTCTCTACCACAAAATGCACAACAAGTAAGTATGTAGAGGTCGAACCATAGAAAGCAATATGGTAGCCTCGGGTTATTTATGAACACAATATTTATATGCAACAATGTCATTTATCATGTATATAGATATATCTTTTGTGGGATTTAAACTTTATATATATATATATATATATTGTTTTATATTTTGTATTTTTAAGTTTATAATTTGTATTTTATTTTTATATATTTTAGATTTTTTTATTTTTATTTTTATAGGTATATATATACGTATTATGATATATAAAGCTATATATACAATATAGAATAATTATAGTTATAGATATTAATAAATATAAATAAGACAAAAAATAAAAACTATTTTGATTTTATAATTTTTCTACTATTTTTGTCCTTCTCTAGGATTTTTGCTATTTTTTTGTATTTTTAAAGTCAGGCATATCCCAACTCAGGGATTTAATAAATATCTAAAATCGGTTAGAATTTTAAAAATAGTAAATAATGTCTAAAATTATACAAAACAAATTTTACAAGTAAGTAATATTATAGAGAAAATTCAGAAAAAGAAAAACATATATTTTGAATTTTTAAGAAATTTTTAGATTTTTATGAAGGTTTTTGAGGTTTTTCAATTTATTAAACTTTTTCTTTTTCCATTTATAATGATTTTTGGTCTGGAGTTAAAACATAGTAAAAAATACGCTATATATTTTTTTGAATTTTTCGACATATTTTTATATTTTTTGTTATTTTATAAGATAGGCAATGCAAAAATACTCTCTGTTAATTTTTAATAAAAGGATAAAATGCACCAAAATGCAAAACAAATGTGGGGTTGAATGTACTTGGTAAAAAGTATATATCCCTATTTTTGTGAATTTTTAAGAGCACATTAGCTATTTATAATAAATTGATGAAATGCACAAAAATACATGTCCTAGTAGGGGTATATTTGCAAATAAAATAAACATAAGGTGCTCAAGTGCAAATTTAACAAAAATATACAACGTATTTAACATTTTATTGGACTTAACCTAAATACAAAATGTCGTAGGGGTGTCCCTATAATTTTCCAAACTCGCATGGGATGGCATGTGAGCAGAGCTAGGAAGGACCTAAATGCTAATAAAATAAATACAGGGGCCTTTTTACAATATGTCCATTTGATTTTACACATTACTTTTAATTTACAGGACTAAATAATAAATACAAAAATGCAGGGCTAAGATATGTAATTAATCCCATCTATCCGCACCATCGGACTGTCGAACTCCTTTCACTAATACACGTGGCACAACCTGGACGATCGATACCCCTTTGACGATGGATGTCTGGATCAGAGCTGGGGTCTTCATCAATGGACAAGGTGCTTTGTGATTGAACGGTCCAGATAAAAACTGGAGCGGCCTCTCCATCAAACGTTCGCTATTGTACACAAAGAACATGGAAGAAGGACCTCTTCCCCGATCTTCGTTCTTGTTTTTACCCATCCATAAGTGGTCTTCTGCAATGGCATTGGGATCCACACATACGAGGAAAGTCCCACTATCTGCAGGAGGCTTTAGAATGACCTGAGGGTCACCGGAGTGCCACCATGGGGTCGGGGAAGAGGTGGTGCTCCAGGTACCTCATACAAGTGGCAAAGTTGCAACCAGATGCCTCGTTGCACCTCGAACCTGCACAGGATAAAAAAAGGTACGAGGGCAAACTACCTCATCTTGTTAGAATCAGAACTGGGTGAAAGATGGATGAGATGAGCTCCATTCGAAGAGCGACAGAGGAGGGAGCGATTGTTCGATCAAAGCGAGATCAAGATGAGAGGAGATCCATGGAATGCTCAACATGCATTGAGGAACAAGATGTGGGTGAGATGCATAGCGGAGAACAAGAAAGTCACGGTGGAAATGTTCGCTGGAGTGGAGCTCTAACAAAATACAAATCGAGTATAGTAGGCTAAGTATAAGAGAGTAGAAGAGCAAAAGCGGAGAAAATGAGTCGACCATACATAGTAGTAGAGTGGGTGGTATAGAAGTAAAGTATAGGTCTTGTGACCCGGTGAGGTCGGGTTTGAGCCTTGGGTTCAATAGCCGGTCCCGAATCTCCCTGCATGTCATGGTGTCGTCCTTCTCTTCCTTGCTCTACTGACTAAAAAAAGACTATATACTTTCTACTTAATATAAAAGAAACTCAATGTGAGGGTGGATGATGGACCTACCTTTTCTATTCCCTTACTCTTAGACGTCTTGCTCTCGTTCGGGACATAGGCACGGAACTCGCAGGCCTTCTTTCTTGCTTGATTAAGGGATCTTTTTCTTGAGGTTGACCACTTTGGCACCCATTTCCTTTTTTTTTCCTTCTATCAATTAAACTAAATGCATAATTAAAAAGTTGTAATCAAAAGATATCTAAATAAAGAGAAATGTGGATCTCTTACCTGGTCGAAGACCATGGAGCAGGAAGGTCACCGGAGCTCCGCCCTAGTGTTGAGCAAAATTTTCAGGTTTTTAACTAGATTTATGAATTATAGATGTGCAATTGTCGTTGCAACCCAAATAAGCCTGTAGCAAAAAATGTTTTTTATTCTCAACCAAAAATTAAAAAAAATATGGCAAGAGATTTTACTACTTATTTAACTTGTATAGCAAAAAGGATCGAACTTATTGAGGCTACAAATCCCAAGGGTTATTTGAAAAATTGAAAAATCAAATAAAGTAAAAAGGGTATCTCAAATGCAAACTATGCTTGGCTTTCTTTTTGATTTTTGTCTTTTTAAATTTTTAATGGTTTTTAATTTTTAGTTATTTTTAATTTTGCAAATTTTAAATTTTCAAGAAAAATATATTTTTTCAAAACAAACTTATGCACAAAAGAAAATCATTTTTTGGGATTTTTTAAATATGACAAAAATGCTCAAAAATATCCAAAGAAAATCTTTTGTATTTTTTTATTTTTCTTTATTTTTTAAATTTTGAGAGTTTTTTATTTTTTTAGGATTTTTTAAAATAAATAATAGCTAAGAATAATGCAAACAGTGAGCAATCAAGTATATTTTGACATTTAAAAATATAAAATAATCTCAAAATATGTTGCAATTATTTTCCCTAAAAACTAAAAGAATTTATCTATAAAAGAAAATGAAATCACATTTTTAGGATTTTTCTACAATCTTATGTGAATTTTTTTTAAGATTTTTAGTATTCTGCAATTTTGTGGGTTTTAAAAACTATTTAATGCTTGAAATTTGCAAAGAAATTAAAAACAATAAGCCTAAACTATTCTATTGTTTTTGGATTTTTTATGCAAAATTTGAGTTTTTTTTATTTTTCTAATTTGAAACAGTGAAAATGTGATGTTTTTTATTTTTTATAACATAAAATGACAAGAAAATGTAATAAAAAAAATTGTACTATGAAAAGACATGCATCAAAAGCATAAAATGATTTTTTCAGAAATTATTGACCAACAAAAGTATTTAATTCAAAAGAAAACACATGAAATTCATAGTCTGGATAAACAAGGACTGAAATGCAAATACTCAATTTTTATGAATAAAAAACTAATAAGAAGTAAAATAATGGTTAGATCTACAAATTACCTAGAATAGATATGCAAAACACATGACTTGAAGGAGGTAGGGGCTCTTTGCGCCATTTCTGAAACCACAAAGGGTTGAAATGTAATTTACCCCAAAAATTAGAGCTTGATCGTGGCTTTTCGTCATTCTTTGTTCTTCAACCAAAGAGGAGGGGGTGTCACCCCTCTTTTTCCTTCTCTCCCAAGCAAATGGGCGATGGTTGCTGGTGAGATGGCGGAGGGTGGCAGACGTGCTTCAGATAGGCGATGGCATGACCAATGATGAAGGCAGCATGTGGCGGTTCGCCAATGTTGGCTCTGGCGATGGTGGAAGAGCTCCATGGTGGAGCTCGTTGGATGGCAAGGTAGGATCGTTGCACTAGAGGATGGGAGGCAGGGATGAACTCACAGGTCGGCGCACGCACGCGAGCGGCGCGGGTGCAGATGATTCTCGAGGTCGGTGGCATGGGCTCCTTCAGTAGTATTAGCGGTGGACATCGAATGGAGTTGCGATGGCGATGAGAAAAGATCTGGATAGGTTCTTCCACTGTGGTGGCATTCTACGTGTGGCGGTGAATGGCGCTCTGTCATGCGGGTGAAAACGGAGGTGGACACAAATCAGCG
The DNA here is from genome assembly GCA_037367405.1 of Ottelia alismoides. Lineage (NCBI taxonomy): Eukaryota > Viridiplantae > Streptophyta > Magnoliopsida > Alismatales > Hydrocharitaceae > Ottelia > Ottelia alismoides. The sequence continues at coordinate 461,636 of JAZKJV010004850.1, forward strand.
ATGGTGCAGGTAAGGAGGATGCGCGGGGCGCGGTGGGGCGGTACCTGCGCGGTCATGATCCCTGTTTATTTTTTTTATTTTTTTCACCAACCATTATTATTTTTTCTTTCTAAAATATAGTAGCTGCAATATTTCTAATTTTTATATTTTTAGTTATTTTGAACCTGCAATAAAACAATGATATACGACTCAAGTACAAAGGGCACGGTCAAAAGTTATTGAATAAAATAAAAGGGGAGAAATGTGAATGTTATGGATCCAGTAAAATTAAAGATGGATCCGGGTCTCCGACCACCGTATGCGACCAGAGTCGATAGATTACGTGAGGTTGAACGTGAACGTAGAGAGATATAGAATATGAGATGAAAAATCTAGATCGATGGTGGATCTAATCGTGATGGTTGAAAGATTAACAATTAACTACGATCTAAGATTGAAAATTGACAACAAATTAAAGATGTGAAAATTAAATTAAGATGAAACCTAGTTAAGAACAAAAAAATGGATCTCGTTGTGGGAGTGAAATATACCATAATCGCCTCGACGAAGGTCGACTCATTGTCACTGGACAGCTCGGAGGCTAGGCACCTCTCTGTGACAAGAAGACTCTTGGAGAATAGGCTCCTCTCACCAAAAATTGATCGAATTGAAATGAGGGAAGAGGAGCCATATTAACAGATAAAAGAATGGATTTTGAATTTCAAAATTTTGAATGAAGAGATAACAAAAATTTTGAAATGATATAAAGATAAAAAAGGAAATTAGTCTTAAAAATATTTACAGAATTTTTTTTATTTTCATTACTTTATTAAGTTAATAATAATTATGTTTTTTATTTTTTGGTGGCGTTATTTGATGGAATTGATTATATACATATGCTATATACATATGGTACATTATATACTTAGTTAAAGAAGGGATTTTTTATTTTTTAGATTTTTTTTATTTTTTTATTACTGTTTTAATTTTTAAATAATTATTATAAAAATATTTAAAATTATTTACAAATACAATATGTACAAATAACTGGTAAAACTGCACAAACCACCCCAGAAATCGTCTTCCAAATTATAAA